>JARNME010000404.1:68958129-69075911 GCA_030179655.1 Scaptomyza flava | reverse complement strand
TTTATGTGTGTATGAATGCTTGTCTGCTACGACAACGTCGGCGACACCATGTGCTTTGGCTATATTTATTACATGCTTTTTTTTTTTGTTCCTTGGCATGCCAACACTTTAGGGTCTTCCCAACGCGTTACCCGTCGCCTGCCTGCGTGCTCCCTTACATTACCCCTGGTTGGCCCCATTGCATGCATATACAAACACAAACCCCCCACCCCCTCCCCCTCCCCACGTTCTCCACCTCTGTGGCATCAACGTCACCTTTATCTTCGGCCAACTATGTGAGCAGCTGATACTGACACACACGGACGCAGCAGAGCATCAGCATCAGCCGCAGCGACATCGGTACAGCAGCATATTCGTAGCAGCAGCAGCAGCAGCAACCCAATTAAATAGGGATGAGGCGGAGGAGCTTTGGAGACATAGTGGGCACACCCAACAGCATCTACACTCACTCACCTCCTGTTTTAAAGGCGACCAGCAACCACTTGGCTTGCATTTTTTCCGATTTTTTCTTTCATTCTTTCTTGCAAACAATTTTATTTGCTCTGCTTGTGGCTCTCTGAGTATTTTTTATTTTCAAAAAAAATTTTGCCCCGCAGCACGTCGCCAAGTGTCTCAGTGTGTGTGTGAGTGTTTGTAGCGCTCTCCTCGTTTCTGTGAGTGAGAGCGCGCTTTGGCTTGCCACTTTGAACTTTTTGAACGAAACAGCAGCAACACCGGACGCCCGCTGCTGCCTGAACGAAAAGAAGGCAAAATAAAGCGAAAAAAATTGAAATTGAGTGAAGCGCAAAGAAAAAATATGTGTGTGTGAGCAACATTGGCCCAGCACTGCCTGCTGTCTGCGTTTGTGTGTGAGTGTGTGAGCTTGGACTCAAAGTACACTTTCATTCGCAGTCCCCCCGCTGCTTGTCCAAGTGGCTGCCCCTTCGCGTATCGACCTTCTCTGCTGCCCACCATGAACAACGCTGCGTCTGTCCACCTCTGCCATAATTTTTTTTTTTTTTTCAACTTTTCGTCCTGTTTCTTGTCTTCAGATTCGCCTGCTGGTTGCCGCTATTGTTGCTGTTGCTAGAGAGCGCAAATTTTTCTTTTGCTGCGCATTGTTTTTGTTGAACAGTGAGGCAAGGCTTATCAAATTGAATACAAATTTAATTGCTCTTAATAGTAATTCAATATTCAATTTTTATCAATGTTGTAATATCTTTAATAAGCTCATTTAAAAAAGTGCGTTTTGAAGTTAATTCATTTATAACTATATATTATTTTTGTTTTTTAAATTCTCTATTTATTTAAAAACTCAGGTTGAAAACCAATTTTAACAAACATACAAACAATGTACGTGTACAAGATAAAGGGAAAAATATCAAGTCCTATCAAATTTTTCATGATTTTTACTAGTTTCATTGGCAGCGAAACTCATTGTTCTGTCTTCTCCCTCCAACTGGGCGAAATACAACACACATATCATGGCCAAGCGAATTCATCTTCAGTTAATGGGCGTACATCGTGGCCTGGTCAGTGTTGGTCATTTTCTAAGGGTGTTATATACTTGTAAACCCCCAGCAACATCAGAGCAGCCCTTCTCCATCACTATCAGCTCGGACATTTATATGCGCCGCCATTGTCTCACTCGCTCGCATGCACGCGCTTATAAGTTTGCCACAAGTTTGTTAAGAAATGTATGTGTATGTTTGTGTGTGGGGGTTAGGTTGCGAATACTCCTCGCTCTGCTCATCAATAATGCAAATTGTTGTTGTCTGCAAAAGTTTTATACACGATTTGTGATAGCATGGCCCACGGTGCGCGAGTTGTGTGCCTCAATTTTTTTTCAAGCTTTCTTGCTGAGCTCGTCGCTGTTGTTGTTGCTGCGGCGCTGCTGCTCTCAGAGTGTTTCTTCTCATTTTTTTTGCTGTTGCTTCGATTTTTCTGTTTTTGTTGTGCTTGCTGCTGCTTATGGTTTTGTTGTTGTATGCTTGAGTACGTCTATGTATGTTGTATTTGTGTGTGTTTGTGAAGCTTGCTTATGTTTTTTTTTTTCTCTCTTTTATTTTATGTGCAGAGAGCGGCTATGCTTTGCAATTTTTCCGATTGCGACCGATTTTTTTTCCGCTGCCACTGCAACTATGTATGTGTGTGTTTTAAGCATTTGTGTGAGTTTGTGTATATGTGTGTGCTCCTTGCGCCTCGCTGTTTGCTAATCGTTGTCGTCGCAGTCAACGTTGAAGTCGTCGTCTTTTGGCATCATCTTTTATTTGTAATTCGGTTCATCATCATCGTTCATCGTTCTGACGCATATGTATGTATGTATGTACCTATCTGTATATATATGTATATGTATATATATATATATATATATATATATATATATATGTCTGCACTCGCTCACACGCTGCCGCTGCCTTTTCTTGTGTTTTTTTTTCTTTCATTCTTTGCGCGCCGCAGCGGCAGCGGCAACGAGGACGAGGACGGTCAATGCTGCTAACTTTGCCGTTGCCAGCCATCAGACAACATTTGTACTCGGTGGGTTCTGCTTCGATCGGACACTCGGTCGACGCCACATTGCTGTTGTAATTATCGCGGATTTTCAACGTAGCTAACAAACAAACCGACCGACCTCCCGACCGCCCGCCCGCACGGCGGCCCTGCAGTTCGTCTGCCTGCACAGCTCTCTTCTGGTCTCCTCGTCGCCGGTATTTTTCCATTTAGACAATACGTTCCCAATTGGACCAAGCGCCCCTTAAACTACCTTCGATACGCGGTAAATTAACAGTTTGCGAGCAAATCAAATTAAACCTAGTCGGTCTGAAAAAAAAAATAATTATAAAAAAAACGTTACCAATAATGGGAACCGTTAGTGTGTCGTCCCATATGTAGTTTGCAAATTCAAATGCTGCTTTAAACTAAAATTCGCGCTCGTATTGTACAAACAAAAACATATTTACACCTACACACTAACGCAAAGAAAGCGCGAAATCAGCGCACCCCTCAGAACAATGCAGCAAAAGCATCATTGACCATTTCTCAATAAGAACAAAAACAGCATGCAACAAACATGCCGCGAAACTTATAAATAAAATTTCAGCTCAGCGAAACCTAACGCGTATTTAGAGTAAAGAAGAATTCCGTCACATGCACACAGACTAACACATACATATGTATGTACATAGTAAATACACGGTCTGGCTGCATCAAACACATGTCTCGGCCGCAAAACTCCTTTTGCTTTTCAAGTTTATGACATGTTCCTGCGTGTGAGGAAGTGTGTGTGTAATAAAATAACACTGCCTGCTGACTGCGCCCTTAATTTTTATTTTATGATTTGATATACACACACACATATAACCGATTTAACATATGTATGTATGTGTTTTGTATATATTTTGTATGAATTTGTCTTGTGTCGCGCTGATGCCGTGTTTTTTCTAACTTTGCGCGGCGTTTTCCATCTACATACATACATATGTACGTCTTCGCCATCCGATTTATTGAACTATTATTAACCTACTGCATTTAAAAGATGTCTCTACTGTAATATTTTACCTTTTCAGCTTATCTAATTGCTCTCATTAATTCAAGTTTTTATTCTCTTGTTGTGCAGCATAAATATATACATACATACATATAGTAACAGTGAAACTCAAAAAAATTTTTCACACAAAAAAAAAAACAAAAAAATTTAAAAAAATTAAATAATACACAAAAAAAAAATAAACCTGTCATTCTAAATCTAGTGCTTTAAGCTCTCTGACAAAAATACACACTTACAACTAATCGCAACAATTGCGTCCTCTATAATAATTATCGGGCGCGTGTAGTTATTGTTTTTTGTATTACAAAGTAAATCAAAAGAGAACTACTACTATATAGAAGCAGCAACCTTTTTGTGTTTTGCATATTTTCTCTGTTTTGTTTGGTTTGGGTCTCTCCACACAATCCTTACAAAACCAAACCAAACCAATAAAATCGTATTAAAAATGTTTAATAATATTGATTGCAATTGATTCCGTCACGTCGCCTACTACAATTTGTCCAACCTACAAAAATTATAAATTGTTCATAAAAAACTGCGATAGAGTAACTAAAGATAAAGCACAACAACTGCGATCGCCACGAAAGGATTTCAAATTTGCATAAGGTATGTTTTTGACTTTTTTTACATAACTGAAACTTAACCCAGAATTTCTCTTATGTGTTTCATAATAAAAAAATAAAATCAAATCAAAAATTCGTTTTCGGGGGTTTTCGATAAACAAAGTTGTGCTCAAAATTGACTAAGAATTTTTGTTGTTTTAAAGAGAATTAAAGATTGTCTATTAGAGGATTTTGAGTAAACACTTTTATGCTTTTTAACACGCTTATATTAGCTTCACTTGTATGTATGTAACTCTCCTTTGGACTAAAAGCAAGTGGCTTATTACTGTCAGTATATCCCACTACCTCAAGTTCGTTCGTTGGCCGAGCGGTCTAAGGCGCGGGTCTTCGCGCCCGGACTCACCGATCGTGGGTTCTAATCCCGTCCACGGCCGAACAAAAATATTTTTTTTTTTTTTTAATCTGCACCATGTTCATGTTCACTAGAACTTACAATTTTTTTTTTTCAATAATTAATAGAACTACAAATTAAAAAATAAATATAGTTTAAAAAAACTAAAAAAACACGCTTATATAATACATCGAACTAAAAAGTGAAAAATAAATATAGTTTAAAAAAACTAAAAAACACGCTTTTAGAGCATATCAAACTAAAAAGTTAAAAATAATTTTTCAAATAAGCTTAAAACAATAATAAATGATAAATAGTATTATTGTTAAAAAAGCGTGGGGCGCTTTGTCCATATTTCTCGTACATCGAGCGCCCAACGCTTTTTTACAATAATGCTATTTATCATTTATTATTGTTTTAAGCTTATTTGAAAAATTATTTTTAACTTTTTAGTTTGATATGCTCTAAAAGCGTGTTTTTTTAGTTATTTTAAACTATATTTATTTTTTTATGTACCTTTACGCACGTTTTTGATGGGTTTGGCAAAAGGTCCGATAATGACATTAAATAGGACACACACACGCACAACACACCACACCTACAATAACCTTAAATTTTCCTGCTTTCTCATTTCTGCCGTTAGTCTCTGACTTTCTCGCTCGCAATTAGCGGCTATCAGAAACAAACTGAGACAAGAGCAGAAAAAAAATCTCTAAAAAACGCACTGTTGTTGTTTTTCCCTTTATATATTTACTGCAGGTCTGTTTTGGCACACCTTAAATTTGCTTAGCCGCTCCATGATTGTATTTGTGTTTTTGCTATTATTCTTTTATGAACATACCGTGTTCGCTTTTTGAACTTTTTTCGGAATCCAAAATGTGAAAGTTATGCCAACTTAATGTAGTATAGTGATGAAGTTACACAATTGCAAATTCCTCAGTGTGTTTCAATAGCCCAGCATCACTTAAGAACACAAAACTTTGTAAAGAATTTATTTTTCATATAGTACCCAATTAAAAAAAAATTCCAATATATATTCATACTACATACAAAGTGAATTAATTATATTTAATTTGTGTAACATATAATTTATCGTGCTGTTTGCTAAATTAGTCGTAATCTTTACGCGCTTTAGGGCTCACACACTGAAAAATTTGGACCCGCTTTGCAAAGCTTTTGTAAAACAACGTCATCTTCTTTTCTTGCTTTGAGAAGGTATTATAAGATGTTTAGAAATCACTTTATTTAGTTTCCCTTATACAAAATACATTTTCTTTTCATTTAATCAATTGTTAATCTGTAGTACCAAATTTATAAATATATTTACTTACGTATCTAACTTTGTTAATTCATAGGTAGTTTAAAATTGCAGTGCTGCAAAAGTCATTAATATTAAGTTCACTCATCAACGAGCGGCATTCATATACCAAAACTTGCCTCTAACCAAAGATGAAACAAAGATGAATACAAATAATATGAAATTGAGCAAAAAAAAAGTTAAGATGTGCTTACATATATGTATTTTCTATGCACTAACGATACCCTGGACACTAGATCTTAGGAGTTATAAAATTGTATGCGATTTTTTTTAATGTCAGATGCCTGCCTTTAAACAACATTTTGGAATTCAAATAAATTTTTTGGTGATACTTTTCAAATTCATTAAACTTTAAATACATTCAAACTTACCTAATGTTCACTCGTAGTCGAACGTAATATTAATGAGTGCAATTAATCATCTTGGGGAATCAGTTGACTTGAATACCGCAGATTTGGAAGATTTAATTTACTAAAAAAAGTACCGATGGTGACAATTGGTACACCATGCACTCTGCTAGACCTTGTAGTTCAGATGGTGACAATTTCTACTTTTGTATCATTTCAAAACTATACGCCCCATGTACACGTTTACGTACTAGGTCCTTGTCTTTGTCAACTGTTTCTTTAGTACTGTATACATTTTGAAGACAGCTCCTTTGCAAATATCTTGTTTGCATAATCATTCAAAAGTTTGACAAGTAGTTGAAATCGCATTTCGGCAATTAAACGCTTCGATTTCTTGCATTGGCAAAGGCCTCAAGAATGCATTACAAAAAAATACAATTATTGTAATTTGTAACACAATTTGTTTAATGCAGGGATTGCGATAAAAAAAAATTAAAGCAAAAAACGGGCTAAGTTGAATTTAAAATCTTCCAACACACATCTTTTTTGAGTGAGGGGTTCCAAAAAAAGTCTTTATTTTCAATTTATTTGAATAAAAAAATTTCAACATTATTTTAATTTTTTACAAAAATAATGTTAAGGATAATTACCATCGAATTGTGAGAGTAAGTTGATGATTTTACGTTTATAGCTTTCACTATAGAAATAATATAGGAACATTAGGAATAAAACTGAACGTAAACGTTAAACTTGATTAAAATCAGTACAGAATATACACGTCTAATAAAATTTAATGAAGTTTAGTGCAGTTTTCTATTGCTTTTTAAGGATCTCGGAATTCATTTCCTCCTTTAACCCTCGACTTGAACGGCCATTTGCATTTGCCATTGCAGCGCTTTCATGCAATTTTTTTTACGAAAACCACAAAACCGCTTTTAACGTTCAAAATATATAATTAAAACGCATTTGTTTCACTATTATAAGAACTTTATTTATTTCGAAAATATTGTATATTTTAGCTGCAAATGACTGCTAAATAAGTTTTATTATGTTTTTCGGTGGTTTGGGGCGCCAAAATTTCGGCGAACTCAACCATCTGAAACAAAAAAAATTTAATGGATTTATTTAAGTAACAATATATACACGACTTTGATTGAAGGGCATTTAAAGATAGATTTTAAAGACGATAAAACGGCAATATTTAAAACAAAAATCTAACTATCAAAGAGTAGATTTTTATGCACTGAATAGTCCTGCAAAATTTAAAAAGATCGGTTTAGTAGTTTTCAGGTACTGTAAAAGTTTACGCAACCAAATCTTCTCTTTCAACGCTCTTATTTTGGACGTATTCTCAGATAGATTCTCAAAAATAAGAAGAAGAACAAACACAAAACCTTAAAGTTGCAAGTTAGGTTAACCCCTTAAAAAGATAACGCATTGAGAAAAGCACTTAAATTTAAATATTTTAAGGGATAACATGGGATTCCTCGGTCAAAAAAAAGCGGCCAAGTTTCAATAACTTTTTTTTCCGGTATAAAATAATGCATATCATTCAAACTTTTTAAAGTCCAAAAATATACATTTTACAAAGAGTTTCTGAAATTTTCAAATCAAAATCGGAAAAAATATGCATGCAGGATCATTTGAGATGAAAAAACAAAAATTCGTCTTTTAGTTCGGACTTTAAACTAGTAATTGAACGAAGAAAAACCAATTTTTTTTGGCACACCTTTTTCCAAAAAAATTTATTCGAGAAATCTTGACAACCAACTTTGAAAACACAGTTTCGAGAAAAACGCGTTTAAAGTTTTGGTTGTATTCAAGAAGCTCGTCAATAAAAATGAAAAAATGAAGTTGTAGGAAAGAAAGAGAGCATAAATGACGCTTCAATTCTACATTACCTTAAGATAACAGGTTAACAAAATCGGTGGAACATGAAATGATCGCCAACGCAAATAAAAAAAAAAAAAAAAATTAAAACGCGACAGAGTCAAGCCAAAATCAGTTTGTCTGAGCTGACATCAATTGACATGAACGAGCCTTTGCCTTGGGTGGTTTTGCAAAAAGAGGAATGGGAGAATGCACGAAGGTAGTTGTGTCAGATTTGGGGGATTCCAGTGCGGCCACAACTGGTACACTCGCAGAAACTATTCCACAGCATCCACAATCAAAGCACTTACGCTTGAATTGAGCAAGAAAAATACAAGCCGGGTCAGAGGTATGGTCAGGGTGGTAGGTGTGTAGGAGAGGGAGGGGATAGGAGGTGTTTAACGATTATGCGCTGGTTGCCTTAAAGCTTTTGTGTATACAATAGCGGGCTATCAAGTCCCGAACAGCAAATGCTCCAACTTGCCTGCGTCCAGTGCGGGTGCATTTTGCCTCGTATCCCGCACCCTCATCACTCGGCCGAACACACCCAGGGCAGTGTCGTGTGGGTAGGTGTGTGTATTGAGAGGAAGAAGGTGGAGAGTGAAAAAAGAGCTTATCACAAGGCCTATTGAGCTGTGCAAATGGAAATGGAACTGAAATTGTGGGCTTTTTTACTTGTGGGTGTGTTTGTAAAAGTCTACCCAGCAGTACTGGGCAATAGTTCAAGGGATGTGTAATTACTTCTCACTAGGCGACTACCATTACCTACTTAACGCTATGTCCGCCTATATGGTCAATCGACATCACATTGCTTACCTCGAACTAGTGAAATTGGTCCAGAAGTAATTGGCCAGAAGTAAAAAAAAAAAAAAAACTATTTTAAACTTATAATTGTTTTTCTTTATTGACCATGGATTTAATGTTGCCAATCATTCTCATGCTTCAGCTAGAAATTAAGAAATTAGACAAAACCATGCAACCATAATGATAGTTCAGCGTTCGGTTACCAAAGGGTTACTTACTGAACTAACCATGTAGGAATCAGCTGAGTAATTAGCTTAAGTTTACTTTTTGAACTACCCTCGTAGGAAGTACATAGTAGTTCAAGCATGGCCAATCGCCTTCACCAGTACTGCTGGGAAGTTCTTGGACAAAGGCTGAGGGGCTATCTTCGGGGAAGCTTACAAACAAACAAAAAATCTACAAATATAAGCAGAACTTACACAGATAGCATAATCAGACTACTATTTTCGAGGCTGTGATTTTTATATATTGCAATTTGTTTCTTATTTTTTGTTCTTCGCGCTGTTTGAAGTTAATTTTGTTGTCTCACTTTCCCGTTTTCTGTGTGTTTACCATACCATACAACGGGAATTATATCTTGTTACGGAGTATGTAACGCATCCATTAGTATATTTTTTTAAATTTTGCAGTAGACATTTCTTATGTAATTTGGGTTGCCACTTGTAACACATCTTAATAAGGCTAACACACAGAGAAACACGCAATTGTGAAGCTGTTCAATCGACAATCTTATCATCAGTTAATGATGAGTTTTGAAAGTGACCGGATGGATTTCGGTTTGAAGGGTATTTTATGTTCGCCATGCCTGATATAGCTTTTTCTCTCTCTTATTTTTAAGTTTCTTTGCAATCATTTGCACAGCCCAAAGACGACGTTAGCGACTACTTCTTAATTTATTTTCTTTATGCTTAAATGAGTTGCTCGCTGGGGGTGGCTTGCCGCCCGATCGAACTACCCCCAAGCAAAAGCCACTCACTTTCCATCCTCTCGGAATTTATAATGGGCGGCGGGCTTAGAGTGGCAGTCAAATTTATTTAAGAAAATCACAAGAAATGTAAAACAACTGGGCAACGTTTTTCCTTTATTTGTTTTTATACTCTGATAAAAAGTAAAAAGTATATTGGTTTTGTGAAATGCCCGTGATGGCCGTATGGTAGTCTGTATGAAAGCAAATTTTTTCGACACCCCTAAAAGTAAGAAACTTTGAAACTTTGCAAATATCTTGTTCTATGGGCGGGACAGATAAAGTGTCAAAATTGGGTTCCTACGATAAATCCACATACAGCAAACTTTTATGTTACGAGTCTCAAGGGGACAAGATAATAGTTCGTTACAAAGAAAATTCGTAATATAGGATTGCTCGTGCGTTTAACTATTGTTTCGGTTAATGTTTTGAATGCATTCGTGGATTAAAAAAAACAAAAGTCAAAAATGTAATTCGTTTTAGGGAGATCGAAAACGCTTGAGTATTCGAGCTACGGACTAAAAACATTGAAGATTGAACCAAATTTCAGTGTTCTGAAATTTAATGCGTCATTGAGACTGTATTTCCTCACCTCCTAATAGATAGAGCTATCCAATTTGGCGTCCCCTAAAAAACTGCTTCAAAAAGATGGATGCCATCAATACCGCCCGCCTTTTAAAATCGGATATCCCATATTTCTCACAGTTTGTACTCTAGGGATGGCCGGCGATATCCTTTAAAATTCAGCATCAAAAATTTGATTTCCATGCCCACTTCTGTCGGCCTATCTTCCCCTTTTGAAAGCAGACTTCTTACCACCCGTTTCATACTGGTATCAGAGTGTTGCACAGTCGGTTGCGTCCGACTGTAAGGTTTTCACTTGTTTTGTTTTCGTAATCTTTTTTTGCATGAGATTTATTCTAACTTTGTCTTCGCAAACATTTTTTTTTTATTTAAGGGTGGTTTCTTGGCGTAAGTTTTCAGTAAAGGTTTCACTTCGTTTTCGTCCTTTAATCGATCGAATTAGGGACGATGGGTGAAGGAAGAGGGAGGGGGGGGGGTGTAGCTGGGGAGTGGTAAGGCGCCCAACAACATCAATCACAACTTCTCAGTGGCAGCTTCGGAGGCACACACAGCATTTCTAAAAAAAAAAAAACTCATTTGGGTATTTATAAAATTAAAGATGTTATTGATTCGTATGTTGGAAAACGTAAAGTATTTATTATTATTGCAAATATGATTTAATAAATTTATTTTAATTTACAAATTTATAATAAACAAAAATGATTCATCGAAGAAGCTAGATAGATGCTTAGAGTTCTAGCAACTGTTCCTTCACCACGAATATTTCTGTAAAGCTTAAAGAAAAACTAACCCTGGAGCATTTTGGAAAAAGCTAACTATGAAAACCATTTTTGTTTTACCAACAATGCATTTTTTGTGAAGAAGGAAAATAACATCGGGTCTAGAGGTTTTCAACCCACTGCCCAAACCATAAAAACAAAAAACAGAAATTTTCACAGTAATTTTCCTATAGGCTGAAAATGAGAAACAAGAAATAAACTAACTGCTCAGTTTTGTTCTGATACGTTCAGTTCAGTTCTGTTTGGTCTGCAGTTCGATGTGGACAACAGTTAGAGATTCGTCTCCTCTGGCTTGTGGGTTCCCTACTTAGTTCTCGCTTGTGTCTGTTTAAGCTTGATTCGGCTTGCTTGCTCCTTTGTCCGCTTGGTCCTTGCAAAAAACAAGTAAGAGGTAGCCAAATCGAGGGAGCGACGGAAACGCAGATCTCTGAGGCAGCTGCGCTAAATGAAGCAAGGCAAAATGGGGCGCATAAAAATAAAACGCCAACCTTTTTGCTACAATCACACAACTACTATCACTAGTATATAGGTATATACAAATATAACTGTATCTACATTTTGGAGCTGAAAACAACACAAATGTAATCTATATATATTTTGCAACAACAATAAGAATTTAAACATACCAAAAGAACCAACCAACAGAAAAAAAAAATTCGAAGTGGATAAAAGGGCAGACGTGGTGGATGGGGAAAATAACTGGGTGTGCCCTGAGACACGACGTCGTCTAGTGGCATGGGATTAGTTGAGAAATAAAAATCCACCCGATCCCCAAGCAATAACAACCTAACACAAAATCGACGAAAAAACTGCTGATGAGTTCAAACGTACCAAGAAAAAAAATCGGTTATTTAGTAGGTGTGTGGGCGGTATGAACAGCATTTTTCTCGCTCTGTTTCAGCCCTCGGTGTTTGCTTTTTTTCTTTTGGGCGAGCTAAAGAGAAATTAAAACGAGGGATTTTTTCATTTGGCGCTTAGAAGTTTCGTTTTTTTGGTTGCTAGGTTTGGGTTTACTTCTTTTTGCCCAAGCTTCTGACTTTTATGTAATTGTTGTCTCTCTTAAACTAAATTAGGGCTGTGGACTTTGAGGGAGATGTGAACATAGACTACGACAATGCTTGACAAATGAAATTAGTTGCTTATATATAAAATTGAGAAGTTAAGAAACTCCTAAGAGCGGTAAAAAGTAAACTTTGACTAAAGACAAATGTAAGATTACCGATTTTTATGTTAAGTTCAGAAACAATATATCTACAGTACGACCTCGCTCATCGCAACCTATTAAAGTTTTGCCAATTGCGAAAAGTGAGGTGTGGTTGGTTGCAAAAACTGAAGGACAATTTTCGCTCAGCCACGAGACCTATTTAAAAGAGATGCCTTTGCTAACCACTAAAATAAAAGTAAATTGAACAAATCAAATCAGCTTGTTAGACTGATGTTTCAAGTTGTTAAAAATAAAACTATTTTTTTTATGAATTTAAAAATTCTATAAGATGCCACAGCCAAGTTTTCTGTTTCCCATTGAGATTCGCTGTATGGGAGTTCGACACTACAACTTTCATAAGCTTTAATAGTGAGGTGCATTAAAGCATGTCCAATTTTCTGCATAAAATCATAGTCATATTGTTAAGCGTCTACATGTCTCGCGCCTTTAAATAGGCAATGATATAGTATGAAAGCGAAAGTGCTCCGTCTGGACTCGACCTACAGCAACAACAAATAATAAAAGCAATAAGAAACCTGTAAAAGTTATTTGGAATCAAAATAAACGAGACGACAACGGAAAATCTAACATAACACACACACACTTACGAGACGGCGGCAAAGATAGAAAACGTGAACAAGAAGCGGCAGAAGCAGTAGCAGCAATATCAAAAGCAAATGCCGAAGAAGTAGCAGGAGTAGAAGCAGATGCTAAAGCTAAAGTAATGTAATGTAAAGCAAAGTGGCGAAGTGAAAGACGTGAAACTCGCCCATGTGACCGAGCGACCGAGTAATAAAATAGCATGAAGGAAACAGAGTCGCTGGCAGAGGCAGAGGCAGCGACAGTGGCGTCGCGCGCAATGTAAATAAAAGTATAAAACGTACAAAGGCAAAGTTCAAAAAAGCGAAAGAGAATAAAGCAGAAAATTCACATAACATAACACATAATAATAATAATAATAAAAATGCCGGCTGCTTTAGCGGCTGATTTTCATCCAACCAAACACACACACATTGACGAAATTTTTTTGCCATTTCTGCTTTGGTAGCCTATCGTCGCGTACCATTTTCGTCAGTCAGCTGCTGTCTGTCGCTGCTCTTTTCCTCTCTCATATGTTTTTTTTTTACTCACTGCATGCTTTGTGGTTGTGTGTGTTGAGCATTTTGATAATTCAAACTTCCTCAATGTGCAGCAGCAGCAGCAGCAGCAGCTGCGAGGCGGCGACTTCTATTATTGGCTGCTCTATGCTTCTTCACCTACGCGTCGTTATTTTATGTGTGTTGCTTTTTGTTCTTGTTGTTGTCGCTCTGTTGCTGCCTCTTTAAGATTTCAATTCATTCATAAATCGACGTTGTTGCTGAAATTTTCAAGTGCAAAGTGCGGTTTATTTCTTTTTGCTTATTTGTGTTTGCATCCTTTAGATTATGAACTGGAATGGAAACATGCATTAAACAGTTTAAGCGTCATATGAGAATGTTACAGGCAACAAATGCAGCGAATGATTTTAAGTTAAAATGTTACGGAGCAACAAATATACGTATTCTTGTAGCAAAAAAAAAAAAAAAAAAAAAAAAACGAAAAAAAAACACAAGAAGTAAGAATGTTGCATTATTAAAACTCGTAGTTTTAGTGTTTTTAAGTGTATAATATTATAAATTAAATAAAACTTTGTTCTTTTTCTGCCTCGTTGGCGTCAAATGTAAATTCTGCTCTTTGAGGGACTTTATTAGGAAGACGATTTCCAAATTTATAATTCTTATTTGAAGATATTCTCATCGATAAATTTGAAGTCTCTCTACCCTTTAGCTTAAAGGGTTTCTTAAAAGACGCTTTTACTTATTTTTAATATATTCTTGTACCTTCAGTGTACCGATGTTTCGTTTCGACAAACGACAGACAAAAAGACACCATAACGGCGAGAGGAAAAAATGATTAGCTGCAGTTAAATTAAAAATCTGTGGTCTACTTTTAGGTGGCCAGCGAGTGAGGTATACAAAGCAGTAGCGACGTTAAAATAAACACACACAAACAACATAAAACAAGTAAGAAGGCTCTAGTCGGGAGAGCCCGACTAGAAGATACCCTGAACCCAGTTGCAATAAATATATTTAATTTATATAAGACTTTGGTATACTGGCTTGGCTTCCATCGATTAAGTTCAATATCTCCGGTGTTTCTCAACCGATTTGGACGAAATTTTCAGAAAAGTTCTATCATTATCCATTACTTCAACCCTCATTTTTAGATTTTCCAAATTCGATATTTTATTGTTATCGACATTATGTGTATATCGGAAACCAGAATAGTTATCGATAATTTGAAGCAAACTTGTTCTGCTCATGGTATAGGAGAACTTAAATACAAAATCAGAAGTCTCTAGCTCTTGTAGTCTCTGAGATCCACGCGTTCATACAGACGGACAGACAGACGGACATGGCTATATCGCTGATCAAGAATATATATACTTTATAGAGTCGGAGATGCTTCCTTCTGCCTGTTACATACTTTTGCACAAACCCATTATACCCTTATTTACCCATTTTATGGGTTAAGGGTATAAAAAGACACTATTAAAGCGTTGCAGTCGACCGCGAGATACTCTGATACCAGTAATAAAATACAGTACGACCTTGGTTAACGCAACCCTCGTTACACGCAACTCCTCGATTATTGCAACATCCGAATTCTTAACATTGTTGACTCTGTTAACGCAACTTAAAAAAAAAATTACCTCATTTAACGCAACTTCCTAAGGAAATCGTATGTTTAAGTTCGTTTTTACCACTTTTCTTTGGTTCTCTTTTTGTTTTTGTTTTTTTACATGCTTGAACGCGTGGTTTCTAAAAAAAAGAGAGAATAATTTGCCTATTTCTAAAGAAATTGTAAAAAAGTACAGACTCAAAATTTCTCAATTTTTAAAAAAATAAATAAAACAATACAAAATTCTTGCTTTAAACACAGTCTTATTAGATTTAATTTAATTTAAAGGTAAGCAAAGGCATCTTTCTTATAAAAAAGGTTTCGTGGCCACCAGAAAATTTCACCCCAGTTTTCGCAACTGGCCAAATTTTAATAGGTTGCGTTTACCGAGGTCGTACTGTAGGTGGTAAATAGTTTGTTTACAAAGAGAGGTCCGTAAATAAATTTTTGGTGCACGTCTTTGGGGAAAGTCGCCAGCTATGTTCCCATCCAATTTCGTGGCTCTGACATAAACGTTGTGAAAGATATTGGCATTTCCGTTTTTGAAAGGCGTGGAGGCTGGGGTGGATGTGGTCCGCAAATTTTGATGTAGATATTATTAAAATATCATCAGCTATCTTTCTATCATATTTGGTCATTTTTTTGTAAGATACCGGCATGTTAGGTTTTTAAAGGCTACTGGGCGAGGGTAGGTGTTTGGGGGCGTGTTGACAAATTTTCCAATGAAGACTTTGGGAAATATTACCATATACTTCTACCAAATTAGGTAACTATAGATCAACAACTCTGGAAGGCATACGCATTTCCGTTTTAAAAGCCGGGAGGCGTGGGGGACGCAGAAGTGGGCTTGGTTTCCAAACTTTTTTTTTAATAAAATGTTTAAGGAAAGTCATCTGCTATTTTCCTATCAAATTTTTTGACTAGTTGTTAAAATATGGCAAATGTGTGTGCTTTGTCGATTTGCAACCCGAGGAGTATCAACTTGATATCGATTTTTTAGCCCCTCAGTCAGGCGTAGCGCCCCTATATTGAACTTTTATCTGACGCCACCATGGACCCAGATATTGGCAAGTTTAAAGTCTCTAGCTGAAAGGATGTCGAAGAAACGCGTATTCATTCGGATTGACAGACGGACGGACGATCGGAAGGGCAGAGGGACCACCTTATATACTCTTTACTTTCGGTATCAGAGCATACAAAAAACCAGGAGAAGAAAAAAATTGGTCAGCCTGATGGTCACGTAGCAAGGTAGCTTCAACTCAAAAGCCAAAGTCCAAACTTTTAGTTTTCGTGTTGGGTAAGGGAATTGAGGTTGGATGGTTGAGAGTGGTTGGGTTGACATGCTCCTAAGCTAACAGATACGTTACAAACAAACATGGCGGCTCTCTCACTGTCCGGCATATGAGTGCTTTGTGCGTGTAGTCTACGACTACGCCATTTAACCTAAACATCATTCACGTCCACGTACATGGCACGTTTGCCAAGGATTGTTCTT
The DNA here is from genome assembly GCA_030179655.1 of Scaptomyza flava. NCBI lineage: Eukaryota > Metazoa > Arthropoda > Insecta > Diptera > Drosophilidae > Scaptomyza > Scaptomyza flava. The sequence continues at coordinate 69,059,366 of JARNME010000404.1, read as the reverse complement.
CTTCTTCTGTTACTTCTTTTTTTATATTTCTACTGTCCTTTGTTTCGTTTGCTCTCTTTAGCTTTGTATAAAAGAAGCAACGCCCAATTGCTCAAATGGCTGCAACTGGGGCCTCGGTGCCGTTTGGTCTAGGAACTACAACTGTTTCAGTGTAACTGTAGGACTCTTGAGCCCACACACACATACAGCTGCGTAGCAATGAAGAGCTGTAGAGCTTGAAGCCTGGCCTGACGTTTCATTTCCATAACTCAAATGTTGCTCAGTTGTTGCTATTTGTGCAGCTGCTGCAACCTTTACTGCCTGCCTCTGTTGCGTCTGTTGCGCGCAGAGGACGCACTTTATAGCCGGAAAACTTTCATTTGCTTATGCGCCCTATTTGTTCGTTTGTTTTCAATACTTTGTACATAGTATCTTTGTTAAAGAAAAACACTGGTAAAATGATATAGAAAGAGATTTTCGTTCCAGAATAAGAACGTATATTAATTTTAACTTTAAACGATACTTGGCTATGCATCCGCCCCGTGTAACGTCATTGTCTTGGACAAGAACGTTTAATTGCTCAAAATAATCTGACTTGTTCTTCTTTTTAATTCCGCGAAAAGCGCTCGGGGTCGATTCGATTCCGAACGATGTGCTTTTCTACATTTGGACACCGAGTAATAATGGATCGTTTTGAAAACAAATGGCAAAAGATAAACCATTGCAAAGTGGGAAGCACTAGCAAGTATTTTAAATGCATGTGTCTAAAAGAGGTGCGTTCAAAAAATGGCTGATGCAGATCTTTGTGGACGAGTTGTACGTTAAGCTGCACAAAATAGCAGTTTAAAAAACAATATACTTTTCATGTGGCATGACTACAAACATATCAACAAACCGTGCATTTTGGCCTATTGGCGTAAAATATCTCGAAAGCTTATCTATAAAAAACTTTAGCTATGATATTCGTGTTAACGAGGCCAAAATTTATAAGATAAAATGACGTTGCATAGTTTCAATATACTTATGATAATTTTCTTAAAATATGTTGTATTTCGATGAAAAAGACGCATAATAACAGAATTAGTTGTATAAATGGTAAAAGTCTTTCTTGCTTCTTTGTTATGGTACTAAGGCGGAAACACAATCATCGTTATAATCATCATCATCATCATGACCACCGTAATTATCACCATCATCACCAGTTACTGCTACCTTTTGTATGTGTCCGTTTCTCTTCCTTGGAAGCAGTTGCCACCCAACTGACAATCAATGCTTGGCTTAGCTGCAAAAAAATGTTCCATTTTGCCGGGCAAAACTCTCCCAGCAAAACAAAACTTCGAGTGCCAAAAGAAAACATAGCACAGAGCGGGCAAAATGAATGAAATTAATTTCTTGTGTCTGTGTTTTTATACTCGATACCGAAGGTAAAGAGTATATTGGGTTTGTGCAATGTCCGTCATGGTGTCTGTCCGTCTGTATGAACGCAACTTTTTTCCACACCCTTCAAGCTAGAGACTTGAAACTTTCCAATTCTCTTTATCTATGGGATAGTAAATTAAAGTGTCAAGATTGGGGTTCTACGATAACTAGGGGGCTGGCAAATCGATATATTCGATAACTTAAAAACGATAAGTCCGCATATTTCACACACCCTTACAGCTAGAACTACCAAATTTGGTAAGAAGATAGCTACTAGCAACCCCCAAAAAACTGCATCAACAATTTTGGAGCCACGCCCCCCCATTCCGCCCCCAGCCCACCGCATTTTAAAGTCAAAAAAGCCTATATCTCCCACAGTTCTTGAGCTAGAGCCACCAAATTTGGTGCCAAGATGGGCGATGATGACCCCCCAAAACGCATCCAAGTTTGATGCCACGCCCCCATACCGCCTATCGCCCCCACTGCTCCAACGCTTCGTCAAAAACGAGAATGCGTGTATCTTCCAGATTTGTAGAGCTAGAGCCACCAAATTTGGTAGGAAGATAGCTTGCAACGACCCCCAAAAAAGTACATCATAGTTTTGGAGCCACGCGCACCCCTTCCACCCCCTTTCCCCACCTTTTTCGATCTTTGAGCTAGAGTCACCAAATTTGGTATGAAGATAGCAATTGACATTCCACATAGATCTGCAGCAAAACTTTGGATGCCACGCCCACCCATACCGCCCCCAGCCCCCCTTTCCTCACATTTTACAAACTTTGAGCTAGAGTCACCAAATTTGGAAGGAAGGTAGCAATTGACATTCCACATAGATCTGCAGCAAAAATTTGGATGCCACGCCCACCCATACCGCCCCCAGCCCTCTCAACAGCTCTTACAAACTTTGAGCTAGAGTCACCAAATTTGGTATGAAGATAGCAATTGACATTCCACACAGATCTGCATCAAAACTTTGGATGCCACGCCCACCCATACCATCCCCAGCCCCTCTTTCCCCACTTTTTACAAACTTCGAGCTAGAGTCACCAAGTTTGGTATGAAGATAGCAATTGACATTCCACAAAGATCAGCATGATCAGCCACCCTTCGCTCACCTTTTACAAACTTTGAGTTGGAGTCAAGAATTTGTATGAAGATAGCATTGTCATAACACAAGATCTGCATTACAATTTGTAGCACTTCCCCAACCTTTAAAAACTTGAGATATGTACCAAATTGGAAGGAAGATAGCTGGTTGCATCCGCCTCTGTATTGGAGAATCGTTAAGGCAGCGTACAGCCTGCCGCATCCGTACCCCTTTGCAATCGGGCCTCTTTTTACCGGTTGTAATACTGGTAACGAGTATACGCAGTCGGTTGCGTCCGACTGAAACGTTGCCACTGTTTATTGTTAGCGTGAGTTAAGATGTTACGCTTAGAATATCGGAGAGAGACAAAGTATAGAAAGTACAGATACACCTAATCTGTTTTACACGGTAGAATGGTTCCAGAAAAACCGTGTAAAAGAGACATTGATCTTATGCAAAAAAAAGTGTGTATGTGTAGTTATGTATGAAAATGTGTGTTACACAAACAGCAATACATATGAAAGAAAAATCCTTTACGCACATATGCTCAAAAGTAATGAAAATTAAATGTATGAAGTTCAAGAACTAAAAACAATTCTATAAAACAACTATCTTGTTATTCAATTTTAAAGGTAACCTGTTTAATACTTAAGAGAGAGAGAGAGAGAGAGGTTTCCATTTTTATGTTTAGTTTTTTTTTTAGATCTGCAACATAGACACACATACAAACACACAAATCTGTCTTCCTTCTTCCCTTAAATTTCTCTGTGTGTATGCTAATGAAGCTCCTTCTTTGGCGCTCATGCTTCACAATGAGCCTGGTCCCATCCTGGCACTTGGGTTTCTCTGGTACCTGGGCCCAAGCTCATGCCATTTTGCTCGTTGTTAATCCCTGCCACTAAAGACCAAGAACGACAGTGTGGTCTTGCAAATGGGAGCGCCCCCTTCCGCCCCCTTCCGCCCCCTCTCGAGATGAGTTACTCATATGAGCAAGCTCCACATCTCGTTCTATGTACACACAAGCCTGCAATCCGCACGCCTTGCTGCGGTATTAGTTTTCTTTGTGTCTTTTCGTTGCACTTTAACTTTTTTTTTCTACAATTTGGTTTATTATACTTCGATACCGAATTTAAAAAGTACATTGGATTTTTGCAACGTCCGTCGTGGAGTCTGTCCATCTGTCCATCCGTATGAATGCTCGTGTCTTGGACACCCTTTCAGCTTGAAAGACTTGAAACTTGCACATATCTTGCTCCATGCCTGCGTCAGACAAATATTCAATATAGAGGCGCTAGGCCGACTAGGGCTGGAAAACACACATATGTATATCTTACACAAATATTTCCCACAACCACGAAATTGGGTGAAAACATTGCTGGCGATGTCCCCAAAAGACTTGCACCTTCAATTTTTTATCGATATGCCCAAACCTCCCGCCCCATAACCTCTTTTGTAAACAATCTTTTTACCGCATGTTTGAATACTGGTATTAGAGTATTTAGAAGTCGGTTGCGCCCGATTGCAACGTTTTCACTTGTTTTCTTTGTAGATTTTCCGACATTTTCTTCGCCGCATGTGTGTGTCTGTGTGTGTGTGGAAAACCCCATAGATTTAATTACAGTTTTCCTCTCGCAGACAATCGAATTTTTTCGAGCACCAGGTCCACAACCTGTGTTGTATGCAAGCTTTTTTAATCTGCATTTCGATTTCCTTTGCACAGATTCTTCTCGTTCTCCTCAGTTTTTTCTACTAGTATTTCAATAGAGCATCATTTTTTTCCAACAAGTTTGCGCATAAATTTCAGATCTGTTGTAATTAAAAATTGCTTTTGTCTCTGCTTAAGCTGCGTTTCCTACACAAAATTAGTTTCCATCTTCAGTGGCGTTTTGACTTGTGTTAAATTCAAATGTTTTAATTCCGTATGTTGATTTTGATGCGCGAAACAGTTTTAACTTCTTAACTGCGTATGACGAGTTAACTCTTCTAAGCAAAACCCTTTCGTATTGCGTAAGACGAGATAACTTGTCCTCGAAAGTAAAGAATTCGGAGGAGGTAAAAGGACAAAATTTTTTAATAAGTTCCAATGCAGGTGTCATTTAGTCATAAAAATTATTTTTATTTTTACTAAATGGATTAAAAAAATTTACAAAATAAGGATAGATTTAAGATTTATCTAATTATTCTTTTAATTTATACAAATATATTTATATATATAAATATAAATATTATAAATTAGTATATATTTATAGATTTATATATAGTTGTCTCGTTAAAAACGGGAATGCGTGTATCTTTCAGAGTTGTTGAGGTAACGACCTCTAAAGATCTGCATCAAAAACTTGGATGCCACGCCCACCCATACTGCACCCAGCCACCCTTCGCTCACCTTTTACAAACTTTGAGTTGGAGTCAATGAATTTTGTATGAAGATAGCAATTTTCATAACACAAAGATCTGCATTACAAATTTGTTGGATGCCATGCCCACCCATACTAGCACTTCCCCAACCTTTTAAAAACTTTGAGATATTTACCAAATTTGGAAGGAAGATAGCTGGTTGCATCCGCCTCTGTATTGGAGAATCTTTAAGGCAGCGTACAGCCCTGCCGCATCCGTACCCCTTTGCAATCGGGCCTCTTTTTACCGGTTTTAATACTGGTAACGAGTATACCGCAGTCGGTTGCGTCCGACTGAAACGTTTCCACTTGTTTTATTTTTTAGCGTGATTTTAAGATTTTACGCTTAAAATATCGGGAGAGACAAAGTATAAAAATTACAGATACACCTAATTCTGTTTTTACACGGTAAATTGGTTCCAGAAAAACCGTGTAAAAAAGACATTGATCTTATGCAAAAAAAAGTGTGTATGTGTAGTTATGTATGAAAATGTGTGTTACACAAACAGCAATACATATGAAAGAAAAATCCTTTACGCACATATGCTCAAAAGTAATGAAAATTAAATGTATGAAGTTCAAGAACTAAAAACAATTCTATAAAACAACTATCTTGTTATTCAATTTTAAAGGTAAGAAAAAGAAAGCTTCGAATGCGTAAAAAGGGGTCGTCCACAAATTATGTGAGGTGTTCAAGGGAGGGGGGGGGGGGGGGGGGGGAGAGCGTCAAGTTAAATCTTTCCAAATCTCGTTTGGGGGAGAGTGGGGCTTTGACAAATATGACGTACTTTTTTTTCAATAGAATTTCATGTAAAATGTGTGAAAGTAAAGTTAAATTAAGCCATATTCTTAAATCACAATTGTATACATACTAGTCTTTGCTAAGTGATAGAACAAATTGTTTTTTTTTTGTATTTTTTTAAATCCAATGGATTTTAAAACCAAAAACACATTTTAAAAAATCTCACGTGAGATTGGATGAGGGGGGGGGGGGGGGGGGGGAGAAAAGGAAAATTTTACAAAATTTCATCAGGAGGGATGGGGAGTCGAAAAATCCTAAAAAAAATGTCTCACGTTATTTGTGGACGACCCAAAAATCACTATCATCGCTGAAGTAACTTTGAACAATTTAAAATTGCTCGAACAGTTAACTTGCTTGTATCATAAAAAAAGGAATTCTACATTTTTCTTAAGAACATATTTCGCAAAAATGAAATTTTTTTTTTTTTGGTTAAACATTCTTTATTTAGAATCAGTCATGTTTTGACAATCGCAATTTTGTGGAGTAATTGACGGTTACGTATACTGAGCATTGAAGTAAAATATATTTATGACGTAAAAAACTAAATATGACAAATAAAATTTAATCGAACAAAATTTCGAACCTTGCTAAATAGAATAAAATCGTGTACAATAAAAAAAAAAAGATTATTTTCAAACCGTGTTATTTCAAAATCGTGTGAAAAAAGACCGTGTAAAAACAGAATTAGGTGTATGTATATATTTTTCCCCCTTTTTAACCCTCCGTTGAGTGAGAAGTTCCGTAGGGACCTATTAACATATTCAACTTGAAATTACTCCTATTTCGGCCACTACGACCCCACCATAAAGTTACTCTGTAAAAAAAAATTTTGTTGCGCATCTTTAAAAAAAAATCAAGGCGATCGGATCATTATTTTAGGAGTTATTGAGGTTTTTCGCACACTACGCGGACGTGTGACAAGGTCCGTAGAGACCTTGTACTGAATTTTCATGGAATAACTCATAAATTCATGTTCTTTGGGCGTAATTATATTTTTATACCCTTCACATGTGAATCAGGGTATATTGAGTTTGTCATGAATCTGTAACGCCTTAAAGGAATGATGGGAGACCCCATAAACTATATATCAAAATGATCAGGACGAGCTCAGGAATTGATTTCCGTCCGTCCGTCCGTCTGTCCGTCTGTCCGTCTGTCTGTTTCAACACGATTTCCGGCCAAACTGCTGAACCGATCTTGATGAAACTTTCACAGATTGCTTAGATCATGTCGGGTTTGTTCACTATGAAATTTCATCCCGATCGGAGCATTCTACGATATAGCCACCATATAAATTTACCATATCAACACGATTTCCGGCCAAACTGCTGAACCGATCTTGATGAAACTTTCACAGATTGCTTAGATCATGTCGGGTTTGTTCACTATGAAATTTCATCCCGATCGGAGCATTCTACGACATAGCCACCATACAAATTGACCATATCGTACTGTTTCAACACGATTTCCGGCAAAAACTGCTGAACCGATCTGGATGAAACTTTCACAGATTGCTTAGATCATGTCGGGTTTGTTCACTATGAAATTTCATCCCGATCGGAGCATTCTACGACATAGCCACCATACAAATTTACCATATCAACACGATTTCCGGCCAAACGGCTGAACCGATCTTGATGAAACTTTCACAGATTGCTTAGATCATGTCGGGTTTGTTCACTATGAAATTTCATCCCGATCGGAGCATTCTACGACATAGCCACCATACAAATTTACCATATCAACACGATTTCCGGCCAACGGCTGAACCGATCTTGATGAAACTTTCACAGATTGCTTAGATCATGTCATGTTTGTTCACTATGAAATTTCATTTCGATTGGAGCATTCTACGACATAGCCACCATACAAATTTACCATATCGTACTATCAATTGTTGTCTCTGTCGTTCACTTTCAAGTACCTACATGTCAATATTTATTTTTTGTCGCAAATAAACAAGTAAATGACGCTCAAGAGTAAAAATATAAGCGAAAAATTACCAACAACTGCACAGAAACATAAGAGGGGGGAGTATTGATTTGGCTGTGTGAAGGGTATCATAGTCTTGGCATAGCCAAATTAACTATGCGCCACTATGTTTTTTATTATTTGAACACATAACTAATTTTTATTTTCAATTTTGGCTAATTTTATGTTGCCTTTCATTGAAATCAATAATCCAATTCTTTGAATTTACCCTAAATGACTTTGCGTTCAGGTATACGTGCCAAACCAATTCTTTCAATTTACTTCATCCCTAAATGTTTATGCGTTCAGATATACGTGCCAAAGAGTATAAAAGAAGTTGTAGTTTCGTGAACCAAAATTATTTTTGTATTTAGTATTTAGTTATAAACAATAAAAACACAAAAATCCTTTAAAAAAAAATTTTTTTTTCATCAAATTAGCACTATTTTCTAAATAGGTCCCTACGGACCTTGTCACACGATGGTGACGATCAGAAGTGTCACTCACCGGAGGGTTAAAAATGTCTCTTCATCATAAATTATGCGTTTTGTGCACGTACTTTCTACGCACTGAGAACAAATTATGATATACATTTCTAAGCGAAGCTGCATGGATTTAAGCTTAAATATTTGACCAGGTGATGCGTTATGGGGTTTAGAACAAATTTGCATAATAAGAATCAATTAAAATAAAAAAAAATAAACATTCGCTTTTCGGTCAAGGCTTTAAAAACGCTTATTTTTGCGGTATATTGTATTTTGATTGTACCTTGTATGTTTAAGGCAAATGGCATATAATCATAAACAAAACATTTATATTAAGTGACTTTTAATCGCAAAATAATTAGCAATAACCTCAATTAACCTTAATAGCAATACTCGAAGCCCTTAGCACAATACTACAAAAAAACGGCGAATGGATCATATGTTCCGATTCCCTATCCTCCCTAAAAGCAATACAAAACATCGACAAACTCAGCTTCTACCCAAAAACAATATGAACACTTCTGACAAGACACCAAAACAAAGTAAAACTAATGTGGATCCCGACCCACATTAAAATAAAAGGCAATGAATTCGCAGATTCACACGCCAAAAATGCAATCAAATTCCCACTCACCACGTCCAATAATATAAACACGACGGACATAAACAAATACTTCAAAAGTCAAGAAACAAGATCAGTACTGAATTACCCAACATCAAACTGGTACAGAAACATTAACCCCAACAACACAAATATTCTACAAATTTTTAAAACCTTAAAACTGAACGAAATACCCAGACTCGACCAAATAAAATTAATTAGACTACGACTAGGACACACAAAAATCACAAACCAACACTACATTGACAAAAACATAACCAACCACTGCCCCCTATGCCAAAACAACTCCGCAATAAGCCTCGAACACATCCTAACTCAATGCCCGTCCTTGACAACAGCCCGAACCAAAATCCTCCTAAACAAAAACCCAATAGACATCCTATCAAACCCATCCATAGAAAACATCACCCTTATAATAAATTTTATATATAACAGCATCAAGACAAAACTGCGCATATATTCCATACCAATACTACCAACTTAACTTAAAATATAAATATCCAATAAAAAAAAAAAATCATATACCTAATCACACACATGTAAATAACTTAATGTAAATACAACACAGCTGAAGGCCCTGGCAGCCATGCAACTATAACACTAGCCCATAAGTTTTAACTTTAAGCTAGTTTTAATAAATAAATAAATAAAATAAAAAAAAACATTAATTAATTTTCTTTTTATTTTTCATTTTTTCTCTTTGACAGGTAAGCAAAAGTCGGCACTGTGTGAAATTATAAAAAAAGAAAGGAAGAGCTGCAGCCGGGCAAGAAAGAAAGAGCTGTAAGTTTCACTGCGATCTGTACTTATGTTAAAATAACTATTTTATATGAATAAATGTCCCTGGTTGCAAACAACGCATTTGTCTGTTTGTCAAGTGAATATTTTTATACCCTTAACCCATAAAATGGGTAAAAAAGGGTATAATGGTCTTGTGCAAAAGTATGTAACAGGCAGAAGGAAGCATCTCTGACCCCATAAAGTGTATATATTCTTGATCAACATCAACAGCCGAGACGATATAGCCATGTCCGTCTGTCCGTCTGTCCGGGTGTCCGTCTGTCAGTCTGTATGAACGCGTGGATCTCAGAGACTACAAGAGCTAGAGACTTCAGATTTTGTATTTAAGTTCTCCTATACCATGAGCAGAACAAGTTTGCTTCAAATAATCGATAACTATTCTGGTTTCCGATATACACATAATATCGATAACAATAAAATATCGAATTTGGAAAATTTAAAAATAAGGTTATAAATTTAATTTACATATTTATTGCAACTGGGTTCAGGGTATCTTCTAGTCGGGCTCTCCCGACTAGAGCCTTCTTACTTGTTAAATTATGTTTTCTGAAGTATAAGCAGCATTTTGCTCTATTGCACTAATAGCTAGGCCATTTCTCATCTTAACTGCTAACCTTACAGGTACATGTATCTGTATGTTGAACCGAAAGAATTGAACAAAGACTATGTTTAATTGCAGCATATGAAAGAGAATGAATAAACGAAAAAAAAATCTATTTACCTTTGCTGAATCTAAAAATAATTAATTTACAAATGCGTTGAAAAATTACAAAATTTACATCGTAAATCGACATTTTATATTTTTTCTCTGGAGCAACTAACGTATAAATACTTGTTTACCACAAAAAAAAAAGTCAAGACTGAGAGCTATCGATGACAGTAACAACAAAACTCACCAAAATTGGTGTCTGACTTAGGAACAGTGTCTACTATTGGAACATTTTTCTTACTAATGTGCGTGTATAATTTGTTTGTAAAAGAAATATTATTAAACGTATTATTACCTTTGTCTTGTGCTGCATTCGAATCGTGATTCACTCAAAAAAAAAAAAAAAAAAAAATACATAAGTATCCTAAACATTTGTACATAGGAAACACAAATGTGAATGTAGTATGTACATAAAACAGGGGATTATCTTGTAGGGCTCTGTAGCGCTCACTTTGTGTGTAGTTTGTAATCATTAATGGGCGTGTTGCTGCCCTGCTTGTGCTTTGCTAACTTTCCCGTTTTTGCCATTTGTCCATATAAACTTTTATTTTGTTCCAGCTACAATAAACACTTTTTGCGCTCTTTTTCTCCCTCTTTCGTTTTCTTGGCTTGCACGATTGTCGAAAAGCAAATGGATCCTCGTCCCGATCAGTTTGGTCAATTTCTAGGTACCGACAAAGCCAGAGGATTCCACAGTTGGTTGCATTTGACTGAAACTGAAAATAACTACATATATAAATATGTTTTTTTTTTTATCCTTTCACATCGCAACTTATTATAACCAATATCCAAATCATGTCAGATGCACATCTCTAGCAAACGAATAAAAAAAAAAAAAAAAAAAAAAAATATACAGGTTTACACCATGTGCTAATTGAGTTAGTGCTCCTGTATGCATCAATGTAGATGAAAACAAGTAAATAGGGCTTAGGTGAGAATGTTCGACTAGAAAATACCCTGATTCTACAGCTCTGCTGCATGCTTGAGTAAATTTAAATACTCGATATATTGATGCTTCTTTGTCGATTTTGTTGAAATTTTCAAAGATGATCAATTGTATGTCTGTATGATGTTTCAAAATTCAATATTACTTTGACTATTTTGGAAAGCTATCGAAATTTTGTGGATTTTGCTTCACCTTTAGAGATCGTTTGGTGTCGGAGATGATTCCTTCTGCCTGTAGGCTGGCACAAAACTTTTTTACCCATTATACCTCAAGCTTAGGGCATAAAAATACCTAAACACAACACCCATGACTCGTGAGTGGAAAAGATTCTTAAAATACAGATAGTTTCATACATACTATGTATGTACAAAAGCAGCCAGACAAATTGTAACTGGGAAACATTTTATGTCTACTTAGCAAATTCTGTGGAAAATAACACCCCCCAGTTCGATCCCATTCCACCGATTACCCTCAACCTCCTCACATATTGTTAAATGGGCTTAAGCAGTTGTTGGTGTTGCTGTTGTAGTTGCATGCTTAGTGCTCAATTCCGCATATGGCATCGAAAACCGATAATTACCAAAGCCAGCTTAACACACACACACATACTCAGCATTAGCTCTCCATTGTGTGTGTGCGTGTATAAGAGCGACCTCTACCTGCAGTGGAAGCCTCACAAGAGACAACAACTATAACAACAACAACACACCATTGATTCGTCGTCATTTCTGTTGTTGTTTATTCCATTGGCTACAAATTACTCACGCGAAAAAATTATTGTTGACTTGTTTTTTCAACACATAATTTCACTATATACCATGTATGTATGTATGTATATATATATATATATATATATATATATATGTGTATATGTGACGTATACTTCCCTGTGGTACGGCTGGTGTCAAGGCATACTAAATTCTAGTCTTGTGATGCATCACTAGTAGCTAGCTAAATCGTTAGCTTCGAGTAAAGCAGAGGGCGTTAGGAAAATAAATCTAAAATCAAAAAAATCATCCCTATTATGCATCACTAGTCGCTAGACAAATCGTTAGGCACTAGTAATACAGAGGGCGTTAGGTAAATAAAACGAAAAACAAAACTTAACTGTCCTATGATGCAGTTATGCAGAGATAAATGAAACGAAAAACAGCAAAGGTCATAAAAGTGACAGAAGCAACAGTAGAAGATGAAGAGTGCATGGTTAAGTTAACGGCGTATTAACTAGTTATAACCAGGTTTTGTCAATTTTTGTCTTCGATTGTGCGCTCTTGTTTTCGGCCGCCAGCAGTCAGTACTGTCTTGTGCTAAATCGAGAGAAGACTTGCGAAATTTTTGTAAGCAAATAGCTTTTTATGTTTATGTTTTTGTTGTGATTGTTTTTATTTGTTAAGTGTTTTAATTGACTATTTAGAAGGTTAAGCGGTTGACTTACTTTTACTTTTATAATGAAGGTGACAAAAAAAATATAACAAATAGACATTTAAAGCGTTTAGTCAATAATGAAAAAAAAAAAAAAAATGCTTTGAAAAATTTATGAGCGCTTGCATGCAGGGCTCAACTGAGACGCAATGCTTTGTGGAAAAAAGTGATAGTGAAATGGATGTGGACAATAATTTATATGACAATGAAACGGACAACAATTTAGATTTTTATATTAATAGAAAGAACAACAACCCAACTTTAAATCAAAAACTAAAAAACTGGCATATTAAACACAGTGTTTCCAAAGTTTGTGTAATTGACCTAATAAAAATTCTTAGAGAGGAAAACATTAATTTTTGCTCATTTATAAGTCCCGAGTTCTCCGGACATAACAAAAATAAGTGGTGGGCAATATTTACATATAGGTTTAAAGAAACAGTTAGAAAATATAATTAAAGTTGTTGAGTTTGGTGATAGTTTAAGCTTAGATGTAAACATTGACGGACTACCGCTTTTCAAACGTTCGAGAACGCAGTTGTGGCCAATATTAGTCCGACTTAACAGTGTAGAAGGATGTCCAGTTTTTTCTGTTGGTGTGTTTGAAGGTAACACAAAGACTTCAAATTGTGAAGGAAGGAGGACCTCGTAAAGTTAAATAAATCTATTGAGCTGAATGATAAGAATAAATATGTAAGTAGATACGACAATTTTAATTCTATTATATTTTTTTTTATTTATCATTTATAACAATTTCAGGTTGAAACAATGGCAGTGCTTCTTGGGCCTTCAGGGCCAAAAACTAATTTAAAGTATATTTTGACGGACGAGCTATCCATGCATTACAACGTCGATGGTGTTTTGGGCAAGGAATCGCTGAAGAAATTAAGCTTCTTCTTTCGCTCTTTAATAGGTAAAAGTAAAAAGTAATAAAAAGTTTAATTGATATTAAACTAAAACAATATTTTACTTTACAGACGCAATCTCTAAGTGCCAAGCTGGCCCGCCGGAGCGAAAGGCGATGCAGTTACAAAAAAAAAAAAACGCGTGATCAAAAAAAAACAATACAAAATCCAATGCATTTTAAATTTAAAAAAAAATTATGCTGCCTTAATAAATAATTTTACTTAATATAAAACCAACAAATTTATATGCTTCTTACTAATTTTGTACCAGCGGAAATTCTATTTAAATGTACTAGCGAAATAGCTAACTATGCCGTACTAGCGATATTACTAGGCCTTTGGTACCAGATAAATCGCTTGCGATTACCCTGTAGCGAAGTGTCAAGTGCAATAGTACTAGCGAAATAGCTAAGTCTAGCGTCCTAACGATATTCCTAGGCCTTGCGTACCAGAGAAATAGCTAGCGACGTGCCCTAGCCAAACAGCCGAGTAGGGCGTACTAACGATTTAGCTACTCCCTCGGTACCGGTGCAATCGCTAGCTAGTGGTAATGCACTGTCGTACCGCTCGGTACGTTTGCGGACATCCTCGAACAAAAGTCGTTAGGTAAATTGCATTGCTGGTGGTGCGGCGCGTACCGGTACCCATTACTGAGGCCTAGGCATATCGCTAGTCTCGTCCCGGTGTAGCGTACTGCAGGGTTTCTTGTTGTGCCATGCTGTGTGACATGATATATTTTTGAATATATGTCTATGTGCATTCATAAATATATATCGCACATATACATACAGCCTATAAATTATCCTTGCGATTAAACAAGGGTGATAAAAACACTATCAATTAATTGCGAAGATCTAAAAGCTGGACAAGTTAAAACAAGTAAGAAGGCTCTAGTCGGGAGAGCCCGACTAGAAGATACCCTGAACCCAGTTGCAATAAATATATTTAATTTATATAAGACTTTGGTATACTGGCTTAGCTTCCATCGATTAAGTTCAATATCTCCGGTGTTTCTCAACCGATTTGGACGAAATTTTCAGAAAAGTTCTATCATTATCCATTACTTCACCCCTCATTTTTAGATTTTCCAAATACGATATTTTATTGTTATCGATATTATGTGTATATCGGAAACCAGAATAGTTATCGATAATTTGAAGCAAACTTGTTCTGCTCATGGTATAGGAGAACTTAAATACAAAATCAGAAGTCTCTAGCTCTCGTAGTCTCTGAGATCCACGCGTTCATACAGACGGACAGACGGTCAGACGGACAGACGGACAGACAGACGGACAGACGGACATGGCTTTATCGTCTCGGCTGTTGATGCTGATCAAGAATATATATACTTTATAGGGTCGGAGATGCTTCCTTCTGCCTGTTACATACTTTTGCACAAAACCATTATACCCTTATTTACCCATTTTATGGGTTAAGGGTATAAAAATAGTTCGTGGTAAATCAACGAAATATTTGGCCTTGCAGAGCAGTGCAAACTGGTTCCTGTTGTATGGGGAGGGCGGCCAAAAATACTTCTAGTTGAGGTAGAGGCTTGAAACTTAACACAAAATTTTTATAAATTCATGGTAAGATTATGTGTAAAAATCAGCCAGATCGGACCACCATATCATATAGCTTTCATATGAACGATCGGTCTGAAATCAAGTGTTTGTATGGAAAACTGTTTTGTTTTCCATTATATTGCAACGCAACCTTATAATACTTCATTAAAAACTACTTTATTTAACCAGGGCGAGCTTAGTGAAAATCGGGATACTATATTATATAGCTGCCATAGGAACAATCAGTCTAAAATCGATTTTTTGTTGTTGTTTGTTTTTGTTTTGAACGACAAACGGCAAAAATGTAACAATAATTAAACAACAACAAAGTCAAAATTATTATAGATTTTTTTCATAGTTCATGTATGTGCACGCTTTAATTATAAGGTAAAAATTCAACAAATAAAAAAAAAATTCAACAAATATTCATATGTAAGAAAGAAAAAAAAATTGTTATATACATTTCAGTAAATCAATTCCTGATTTTAAAAGCTTCGACTTTGGCCTATAAATAAGTTTTCTTTGACCCGTGATGAAGAAATCTGAGGTTAAAAGCAATCTGTTCAGTAAATACGTATTTGTCAGGACTCTTGACATTTTGTGTGTATGCTTCAGCCTGAACACCATATATCAAAAGCAGCTAATCGAGGAAATTGGCATTCATATGTAGTCCCTATGAAAAAAAGGCTCTAGTCGGGAGAGCCCGACTAGAAGATACACTGAACCCAGTTGCATTTGACTTTGGTATACTGACTTAGCTTCAATCGATTAAATTCGATATCTGCGGTGTTTCTTAACTGATTTGGACGAAATTTTCAGAAAAGTTCTATCGTTACCCATTACTTCAACCCGCATTTTTACATTTTCCAAATTCGATATTTTGTTGTTATCGTTTGCATGTGTATATCGGAAACCAGAATAGTTATCGATAATTTGAAGCTAACTTGTTCTGCTTATGGTATAGGAGAACTTATATCCAAAATCTGAAGTCTCTAGCTCTTGTAGTCTCTGAGATCCACGCGTTCATACAGACGGACAGACGGACATGGCTATATCGTCTCGGCTGTTGATGCTGATCAAGAATATATATACTTTATGGTGTCGGAGATGCTTCCTTCTGCCTGTTACATACTTTTGCACAAAACCATTATACCCTTATTTACCCATTTTATGGGTTAAGGGTATAAAAAACAAAGTACACGCTACGTCTCGATTCAATTTGCGATTGGAAAGCCACAAGGAAAAGGTTTTTCATGAACATTTAGTTAAAAAATTATGTAAATTGGAATATTTAAATGAAATTGGTTTTATAACCTGAACCCATGAAATGAGTAAGTATGTATCGCTCTCATTTTGTTTTATATATATATATATATATAATATCAATTTTATCGAAATCGCTTGTGAGAAGTTTTCTTCTTTGGTTTATTCCGAAAATGAGAATTCGTCAGCTTCTAGCGGAGATATTCCTTTGTGCCGTTTTTTCTTAAAATGGATTCTGGCTGTTAAGAGACATATTCCACTTATAACAGTAAGTACAGAACTGATATTTTTCATATTTCTTACTTCAGTGCATTTAAAATCCTCAATCTATTGATCTTTTTCACCTTAAAGATTAGTTAATATTTGTTACTGAACCACCTTAATGCTGATTTTTCTTTCATTCTCTTTTGCTGTGAGTGTGTGTTTGTGTATTTATTGTTAAAGCTGCTAAAACAAAGTCAGCGTTTGCAACGACGCCTCCGAGTCGGTCCGACTCGCTGCCACCGGCATCGGTCAGCAAACGGCACCGGCCTTTGTCGGGGTCTACCTGTTCTCCGAGTTGGACACATTTTCATTTCTTATTTTTATATTGTCGCTTACCTAAGAGACTCACACATGTGCACCCTACCTGTGTATACACAAACACAACGCAAAAGAGAGATACCGACTGACTAAAAAAGACTCAAGCGCAAGCAAGTGAACGAGCGAGAGAGGGCGAAAGTCAAGCCAAGCTGAACGAACGAACAGGCCATGCTAAGCTGCTGTTGCCGCTCCGCCGCCGGCGTTAACCAAAGACGTCGCCGTCGTCGACGCCAACGTGAGCGTGGCGTTGTTGAAAGTCTCTTGGTCGTCAGACGCCGCCGAACAGAAACGAAACGACACGAAAAAAGTTAGGTTTTGGAATTTTATTTGCTCTTGCTCTTCTTTGGTTTTCCAGTTCAGTTCGATTTTTATTCACAGTCGCAACGTACGTATGTACCTGTGTCGTGTATCTGCTGCCGCTTCTTCGTCTTCTTCTTTCTCCCTTGCTCTTCTTCGCGTTGCTTTGCGTCTTCTCTAAAAACGTCGTCGCGCGAAAAGACGTACAACAAAAAAAGTGCAAGCAAAAGCAAAATATGCAACAACAACAAGTGCAAATCAAATAAACAAGAAAATCACCAAGCAACAACAAATAAGTGCTAAAGTGCAACCAAAAGGAAGACCTAGAATGTAAGTTGATCACTCACTATCATTGCGATTTATTTTTTGGCAGTTCTATGGTATGCGAAAAATGTGCTAGCATTTGCGGATACTAGCAGCAAGGCTTAACAAGAAAGAGAGAGGGACTGAGGGCGATTATGAGTGAGAAAGCGAGCTTTTTGTGTTATAAGTGAAGAGGGCGCACAATCTCCCAAATGATCACCGGATGTGTCTAGCTAATGTGCCGGCCATTTTGTTTTTGGCCTCTCATTAGCTCTCTCTCTGCTGTGCCTGTCTTTGTGCTTGCCTCAATTATTGATTGATTAATTATTGCTGACGCGTATGCGTCGTCCGTTTGAACATTCGACCCTTTGCAAACCGGTTCTTTGACGCCTTGCGCGTCAACGTTGCTTGTCCCCTGCGCCTGCTCTTTGTGGTCTGCGTGTGTGGCGTACTCTCTCTTTTTGTTTTATGCCCTGAAACCCATTAAAATGTTTTTGAAAAAGGGTATGATGCTCTAGTACATATGTTTGTAACAGGCATAACGAAGTGCAAAGCGATATATTTTTGATCAGCATTAACAGCCAAGTCAATTTAGCCATGTCCATCCTGTCTGCCTGTCCTTTTTTTTTTTTGATTGTATGATCGTCCTGATCTTACAGACTGTAGACTAACAGTTTGGTATTAATAATCTAATAAATTATTAATAAT
Source organism: Scaptomyza flava (assembly GCA_030179655.1). NCBI lineage: Eukaryota > Metazoa > Arthropoda > Insecta > Diptera > Drosophilidae > Scaptomyza > Scaptomyza flava. The sequence continues at coordinate 69,041,107 of JARNME010000404.1, read as the reverse complement.
CTAATAAAGCACGCACAATTTTTATTTTTAATTCAGAGCTTTGAGCTTTTTAGTCTTCGCCTTAGTTTAAAAATTGTTAACAAAATCGGCTAAGAAACAAGAATGATTTAGAACTTTGGTATTCAGCCAATCGCTCAGTAGCAAGTGCATGTGCATTTTCAGGCTGGAAACGACTACGCCTCAGTGTATCTTCTAGTGGAGCTATTTCTTGGTTAGACCTTTTTAATTGTTCCTAAAACGAACTTCCGTGCAACGAAGCTTTCCATATACTAAACTTATTTCTAGAACACTGCCATTTGTAGCAATCAAAAAAAATTCTATGTTACGATTTTAGTGCAAAACGAAGTTTTTTGTTCCTTTGAGATTTGCTATACAGAAGTTCGACTGTTGATTAACTTCAGATTTTTTCTTATTCTTACTCTATCGCATATATTCAATCCTAATGCTGATCATCGATTATACACACTTATATGTGCAAACCTGTCGACAGATGGCGCTGGTATCTCCACTTCTATTCGGCGTCTGCGCTGACGGACACTCTAAGCTAGCTACATACATTTCAGTCAATCAGAGCAGTATAACGGGGTGTTGCGCATGTATAGACCCCCTACCCCTCCACCCTAACCTTGGCTTGCACTCTTTTTTTTCGCAAATCTCTTATTCTGGTCATTTGCAATTAACATTTTTGTGTACGTGCCACAGCCACACCAGCTGGTAAACCCAAACGAAGCTTTTCAGCTTCCAACTTCTAGTGAGCAACAGTTACATCTGCAGGAGAGCCATGCCACACCACAAAGCTAATCAGCGTGCAACGACGACTTTCTCGTTAACTTTTTTTTTTTTGTTAGCATATTCGTTTTGCTCTTTTTTTTCTGTAATTATTATTTTATAATCAACTTATTAGCGCGGTGCGCAGCTGCCACTCCTCATGTGTGTTGTCCCCTTCATAATGTTGTTGATTTGTTTTCTTATAACTGCTACTACACCAATTCAATTAAAAAATCTTTAGTGTGTGTTACCCATTGCTTGGCTGTTTTCTTTTATGTGTTCACATTCTATTTCTTATTGAGGTTTCTATCCATCTGTCAGTTGTTCGCATGCGATTGACTTCAACAACCAAACCGTCTCTTCTATGTGTATATTATGTTAAATGCAGGCTATCATATTGTTTTGCCATTTGTTATTATGGAGTTGTGGTTATGAGTCTTTGGATTTGATCAAACACTGCATAAAATGCATGTAGCTAATGATTTTTCAGTTCAATTTATTTTTTCACTTTATTTTTAAAACAGATTTTTTAAATTTGAGAAAGCTTTATATATATCTAGCAATAGCCCGCAGCTCCGCCCACGTGAGGAAAACTCTCACATAGGTGCAGCCAACTCAACTTTCAGCACGTAACTAAACTTGTGTATATGTTTCAACTTTCTATCTCTTAAGGTTTTGGCTTCACGTTGATTGCGAATGCATTAAGCAGTCAGGACTAAATATTATAGGTAAAGATAAATAGATGACACTAACACATAACGTGGTGTAAACAAATTTCGTAATCGGCTCTGTAGCTCATGGGATTAACCCCAAGAACTCTTTTTATAGTCTGATACCGAAAATAAAGAATATTATTATGTATATACATATATATTATTAGGTTTGTGCAATGTCCATCATGGATTTTGTTCGTTTGTTTGTCTGCACGAACGTGCGTTTTTTGGACATCCTTAAAGCTAGAAACGTTGTATATATTTTTGTCGCTTCTTAAAAAACGGCTAGGAATGTTTATTCCAGTTTTTATGAAAGAGCTAAAAAATTAAGTTGGCAGACAGAAAGCTGCCAACTTTCCCCAAGGATTTGCAAATTTTTGGAAGCTACGCCCAACCCAGCCGCCTCCAACCCCCCCTTTAAAAACGGGAATTTGTATATCTTCCACAGTTTTTGATCTATAGTTACAAAATTTAGCTTGAAGATTGCTCGTGAAGTCCTTAAAAAAATGCGACAAAATGCATTTAAAGGCTCTTTTGCAAATAGTTAATTTAACACATGTATTGGGACTGGTATCAGAGTATTTCACAGTATGTTGAGCCAGAATGCAACGTTTTCATTTGTCAATATTGGTAATGTGTTCATTATGTGTATTTGGTTACACATATAAAAAAGATATTTTCTACAAAACACGAAAGTTCCAAGGCATCTTTGAAACAGAAATAAAAGTCCATCCAACAAAAAACTATACGAAAGATTTAACACCATCAATATATACTGTAAAAATTGTCAACTTTAAAAATGTACAAATATTTAATTTAAATGAACCATTTTTTTTATTAAACCCGATCCATCGCGACCTGTAGGCTAAATGTGAGCGCACATAAGCGCCAAGCTAGCTAAAGTTATGAGCTTATGTAGTCAACTTAACTTACTTACTCTAAAAGAAGAAGAAGAGAATAATAAGAGTATAATGGTTTTGTGCAAATCTCGGAGACTATAAGAGCTGGCGGCTTGAGATTTTGGTTTTGAATTCGTTTTACCACGCGCAGGTCAAGTTTGTTTCAAATATAAACGATAACAACAAAAACTGGAGACACATAATCTGAAAACACATACTATATATACCAACACAGACTGTGCGCGTAATGTCTTGGGTTCAGAATATCTTCTAGTCTAGATTTATTTTATATACATATAGACGACATGTAATTATCTTTTTTTTAAACATAAATCTAAATAATAAACATTTTTAAATTACATGAACAAGTAATGTATATATAAGTTTTGTACCCATGTTTAGTCTAGTTCAGGCCTTGAAATGGCTTTGACTCCGAGTTTTGTTTAAGCGCTATGATTATAATGAACTTTAATTCATTTCTTCATTTGTTACATTGATGTTTTTAATTCTCTCTAGGAGACCCCACAGCTCAACACTCTTGATGTCAACAATCTCATTAGCCCTTGAAAATTGAACATATAATATACTTCTTTTTTTGTAGGACCACAACTAAAGTGACATTCGTTGTGCAAGTGCGTAAAATTAACAACACAAAGAAGGGGGTAAAAAAAACTAAAATTAAACTATAAGAAATAAATGTTGTATAAAGTGCGTCTCCCATGACAACTATAAAAATCATTGGTTGTAGGAAGCAGTCGGCATGTATGCGTGTGTGTGTATCTGTGTAGGCACAAGCACATTGACTTTACAATCCGCTTAGAGAAGTGCTAAGAAACAAAACAACATCAACCTAAAGTATAGATCCATCTGCTTGTCTTTCGGGTTGGCTGGTGTTAATTACGATCGCTTACCAAAAAAATGACTTTCAATTTTACAAACATTTTTTATCTGTTCTCTTTTCACAGTGTTCCATTCGCTGCTTGTGTTTACAACAGGCAGGTAGCAATATTGTGAAACAGGTAGAAGTAGCTTTGGTAAAGTCCCTTGAGATCCTTCACGTTTTTTATTTATTTATGAGTATAAAAACATATAAGTGTGGGTGGCATTTGATATAAACAGAAAAAACGGAAAATTTGCTTAGATAGCCCAATTAATTGACATATTGATCGAAACTTATTGTGCTGTCTGTTTGTATCAAAGCGTTGAGATGGAGCACTTACAGTTATTTCATTCGCTTTCATTACCCTGGAAATGTCTGTTCTATGAGTTGTGACAAAAACTGCTATTAACAGTGGCTCGCAGCTTATTTCGTGCAGTTGAAAAACAAAAGTTCAAATCGCCACTGCTTTTAAACTATCAAAGATTTTGAAAAAATTTAAATGAGGTATATTAAAACTGAATTCTTCCATTTTAAATTAAAAAAAAAAAACAACTTTCTAATTATTGAAATGAGACAACAGGTTAAAAAAAAACATATTTTTAATCTTTTTTCAAGCAGCAGCTTATTTCGTGCACTCCATTTAGGTTGACATATAAATCTTAATTTATTATTTAATACTTTGTGTGTTCTCCTTTCTGCTTCTGAACAGCCGCCAGGCGAGTTCCCATTGAAGAAACAAATTTTCTGGTAGTTTCCAATGGAATTTTTTGCCATTCTTCCAATAGCACACTTTTTAGTTCGTTTTTATTGGAAATCTTTCTTTTCCGAATAGCCTGGTCCAAAATTTCCCACAAATTCTCTATGACATTTAAGTCTGGTGACTAAGCTGGCGTAATCACCACATGAGGGCAATTCCAGATAAGCCAAGCCTTGACAATGCCTGCTGAATGTTTCGGATCGTTGTCGTGGTAGAACCGAAAACGATCGCGTAGGCCCAGGTTATCGGCACTTTGAAGCAGATTTTTTTTCAGGAGTTCCAAGTACATTTTGGCATCCATGATTCCATCAATAAATACGAGATTGCCCACCCCAGAAGCTGCCATACAGGCCCAAACCATGACATGACCCCCGCCATGCTTGACCGTAGCTTTTAAGTGTTTGTTTTCCAGTTCGGTATTTGGTCGCCGCCAAACATATTGTCGCCCATCCGATCCAAAAATGTTGAACTTTGACTCGTCCGCAAAGATGACGTCATCCCAGAAGGAAATCGGGTGAAGAATATGCTCCTTACAAAATTTTAATCGAGCTGCTATATTTTTTTTTACGTAGAAATGGTTTTTTCGTGCAACACCACCATTTAAATTATGATCGTGCAACACCCGACGCACTGTGTCTGCACTACACTTCTTCCCCATTTCCTTCTCAATCTCTGCAACAATTTTCGGAGCCGATAGCTTCGGATTTTCCTTAACTTTTCTTACAACTCGACGATCCTCATGATCGTTAAAAATTTTATTGGGTGCATTTCGTCCCTTATCTGCAATCCTGTTTTCTCGGACGAACCGTTGTATGATGTATTGCAAGGTGCTGGGACTAAGGGCTACCATTTCAGCAATGACACGCTGACTTTTGCCACTTCTAATGTGTTTAAGAACAAGTTCTCGCTGCGCAATGGTGGTACGCGGTGCCAAGCCCCGAAACTTATAGAATACATATTTGCAAGCATTAAAACACCAATATCAAAAAAAATTTGGTATTTTTGCGTTACATATACAATTATTTTGAATATAAATAAAGTGCACGAAATAAGCTGCTGCATGAAAAAAGATTAAAAATATTGTTTTTTTTAACCTGTTGTCTCATTTCAAAAATTAGAAAGTTTTTTTTTTTTAAATTTAAAATGGAAGAATTCAGTTTTAATATACCTCATTTAAATTTTTTCAAAATCTTTGATAGTTTAAAAGCAGTGGCGATTTGAACTTTTGTTTTTCAACTGCACGAAATAAGCTGCAAGCCACTGTATGTGCGAAGAAAAATAAAAAGCGCTTATGACTTACTGGAAATCCACATATTCCCACATCCCTACAGCTAGAGCTACCAAATTTGTTAAGAAGAAAGCTACTGGTGTCCACCAAACAACTGCATAAATATTGGCCCACTCCCCTCGCCCTCTGCCGCCCTGCTGGTGCCAGAACGTTACGTCCACCCTGGCTGCCCTCGTACTTTCGTTTTGCAAATAGACTTCTTAACACCAGTTTTAATACTGGCATCAGAACATAATGTTACGTCCGACTGCAATGTTTTTTCTTGTTTTTCAATTAATCGCTAAAATCATGTGCAAAAACTTTTTTCTTTAGAATTTGTCCTCTATCTATTATGTACAGAAATTTTGAAAAAGAAAATACAAATAAGAAAAAATTTTAAAATAAGTCAGTTTATTAAGGCTACAAAATCTTCAAACAGTATTAAGTAATTACCTGTTTTAATTTCATCAAAATCGAACAAGCTTGGTACATAGAAGCTATTGTAGTCGGTCGCTCTTGACTATGTCGTTTTCATTTATTTATTTGAAAGCTAGTGGTCCTCATAAAATTTTGATCAAGATCTGATCCTCAAAATTGACTTACTGGTTGGTTTTCTATTTTGACGAACTGTTTTTGATGGCCACAAGTCAATTATTAAGTTGTTGCTTCAAGTAAACCTTAGAACGAGCATAAATAAACAAGTAAGAAAGCAATTCGATTTCGTTAGATGTCATTAGCGGAGGAACCTGCTTACGACGTTTCAGCCAGTCCTTGCCTGAATCTTAAGAACAGGCTGATGTAATTTTTCAAGGTTATTTAATAACGCAGACCCTGACCTTGTCTGCTTGGGCCGCCGATTGTATTCCACGCAGTTGTTCTACTTTTTGCATTTTACTACAACATTTTAGTATTACTATTCTTACTTCTACTTCAGTTCAGTTGAGCTCCTGTTTCTGTTCTGGCCTTGGTATTTCTTGCATAATTTATGTCTGGCAATCTAGGTTACACACACACACATGCACACACACACAAACACACTCATATGTGTGTCTAGGACCTGTTATCAAACTGTCTGCTCTACCTCTTCTCTTTTAACACACACATTATGCTCACGTCTTTTGCTTGAGTCGTCGTCGCCGTCGTTGTAACAAAAGAAAGAATAACCTTGGTAACTTTTACTTCTTTTTTACTGCTTCCTTTCGCGTGTTTCTTTCTTATTTGATTTCACTTGCTTTTTTTTCGGGCTCCTTGGTATTTGGCGCAATTTCAAATTAATGGGCACACTTACCTACTATATTTGAGTGCATAAAAAGGGTCCCTCGGGAGATGTGTGTGTATGAGCAGGTTGTTAGTGAACGTATTCCTGTTGCTTTCAAACGAGTTTTTCCCTACACTTGATTTTCACATCTCCTTTTTGTGTGTGTTTTTGTTGTTGGTGTAGCGTTTTCTTTACCAACATCATCCTCATCGTATAGCTTATGTTGTGGCTGTTGTTTTTCTTTTTGTCTTCAACTACTTTCTTATTAACTTAGCTTCGCCTTCGTCGTTTTAGCTCTCTTTTTATCTCTTTTTCTTTTGCGTTTGCATCCGTTGTCTGCATCTTCCGCATATGTTTACCTTGAATACGTCCTTGAAGATTTGTCTTATATTTGATTTTTTATATTTTGCTTATAAGTCTTGTTGCTGTTTTTATTGTTGTCTTGTTGTTTGCCATATCTTCTTCCTTTTCGTTTCTTTCTGTGCATTATCGCCCGATTTCTTGCACTAGCTGGTTGGTTGCTGTTGTAAAGTGGGTCGGGTGTCGTCTCGCCAACTGTTCCACATCGCGCTTTCTGTCTGCCGGTTTATGTTGAAAATCATAGTTGAAATTCCAGTTAGCATTTTTGCGCTTGTTTCAAGTAAGTTGCTGTTGTTACGTCGCCGATGGGACTCCTCTTAATGCGACTTCCTGTATATTTCACATTTTTGTAAGCCCCAACTAGTCAAGATAGTTAAGCTGGCAAGCAGCTGAGAGTTAGTGTTCTGGTTTATGTCTTAAAGAAGTTGTTTTTATTTTTATTTAGTTTCTTGATATTATTATTTTTATAATAATGATATGTGCACTTAATTATTAAATATAAAGTCTAAACCAAGTTTTTAGTAAGTGGTCTGTAATACATGTATTTTAAAGGTCATTGTTATAAATAAAATAGTTAGTTGAAACGATTTTAATTTCAGTAAATTTACAAACAAATATTTATATGCATATCCTTTTGATTGAAAACAAAAAGATGAAAATGATAGTAAATTTTTAATTATGATTTCTATTTGATTAAAAAAAGAACAACATTAAAAATACACAAATAACTATATGACCTAATGGCTTTAGCTTTCATGATTATAAAATGGTTAAAGCACTATACTTTACTTAAAAGAAGTAAGAAGGCTCTAGTCTGGAGAGCCCGACTAGAAGATACCCTGAACCCAGTTGCAATTAATAAATTACATTTATTTAAGACTTTGGTATACTGACTTAGCTTCAATCGATTAAGTTCGATATCCCCGGTGTTTCTTAACCGATTTGGACGAAATTTTCAGAAAAGTTCTATCGTTACCCATTATTTCAACCCTGATCTTTACATTTTCCAAATTCAATATTTTTTGTTATTGATTCCATGTGTATATCGGAAACCAGAATAGTTATCGATAATTTGAAGAAAACTTGTTCTGCTCATGGTATAGGTATGGACTTAAAAACTATGATATTTTTAATTCTGATTAGATTTATAGTTATAGTTTTATGCTAAACATTCTAATCATTTCAATTCATTGTTAAAAATAAATAAAAGGGGCCCATGCAGAGACAATACTCATGAGTTCACTCACTTTATGCGCATGATTACTCAAATGTAGCTGAAAAGAATTAACAACAAATGCTTTAAATAACATTTTTGCCGGTTGTTGTTGTTGGATTGTGTTCGCCATAATGTGTAAGCCAACACTTGACTCTGGTGTGTGTGTGTAGACTGTCGAGTAAGGGGTGTGTTAAGGTGAGGGGGAAGTTAAAAACCAGACCCCAGTAACGTTCGTTCTGCTCGTCATCTTTGGCTTTGGGGTCTCATTGCCTGCCAGTTGTTAACTTGGCTACTTGGCTTCGCTTCTCTTTTACGGCTGGCCATAACCATGACTTTTTCTTGCCTGCCAGCTCAAATCAACTCAACTCGATTTGGCTCCGACTCCAGCTAGCTAGCTTTGGCTTTGAGGTCAACAAACAGCTGCTGAGATGGGAAATCGAGTCGAGCCGTCGCCGCCACCGCCAGGTTTGTGGTTTGCTAGAGTCATGCGATTTAGCCATAGCGTTACTCTTTCACACACACATACACAAACACATACAGCACTGTCAGCCGGCTTCTGAAAACCAGTTTGACGAAAAAAGTTTCTCAAGCGCATGTCTTTTTTGGCCGGCGTTTGTTTTTCTTGTTTGTAAGTTTAGTTCGCACGTTTTTTGTTCGTTAATTTTTGTTAATTTTGTATTTTAGTTAATTTGACTGATTTCTCGATCTCAACTCTACAATCTTTAATTTTAACAGTTCCCGCTTAGCTTGCTAACATTAAGATTGTATGGAAAACAAACGCCTCGATACTTGCAACTCCCGATTTATTAACATTGCAGACTGTTAACACAACTTACAAAAAATTACCTCATTTAACGCAACTCTCTAAAGAAATAGTATGTTTTAGTAGTTTTTACCACTTTTTGTTATAAAATAAAGTGAAATCCTTGCTTTGAACTAGAGGTGGGCACGGGCCGGGCCGGGCCTGGGGCCCGGCGAGCCTCGGCCCAAAATATCGGGCCCCGGGCCTACAAATCATTTTCGAGCTTTTTACGTGCGGGCCCGGGCCTTAACTCAAAAGCACGGCAGGCCCGGTGGGCACATGCGCAAATCATCGCAAAAACACCTGTAAACGAGAAATGCGTTTTTACGTTTTGGAAGCATGCCAAGGAACTAAAATGCCTACAAATTTTAGCAAGAACCATACTTAATACTCCTGTAAGTTCAGCTACAAACGAACGGCTTTTTTCTGCATCAGGGCAAATTCTAAATGAAACAAGTAAGAAGGCTCTAGTCGGGAGAGCCCAACTAGAAGATACCCTGAACCCAGTTGCAATAAATATGTAAATTAAATTTATAATTGATAAAATTAGATATCTCCGGTGTTTCTCAACCGAATTTTTCAGAAAAGTTCTATCGTTACCCATTATTTCAACCCTCATCTTTACATTTTCCAAATTCGATATTTTATTGTTATCGATATTATGTGTATATCGGAAACCAGAATAGTTATCGATAATTTGAAGCAAACTTGTTCTGCTTATGGTATAGGAGAACTTAAATACAAAATCTGAAGTCTCTAGCTCTTGTAGTCTCTGAGATCCACGCGTTCATACAGACAGACAGACGGACATGGCTATATCGTCTCGGCTGTTGATGCTGATCAAGAATATATATACTTTATGGGGTCGGAGATGCTTCCTTCTGCCTGTTACATACTTTTGCACATAATGGTTTTTTACCCATTTTATGGGTTAAGGGTATAAAAAGAACAAGATTGAAAAGCCAAAACCTTGACAAACTTATTTTTTTGTATAAAAATATTTAAATTTTTTATTTAAATTTAAGCTTGTTAAAAAAACATAATATGCTGAGGGCCAGTTTCTCAATGTCTGGTTAAAGTAAGAATTAGCTAACGACCAGATAAATTTAACGCTCGCGTTAAGCCAATTTGGTTTTCTCAATGTATAGTTAAGTTAAATCGATATGATACTATCGCATTGATGGTGCTGCCACGCAAAACAGCTGTTTTTGTTTGGTATTTTTTGTTTTGTGACTGCCAAATTCTTCTTTCAACTCAAAAATAACAATTAAAAAAATGGAAATGAGTAAACAAACAAGTTTAATGAGCTCAGTTGAGAACAAAAAGCGGCTACATTGCGTGGATGTAAAAAATTCTTTGATGCGATCCATTTTACTTGAATAATAAAATATAGACAATGCAAGTGTCAGCCACAGTCATCTGTTTGCCTAACGATGATTTCGTCGATATTTATATCGGCACTTAACGATAGAACAAATTTTAGCCGGCACTCAGGCCTCATGTTAGTTTTAATCACGAACAACCCTAACCAGACATTGAGAAACTCAATTTTGACTAACAATCAGATGGTTAAGCTAACCATCTGTTAGTTTAGCTAACCAGACATTGAGAAACTGGCCCTAAATTTGAAAAAAAAAAAATGTATTAGCTTATTGACCCTTTTGAATATTATTTTCTGATGTTTTTATGCCGGGCCGGACTTTTTTGAAAATAACTCGGGCCGGGCCGGGCCTAAAATATTTTCTTCGGGCACGGGCCGGCCCGGCCCGGGTTATTTTCAAAAATGCCCGTGCCCATCTCTACTTTGAACACCGATTTATTCGATTTATTTTAACTTAAATGGTAAGCAAAGGCATCACTCTTTGGAAATAGGTCTATATAAATTATACATGCTTAAATTCCGTTTTTTTTACACATGCTAAGTATATAAATTAAGATATTTATGAAATTAGACGATTTTAACCCACGTCAATCGACACTACTTACCTAAAACTTACCAATAAATGCAGTATCATATAGTTTATTATTATTTTAAGCTTTTATTTTGTTTTGTTTCCAATGACTTAAATGATCTGTGGCCTGTGTACCGCTTTGGTATTGCTGGCAAAGAATACTATTAACATAATTTACATACCAATACAACAACAAGAAGAGACATATCTTAATGCATATATAACATTCGGAGACGTGTGGTAAACGGGAATAAATTACGAAAGCTTTTTCGCTGTCAGTTTGTAAATGTTTTAGCAAGTATTGCAAATTTCGTTGCTCTTTTGTCGTCAACTTTTGGTTGGTCAACAAATTTTGGGGCTAGCGGGTGGGTGGGTGACGTGTGTTGCTTGGTTGTTTATTGTTGTTGTTTTTTTTTTTTTTTTTTTAATTTATAAGTGTTATTGTTAGCAGTATCTCACAGTTCTTCTTGCTGTTGATGTTATTTGAGTTCAAGCTAAAATCAATTCCGTTTAAAAAAAAAAAAAACAGTTTTGGGTTCAAGAAAATCGCAACAGCTTCGGCTTTTGACTAACAACTCGTTTTCAACTTATAAAAACTATTTGTATATGCGATAAGTAGCTGTAAAGTTTTAAAGTTGTGGTCTTATCAGCAGCGACAGGAAGTTTGCATTGTAATCAGCAATATTCAGCTTACGCCTGGCTTAAAAGAAAAAAACTGATTTGAAAGAATAGCACAAAGATACAAAATTTTTAAGCTAAATATATTTAGATACATGTATTCTAAGATTCATTAGGAAAAAAAACATTTACAAATCTAAAAATTTTGTCGGTGATGTCTTCTTCCACTCTGAACATAAATCACACGACAATTAACTATGAAATAAAACAAGAGCGTGCATTGTTAAATTTTAAATGCTATATGCCTTAAACTTTAAACCATTTTTGATCGCATATTCAAAAACTAATATTAAAAACAAATTTCGCTTCAATAAAACTTTATTTATTAACAAATAAATCTAATTCTTCTGTGCACCTAAACTAAAATGGTTGGATTAAAAATGAATTTAATACTGCGTTTTTCTCTTGAGTGCCAATGTGTTTATGGCATATACCCTAAGCGAGAAATGCAAGGGTGTACAAATTTCTTTTGGAAAACGCTGCGCTAATTTGTGAGGGATACAAACATACATAAATCGCATTTTTAAACCAAGCAAGAAAAAGTTCAAATCACTTATGTTTTTTTCATTTGGTGTATATAAGGATCAACATACATACATAAATAAATATGTCTGAATGTGTTCACTTTCAAAAAGAAAGAAAGTTGTATTAAGCTATACATGCAATCATATATAAGTTTATATGTATGTATGGTAGATTGTCCAAATATATTTTTGGCTGACCGCAAAACTTAAATTTGCAATGCTAAAATATACCCCCCGAAAGAAAAAAAAGGCGCCCGAGATACACTGCAATACGGCGGGACCCGTTAAGATTTTTTTATACCCTGAACCCATGTAGTGGAAATATGGTATTATGGTTTCTTGCAAGTTTCCGTCTGTGTATTAGTACACTTTCTGTATACGCTTGCGCGCACACTCACATATCTTGGCTTCAGGGTATCTCTTAGTCGAGATGGATGGGTTCAATTTTTAGTCTGCTGTCTCACATATGTACATATTAAAATTTATTCACATCTCAGTTTTGTTTTACTATATACAGTACATCCAAACATACAAAATTACTTTCTATCTGTCCGTACATTCAAACTTTATGTGACAGCACACGAAACTGTCGTGTTCCTATCACAACTGTAAAATCTGCATAAATGATAATAAGATGTTTTGGCTTCTTTTGGCTTTTGTGATTTGGGTTGTTTTATTTTATTCACAAATGGGCTTCAGACCCTGGCGTTGAATGCTGTTCTTGTGAGGTCTTCAATTTCCTAGAGAAAATGTTTTTTTTTGGTACAAGATATTAATGAATAAGGTTGTATTATATTATCCATTTAAAAAGTGGTAGAAGACTTTACATTATTAAGCTTAAAACCAACCTTTGCGCATGTGTAATTTTATATACATTTTCGAATATATATCGCAAAAGATTTAACCAAAAATTTGAGTTTGAACTGTTGGTATTTAGGGCTTATTTCTCAATGTCCTAACTAACCTTATTTTAGTCAAAATGGAGTTTCTCAATGTCCGTTTATGGTTTAACGAGACACAAAGGAAACCGAGGACGGAGTGCCGGTTAAAATTTATACCCCGTTTAAGTGCCGATATAAATATCGCTCAAATCATCTGTAGACAAACAGCTGACTCAAGCTGACACTTGCATTGTATTTATGTTATTATTCAAGTAAAATTTTTTGATTTGACCCCACAAGGTCAACAAGTAAATGCTCCTCAGCAACTGAAAAGTATTTTCCATGTTGCCGTTTATGGTTTTCACCCAGCCTCATTAAAGGTAAATTTCAAATTGGTTAAACCCAGTGTAACTCGAGCATTAAATTTATACCGGGTTTAGCTAACTGCGACTTTAACCGGACATTGAGAAACATTTTTTATAGTTTTAAGTCTACATTTTACCTGAGCTCGATGGGTACCTTCCATCGATCAAAAACGTATTACCTAGTACCAATTTAATTTTATGCATTTATTTACATATATGTATATGTATATATGTATATGATATATATATGTATATATCATGTTAAACTGTACGTGATTTGGAAAGCTTTCTAAGTTTTTAGCAAGAGGATTCTATACAGTACATCTTAGGTGCTATCTAAACGCATGAAACCATAGAAATGGCAAATAAACTGAAAGCCTTAATGGGATTTTGTGTGAGTGAGTGTAGAAAACCTTTTTGTGTTAGTGAAGCCACAAACAAAACAACTACAACAACAACGTCAAGCTGAGCCAGGTTGAAAATGGCACTATTTGAGGTTCGTCCAAGTCATCAAGCAGCTACGACAACGACGACGGCGTCACTCCTGGGCGACATGCTTTGGCATGTTCAATAACAGTCAGTCAGCAGCAGTGCTGCCAAAATAGATTTTTTCCCGTCAAATCTGTCTTTTTTCAAAGACCAAAAGCGGGAAAAATTTGTAAACAGCGGGAAGCGGGAATTCTGACGTTTTTTTTACAAAGTTTTTGGCTTTTTTACGCTTTTTTTTAAGTTGCCACTATTTGCATTAAAATGTGGCAAGCGCATTAATATTATATGTTATCGATATTTGCCCAAAGTCACCACTAGATTAAGAAAACTATCATCTCTATGCAATAAGTGCCCGTAAGTGGAATCATTTTTACGCAGTGCCAAAAGAATACAAGCAAAAATGCCGAGATGCTTGGCTAAAAAGCGAAGAGTTCATGGCTTGGATTCGCAGCTACTGCAAAGTAACTATTACAGCCAAGATAAGTGATTTGCGAGCTCATGCAAAAACAAAAAAGCACACAAGTGCAATGAGTGGATATACACAACAAAACAAAATAGACTTTGCCACTTTACCTGTCCAAACTATGGAGCAGGAAGCAGCGCTCTGTCTTTTTATTGCTGAACATACAGCAATGGCACAAATTGATCATTTGGGCCGTTTGTGCAGTAAATATTTTGAAGGTGGATCTGCATGGCGATTGATGCTGCACCGAACAAAATGCACTAGCATCATTAAAATTTAAAAATTGGCGAAGTTTTAGAATTCCTAAAAGTGGATAACATCGCTGAAATTGAACAGCAATATCAAAATATTCACCTTATTAAGTGGGAGAACGTCAACGACACTAATAAGTTTTGGAGTGAAGTCAACTTTTACACAGACTCTGGTGGCAACCGCAGGTTTAATGAGCTGGCGCCTGATGCCATTCAATTGTTGTCCTTGCCGTGGTCAAACGCGGAATATAGTGAAGTCTAAATTAAGGAACTTTATGAACCTCAGCACGACGAATAGCATTCTATGCATAAGGCAAAATTTTATTGCCAGTGATATTACGGGATATTACTAATTTTTATTAAAATTTACTGATATGGCTTGCGAAGAAGTGGAAAAAGCTGCTTTAATTACGAAGTGCCTCACACGTATCTTCGCATGATTGGTTCGACTAAATCGTACGAATGCGAATCAGAAAATTACGCCACAGAGATAGACGAGTTGCTGAAAATGCTTTAAAAGTCTGTTCGGCGTGTTCAGCATTACTCTAATAAAAAATATATAAGACAATTTTTTAGCTTTTTTTTATTTTTTGTGGAAAATTTTAAGATTTTTTTCTCCTTGTCTTCAAGTTAGAAATAGCTTTTTTTTAGACAATTTTTTGGCAGCACTGGTCAGCAGTCGCCTCGACCTGCCCTGCTGTGGTGCTGCGCTGCTCAATTAGCGACATCGTCGCAGTCAGCCTAGCAATTTATCCAGCCATGCATATTAAGCCTCACGATTTGTATTTGCCTCGCCGCGTCCGTCCGTCTGTCTGGCTCTGTGTGAGTCAGACTGTACTACCGTTCGCTCTTATTCTTTCTCTCTAAATTTGTATATGCATTATGCATGTGTGTGTGTGCCTGTAATATACTATATGTGAGAGTTAAATTTCAATTCAGTTGAGTTCAGCTCAGCGCCACCTAAAGGCTCAGTTACCCGAACTTGAATTGACTCGAACTTTACTTGACTTCAACTTGAAGTTGAACTTAATTTGAAGGTGAAATTCTAGCGATTACCCGAACTCAATAAAACGTGAACTTAACATGAACCTGAACCTGAACGTGAGCGTAAATGCATGCAACCGTGGGCATGAACTTATCGAACAGCTGTTTGTCATTTAACCTACTTGCGCTTCAGTAAATGGCTTCTTAAAAACGACATGGAATCAAAATGTACCCAATCGTCTCCACTTTTCGCTCCACTTCCTGATGGACATTCCAATTGGCGAAGGATTTTGTTGTACCGTTCTCTTAGCGATGTCCAGCGCCGCTCACATATATCCGCTTCACAAAAAACAACACAATAAATAAAAAAAACAATTATGTATATAATGTTATACTCACGAAGTGATTCCAGTTCTGCGGCAATTAATATCCAAGCTTCCTTTTTTTTAGATGGATCTTTAAAATTTTTGCTAGCTTTATTGTACAATAATTCATATTCTTGCACCAAACAAATTAGCTTGTGCTCATCCATTTTGCAATCAGCTGCTGAACTGGAACATGAACTAGAACTTGAACTTGAACTAGAAATTCTGTTTTCTGCAGGTTGTCAAGTCAAGTCAACTCAATTCAAGTCAAATTGAGGGTAACCTGCAAGCAGTGTTTTCCGTAAAGTTGAATAGATCAGCTGTTTGGTTAATTCAATTCAAGTTAAATTCAAGTCAATTCAAGTTCGGGTAACTGAGCCTTAACAGCACAGTTCACTTGGGGCTTATAAGTTTTCAATTTAGAATCTTGTTTCGGTCGTTGCGTAGAGTCCGTTCTTCAATAAACTTGACTCGATGCCCGTCAGTAAATTATTATTGACAATAATCCGTTTGTCCTCTTTATGTGACTGCCACTTCCTGTGGGATGTGCATCACTTGCATATTTTAAGCATTGCACAATTAAAACAAAGATATTTTATCGATTAAATCACCATTTGACTACTTTTTGTTCGCCAGTTTTTATTGGGATTTATTTAGTAAATCAGTTAAAAAAGTGATCGATATACTATATATGTATATATATTTACGGGTAAACTTATAAGCGATTTTAGCTGGTATTGTAGTATTGTGATACCTGCAATAATTAGGGATGGAAATGTACTAGTACATAAGGCAGACTCGGCCAGGTAACAAAGCTATGCAACTTGCTTTTGATAATATACATACTTCTTTTGAAGAGCTTGAGTCTTATTCCAAAATACTCAAGATGGTGAATGACGCTCTGAAGCACCAAATGACTTCGGCTCCTTATCCGTCCACTATATAACCCGTCTTGCCCATCTAGCCATTTTTGGCGGCGTGCATTAATTATCCAACGGTTCCTATTGCTAGCCCGTTATGGGTATTTAACTCGCCGGCAAAAAGTCTGACTAAAAACTTAATCCCCGAGTATGTTCCAAACCAGTTAATGATTCAATGAATGAGCCCTCCGGCTCAACTATTAACCTATCAACCTATTAACTTTACTGTTAGCCACACTGTTGCCTCCACCTCATTGGCAAAAAACTATCAGAAGTAATTAGCTTGGTATTGTAAGAGGTCTGAACACTAAACTTTCTAAATTATAGGGCTGTTTGATAGCTGCACTAGTGTACCCTAGTGTACACTAGTTTACAAAAAAGTGTTCGATAGCTGCACTTTCTTACACTAAACTGTTCTGCCCTGTGTTTTTTAGTGTGCCCTGACTTACACTTTTCTGCACTTTTCTACACCACCAAAAATCAAGAGCAGAAAAGTGTAGAACAACAAAACAGCTGTTATGCGTCAGTTACGGTTTTGAGCTCTTCAAATCAGTTTAACATTGCAAGTTTTAACAATAATTAAAAATGTCAAACGAGTTTATTTTATAACTTTTTATACAATATACAGAGCCTGAATTATATTCAGAGAAGGATGCAGCAGCTGCCGCACCCAATGAAAATAAAGAAAAGGCTATTTGGGTGAATTCAAGCATAAAATTCCTCTTATAGCTGGGAAATGCGTTTGAAATTCTTTATCCGTGTAGGTTGGAAAAGTTTGTCTCAAATTGTCCATCACACAATTTATTTTTCCTATCGGGAAATCTACCAATTGCACCATTAAAAAATCCTCTTCATCGCCACTTGGATAAGTGGAGCTTGAAATTATTTCATCACCACTGTCGTCATCAATTAACTCACTTATAGTGAAATTTGCATTGTTATTCAAACTCATGTTAGTCATGTCAGTCAGCTGTTGCTTCATTTGCTCTAACTTACACCTTTTTTGTTCGATAGTAGCTCTACACTTTTTTACACTTAAAATTTTCAGAGTTGTATTTTTCGTGTTCTGTTCTGCCCTGCACTACCCTACACTTTCTACTATCAAACAGACCTTATATGTTAACAACTCAGCCTTTGACTCACAGATACCTTGTTAAAACCTGATATTTCTGATTATTCGGTTTTTATTCTCATTTCTGTAGAATTTGGAGTAATGTACTTATTTAAAAAAATATGTATGTAACCACTCCTGTTTTCTTTTATTTGACCATTAAAAAAAACTTTTTGAAGTTAAAACAAGTTTAACTTCAAAGTTCTTGTTGTGCAATTTTTTTTTTTTTTTTTTAAATTGCTGGTCTTATTTATTGAATCTTTTCTAGTGAATTAGAAAACTAGCAATAAGTATACAAATCTTATAAATAAATCTTAGCTAACAGTTCATTTTGTTTTTGACTGTATTCTGAGTGCGCGTCCCTAAAAATCATCGCTGGGTTGGTAAGTCGTTACGACGAAGACGGGATCGGCTGCGCAGCCTTGTGAGACCTCTCGCGAGATGATTTGTGTGCGATGAGAGCTTGATAAGATATTTTACTTTTTGTTCCTCTATTTCCTCCTTGACTGTTGAGATGTTTAAGTCTTTATGAATGTTTCGTTTCGAACATACCACGGTGCCCCGGTAATGGTTCTCAATATTTTTGACTGGGCTCTCTGGACAATGTCAATGCTGCTGTTGCTAGCGTTCCCCCATAACTGGGAACCATAGGTCCAGATTGGTTTTAGAACAGAGTTGTAAAGCAGGACCTTGTAGTCCAAACTAATGGAAGAGCGAGCATTAATGAGCCAGTGGAGGCTATTGGCTTTCAGTTTGAGATGTGTTCTTTTAGCTTCAATGTGTCGCCGCCATGTTAGTCTTCTGTCTAAGTGTACGCCCAGATACGTTACATCGTTTGTTTTTGGAAGTGTGGTGTTGTTTAACGTGAGCGGTGGACAATCTTGCCTGTTAAGGGTGAAAGTTACTTGCTTACATTTTGTTCGTTTACCTTAATTCGCCAATCTGATAACCATTTTTCCACGTTGACCAGATGAAGGGCTAGTTGCGCTGTTGCTTGTATTGGGCATCTGGAGCGGCTGAGAATAGCTGTATCATCAGCAAAGGTAGATGTTGTCAATCGGCTGCTTATTGGGATGTCTGCTGTGAAAAGCACGTACAGTGTTGGTCCCAGTACGCTGCCCTGTGGAACACCAGCTTCGATACTGTGTTCGTCAGACATTGCAGTGTTACATCTTACTGCGAACTTCCTGTCGTATAGGTACGACTTAAGCAGCTTATGTGTGTTGTTTGGGAGCATTGCTTTGATCTTATGCATTAGACCTTCCAACCAAACTTTGTCGAATGCCTGAGAAACATCCAGAAATATTGCAGTGCAGTATTCTCTATTTTCGAACGCGCTTCGTATCTCTGATGTTATTCTGTTAACCTGCTCAATTGTTCCATGCTTTTCACGAAAGCCAAATTGGTGTGACGGGATTATGTTATGAAGATTCAGGAATGGATTTATCCGGGACAGCAAACATTTTTCAAAAAGTTTTGATAGACACGGTAATAAGCTTATAGGTCTATACGACGTGGGAACTGTGTGATCTTTTCCAGGCTTTGGTATCATAATGATAATTGACTTTTTCCATCTGTCTGGATAGTGGCCAAGTTTGGTGATAGCATTGAAGAGCTGGGCAATTATGCATATTGCACAGTAAGGAAGCTCAATAATCATCTTTGGGGTTATTTGGTCACCTCCTGGAGATTTTTTTTTTTTTTTGGGTTCAGTTGCTCTTTAATGATTCTAACGATTTCATTCGGGCGAAACTTGATTGGATCATCTTGAAGCTGAGAGCCGTTTGAAGAAGTCGGTAGTGCAAACGTATTTGTTGCAGCGTTAGGTTGGAACACTTTTTGGAGATGAGTAGCAAATGTGTTAGCTCTTTCTTCATCGCTGCGAGCCCAGCCGCCTGCGAAGTTTCTTATAGGCATTACTGTTTCTGTTGGTGAGCTTAGAGTTGGGTGAGCTCTCCACAATGAGTTTTTCGTACTGGTGGTTGATAATTGCTCGATGTAACGGCGTTGAACGCGCTCGTCCTCGATTTTTAACGCTTTGGTGAGTTTACGTGTGGCGTCTTTTAGTTTTTGCTTTGCCGATGGCGATCTGTTCGATTGCCAATCACGTCGTAAGCGCCGCTTTTCAAGAACGAGCTGTTCAATTTGTAGATTTGTTGTCCTTTGGTTGTGTATTGTTTTTGGTATTTGAGGCGTAGCGGCGCGAGCTGCGGCGACGAAGACAGTCTCCAGAGTGTTAACAAAACTGTCAATGTCAGCTACATCAACGAGACGTGGCTTAAGCTCAATGTGTGAGCTTATAAATTTTTTGTATCTGAGCCAGTTAGTTTTATGTGAAGTTAACTTACTGGGTCGATTTATGTATTCAGGGTGTCGTTGCAGATTTATTAGGACTGGGGAGTGATCGGATGATAGATCCGAAAGGCACTCTGCACTTATCAGTCTACGCGAAATGTTTTTGGTAACTGCAAAGTCAATCAAATCGGGTAGTTTTTTGGGATCTGTCGGCCAGTATGTTGGTCTGCCAGGAGAAACGTAGTCGAGCTTGTTGTTAGCTTTTATAATTGCATTGTAGAGCTGCTTTCCTTTTGGATTCACTAGACGAGATCCCCAGTGTGTGTGCTTGGCATTGTAGTCTCCTGCCGCTATAAAGCATTCTCCTAGTGAGTTAAAAAATTCCATAAATTGGTCTTCAGATATGGTATAACGCGGAGGGCAGTATACAGCGGCAAGAGTAAGTTGGTTCCCACTGTTTAAATGTATTTTTAGAGATGTGGCCTGTAGAAAGTTTTCAGCAAACTCTTATAGTAGTGGCTCTTGAGGCGGCTTCTGATCAAAATACCAGTTCCACCGTGTGCTTTACCATCGGGATGATTTGTACCATAGAATAAGTATCCACTTATGTTAAAGTTATATTTGTTTGTAAGGTGTGTTCGGAAAGTAGCATTACGTCGATGTGCTTATCGAGTAGGAATTGAGCTAATTCAAGTTTATGCTGTGAGACGCCATTAGCGTTCCACGTAGATATTCGTATCTCAGCCATTGATTATTTTGACTGTTGTGATACAAGCATTTGTATCAAGAGATTTTGATTACGCATTAGTTCCTGCATAGTTGTTTTCATGAATGACATAAACTCGTTCATGCTCTGCTGCAGGGTACATACGAGTGCTTCGAGGTTACTTTGTTGCTGCTCCTGTGCAGCGTTTGTGCTCACTTGTTTTGGTTGTAAGTACGGTGTGTTTGAGGCAGGAAGAGCCAGTCCGGATCTTAGGGCGCTTGCATAAGTTGCGTTATTGGTTGAGAACTCGGGGCCAAGTGAGGATCTGGCTGCAGATGAAAAGAAGACGTCTGGGTTGTGTTTCGATGGAGTGAAGGTAGTCGGTGCGTGTTGCGAGCGTGCAGTGGTACAGCGCTGATGGATACGATTTTTAAGTTCCTTGTAGACTTGGCAGCCTCTGTAGTTGGCTGTATGCTTGCCTTCGCAGTTGTTACAGAATTTTTTGCTAGAGTCTTCTTTGCTTACTGGGCAACTTGCGGAGCTGTGCAGTTCCCCACAGTATACGCATACCGAGCGCAGTGTACAGTAGGCTTTTGTATGGCCGTACTCTTGGCAGTTCATACATTGTACCGGACCGTTTCGTTTGTGCGGTTCTTCTACGGTGATTCTTCGGTGAAGTAAAAGCTGAAGTTTGTATATTGAGTGCACCTCGTTTTTTTTAAGCATCTTCGTTTCTGGTTCAAGTTCTATTTTAAAAAGTGGTTGCGGCATCCTATTCCTGTTTAAGATGTTTATGACGGTTTTTGCTCGAAATCCTTTTTCCTGCAGCGCCTGTTTTATTTCTTCTGGTGTTACATCAGGTTCTATGCCTTTTATTACGACCTGCAGGCCCTTGCAGCTTTTAATTGATACGTATAATAATTCATTTTTTTTTCGTTTAGATAATTTATGAGAACTCTGTAATTATCTTCCGACTTTGTCTGGACTTTAATTTCTTGAATTTTACCCTGTACGAGAGGGACTATGTAGAAACTATCTTTGCCTATGAGCTCGATAACTTTGTTAACAAAAGCACTGGAGCTTTTCTCGCGTATATATATTGGGGGTGGCTTCGGCTTTTTCGTGACAACCCCAACGGCTTCAGAAGGCAGATCATCTGTGTTTTCTGCCAAGATGTGAAATCTATTGCTATTGTATGTAGTATCATTCGAGGTGAATTTGCTTTGAGTCTTTTGAGTGGTTTCAGTTATGTTTAGCATAAAGGCCTGTACGCATGAGCCCCGTACATCTCCCGTACCGTAACATGAGTTTTTACGGACCTTACGAGCAGTTAAAAATGCACATTGTGCGGTGGTTGATAACTTTCTCTAAATTAATCGCAAGTGCAACTGTGTTTTGTGCACTTAAATTCAAAATAATGATTCACTTCTAAAGCGCGCTACTTTTTACGGTACGGGCGATGTACTAGTATCTGCGTAGAGGCCTTAATTTTTGGTAATCTCAGCTCTGCGCATCAAATATGGGTTCACTAAAATGCTTCTTGGTTTTGCAGCCTGCCTTTTTTTTTAACAACCGCCAGCAGCAGGGCGATAGCTATACCAATAAATATATAGTTATTGGTTGTACTCAATCACAAAAGTAGCGCGCTTTAGAAGTGAATCATTATTGTGAATTTAAGTGCACAAAACACAGTTGCACTTGCGATTAATTTAGAGAAAGTTATCAACCAACCGCCACAATATGTGCATTTTTTAACACTGCTCGTTAAGGTCCGTAAAACTCATGTATACGGTACGGGAGATGTACGGGGCTCATACGTACAGGCCTTTAAGGGCAACAAGCAGCTTTTTTCCCATACAAAAAGTAGTGGTGACAAAAAGTTAAGTTATGTTTGGATGCAGTTGCTTATACTCGATATACATCGGTTATATTTTTGAACTGTCACTACTGGTCCTAATGTAAGCAACACATACAAGTACACAACTAAAATATATAAATTTTGAAATTATTTAATTATGTCTAAAAAAAAAGGTAAGTAAGTGCTGTAATTACTGCTATAATATATTTTGAACTCATTACAACCAAATTATAGGCTCGGATAGGAGATTTGTGTGGTCAACTGCTATCACACACACGTTAATTGAATTATGGCAAGAAAATATTGACGGACCGTCTCACTTTGAGATTAAAAACAAATTAGAGAACCTTATGAAAAAGTACAGGTCAGTTTGAATAAACGAAGTATCCTCCCAAAAACTTATTTATATAATTATTAATATATATTTATAGTCTGAACGTGCTAAAGTGGGAGCATCTGGTAGCACTTCCTCAACCTGGGAGTACTACGATAATTTGGCGAGTGTGCTCCACACTTCGAGCGCTTTGGAATGCAGTCCAATTGATAGCACATGTGATACATTGCATTAAAACAATATTAAGTATTTGTAATAATAATCAAAATTTGGCATACTTCTCCCACCTAATCGAAGAGGACCACAGCAGCTCACTTGAAACGGACACCTCAATAACAGAGAAGCCTTCTCAAAAAAAGCGACGACGGGTGAACAAAATTGACAAGCTCATTGGAAAAGAGGAGCGCAAGTTGGCGGTCATGGAGCGTATGGCAGAACGAGCTCAAAACTTTCAAAAAGAAATGATAGAAATAATGAGGGCCAATAAACGATAAAAATAAATGACATATTTTTATGAATTGAATTTATTTATTTAAATGGAATTATTGCTGAGGAAATTTATAGCTAGGGCTTGCCTTATTGTTTCAGCACTTGGATTCGTATTGCCAAGCCAAACCTCAAACTCTGGCTGATCATTTTGGTGCGCATTTTGTGCTTCACGTTGCCAGTTGTCGCTCACTGCTATTATGCATATTGCAAAAATTATGCAAAATGCAGCAACAAGCTATGATTTGGGAAGTTTTGTCAATCCTGTTGTCCAATCCTTTCCCGGTCCTTCGGAAACGAGCCTTTAGATTTCCAAACGCATTATCCACCACACGCCTGGTTTTGGACAAATTATAATTAAATATTCGTTCCTGTGGTGTAGCTTCCACGGAGAATGGATAGGGCTTCATGCAAATATATATAGAAAACTTAAAAGCTGAATCTCCAAGCAGTAAAACTGGAACTTCAACACCATTAATTATTTTTGCATTGTCGTGAAGCAAGTCCGTTTCAAATAATTTTCTTTTAATGGTTGAGCTTTCAAATATCTTTGAATCGTGGCATCGCCCAGGACTGCCAACGCTGATGTAGGTGAATCTATAACTGTTCACAAAAACAATTCTTGTAATATTTCAGATTTTAAAAACGAAATAAATATCTTACCGGTAGTCTACTAAGGCGAATAGCACGGTGGAATACCAACCTTTGTAGTTGCGGTAGTCCTCGGCATGCTCAGACTTCGGTCGCACTTCAATGTGGCAGCCATCTATGGGCGATATTCAATTAATTTTTTTTATAATAACATTTACAAATATCTTACCCATTGCCCCAAAGCACTGTGGAAATCCGAGGGCTTTAAACCCTTTAACGGACTCTTCAATCTTATCCTGTGTTAAGAAATTTGCCGGCAGGTAGTCATCTGCAAGTTTGCCAATTACTTCACGGCAGAACTCGAAAAGGTTAACGCATACAAATGCTTTGGACACACCAAAGAGTCTTCCTACTGTGCGATACTCTGCTGATGAGCCTAGTGTATACAGCGCTATTGCAATCCTCTTTTCTACAGGGACTGCAGCACGCAAAGAAGTATCCTTTTTCCTCATACCCGAGAGCCGTCTAACGAGGATATTAAAAGCTTCCCTTTCCAAGCGTAAGCTTTCTTTGAAAAAGGCGTCTGTATTATTTGGCACATCACTCTCCCAAAAACATCCATACCGTGGCTTGAATAATATCATTAAAATAATACTGTAGTTAACAATGCTTAGGTTGAATCAACTGTTTTTATCTTACAAGTGTCCAAATGTCTCGACTGCATGAATCCCTTAGCAAACCTAATGTTGCCGAAGAGGTCCCTGCCATATTCATTGCTCTCATCATCATAACGTTGTTTTGCTTCATCGCAGACAAAATCATGCATAATTTGTTATTACTCATTTGTTTTAAAATTTGTTTGATTTAATTTATCGACTTTAACAAATTCTAAGCAATATACAACTGTTGACGCTTAACGCAATAACTCACTTTTGAGCCAATGTAAACACCAATTCTGAGTTATTGCGTCGATGACGATATCGATAGCAAACTCACTGTAGTGTAAACATAGCATTAGAAAACTAATTAAGGTAAACAAAATATGAAATAATTTAAAAACCCTTTATTCTGCTGTTACTATTAAAAAGTTGCTAAACAACACTTGGCTAATATAATCTGTCAAGGTGTCAACCCTCAGCAGCCAAGTCCGATTAGGTTGGTGCACAAGCTAAAAAATTTAAATCACTCGGGGTTCTGTGGCACCGTGAAAATAGACAGGTGGAATTGCTTCTAGCGAAATTCAATTTCGCTAGCATGGCACCCCTGAATATATTCTCAACACATGCATTATTTCGCCTTATAAACATGATTTTGCTTAGTGTAGATCTACTATCACTTACCTTCTTGAATTCACCTAGTTTGTTATCAAAGAGTTTTAGGGCAATATTCAAATGTAAACAACACACATACACCGATTTTGATTCTGTGGTTCATTCTCTATTGCTTCGTAAATTGAAAGTTATTGGGTTTCCAGAAAATCTTGTATCGTTGCTCTCGGAGTACTTGTGTGCTTTTTTTGCTTTTGAATCTGTTTATCAACGATCTCCTAGCTGTTATTATTTACTTTCGTGTACATATGTTTGCTGATGATGTGAATCTCTGTTTCACATATAATGATGGTTCTCTGTGATACTTACTAGTGTCGTATTTGGGCGCGTTGTCGGCCTGGTGCCGGTACGGTGGTCGTAAGAGTTTTATGATCCTACAACACAAGAACGCTGTATGCATTCCTCGTACGTCCCATCCTTGAATATTTATCTTGTGTGTAGCCGCTGTACATCATTCAACCGGATAGAGTTGAATCTGTGCAGAAGAAATTCCTTCTATTTGCCCTTAGAAGTTTTAAGTGGGTTCCTGGAATTGACTTACCCCCGTATTCAAGTAGACTCCTTTTAATTTATCTCCCGTTACTGTAAATCGTAGAACTACGCAAGGAGTATTATTTATTACTTATCTACCTAACTCTGAAATCGACTCATCTTTTGAGTTTCTTGTCTCAAGGCCTGTACGCAGACGCCTGTACAGCTCCCGTACAGCAAAAACTTCATATAAAAAAAATGGTCCCGTACAGCGTCAGTGCAGTACTTACATTTTAGGTCTGCAGTTCTGTTAGCTACTGCTGGTACGGTAGTGTTGAACAATGAAAATGTTAAAATGTTTACGGCCGTAAATAGCTTCCAGCAGCTATTTACAGTCGTAAAAAAAAAACAACATGTCGGTCAAGAGCCGGCTTATAAATTTTTCTGATAATATTAACAAAGTTGACCTAATTCAGGCTCCAATAGAGCCATACTTATTGTTTTGGAAGTCAATGCTGCGCAAGAAGTATTGAATAAAAATATATTAATTAATTAATAAGATACAATTTAAATAACATATAAACAGGATTGTACTGCCACTGATCTATTACAAGGTATAGATCTGTAAGGTGAATTTGCTTTGAGTCTTTTAAGTGGTTTCGGTTATGTTTAGCATAATCTTTAGTAATCTAAGCTCTGCCCATCAAATATGGGTTCACTAAAATGCTTTTTGGTTTTGCAGCCTGTTTTTTTCACAACCGCCAGCAGCAGGGCGTTAGTTGTACTCACACACAAAAGTAGCGCGCGTTGGTCGTGAATCAGTATTTTGAGTTTAAGTAAACAAAACACAGTTGCATTTCCGATTTATTAAGAAAAAGTTATTAGCCTACCGCCACAATATGTGCTTTTTATACTCGATACCGAAGGTAAAGAGTATATTGGTTTTGTGCAATGTCCGTCATGGTGTCTGTCCGTCTGTCCGTCCGTATGTGTGCAAGTTTTTTCAACACCCTTCAAGCTAGAGACTTGAAACTTTCCAATTCTCTTTATCTATGGGATAGTAAATAAAAGTGTCAAGATGGGGGTTCTACGTTAACTGGGGGGCTGGCAAATCGATAAATTCGATAACTCAACCGATAAATCCACATATTTCGCACATCCTTACAGCTAGAACTACCAAATTTGGTAAGAAGATAGCTACTAGCAACCCCCAAAAAACTGCATCATAAATTTTGGAGCCACGCCCCCCCATTGCGCCCCCAGCCCCACGGCATTTTAAAGTCAAAACGCCCTTTCCCCACTCATTACAAACTTCGAGCTAGAGTCACCAAATTTGGTATGAAGATAGCAATTGACATTCCACAAAGATCTGCATAAAAATTTGATGCACGCCCATACCGCCCCAGCCCCCTTCCCCACATTTACAATTTCGAGCTAGAGTCACCAATTTGTATGAAGATAGCAATTGACATTCCACAAAGATCTGCATCAAAATTTGGATGCCACGCCCACCCATACCGCCCCCAGCCCCCCTTTCCCCACATTTAACAATTTTCGAGCTAGAGTCACCAAATTTGGTATGAAGATAGCAATTGACATTCCACAAAGATCTGCATCAAAAATTTGGATGCCACGCCCACTAATACCGCCCCCAGCCCCCCTTTCCCCACATTTAACAATTTTCGAGCTAGAGTCACCAAATATGGTATGAAGATAGCAATTGACATTTCGCAAAGATCTGCAGTAAAAATTTGGATGCCACACCCAATCATACCGCCCCCAGCCCCCCTTTCAACAGCTCTTACAAACTTTCAGCTAGAGTCACCAAATTTGGAAGGAAGATAGTTGGTGGCATCCCTATCTGCATCGGAGAATCTTTAAGGCAGCGTTCACCCTTGTCCCATCCGTACCCCTTTGCAATCAGGCCTCTTTTTACCTGTTTTAATACTGGTATCGAGTATGCCGCAGTCGGTTGCGTCCGACTGCAACGTTTATACATGTTTCAACACTTGTTGTTACGGTCGTAAAACTCATGTGTACTGTACGGGAGCTGTACGGGGCTCATGCGTACAGGCCTTCAATTACAACTCTCCGTAACTTTTTACCGCTTAATTTCAATCGTTGCTCGAGCAACTATTTAATTCAATAACTATTCCATCTTATATGCTCTGGCTATTAACAGCTCTATTTCGTTGTATCCTTGAGGCCTAAGCTTCACAGCAATAAAAAAAAAACTCTAAAAAAAGCGCTGAAAATATCAGAGACGATCAATTTTGGTGTGTAGTGTTAGGATCAAGCTTTAAAATTTTCAAGTTTTTAATTTGGTTTTTATCGATTGCATGTGTATATCGGAAACCGGAAGATTTATCGATAGTTGAAAACAATCTTGAACTATGTGTAAGGAAAGTTTATTCTCAAATCTTGAGTTTCTAGCTATTATAGTCTCAGATGCATCGTTTTTTCTTAATCTATTCGAAACTACTTCATAATGAGCAAGTCGGTTTTGAGATTGGGACTCTGTCTGCGTTTTTTCTTGTTGGATTTCACAAAAAATTAATTTTTTTTAATTATTTATACTAATTAAAAATTTATTTTTAGACTTTGTCGGCTGCTCGTAGTTGACAATAAATAAATAAACAAATAAAAAACACATTTTTCGAAAGTGAATAAATTTAATAAATGGTCGCCATTGTTATGTTCTGAGGATTGTAAATTTTGAATATGTTGTCCCTATAACTTTTAGTGTCCCACCTAGTACCACCTTGAAATAAAAACAGGGTCCTTAACTGCCAATTTTTACCATACCCGCTGATATTTATATTTCATAACCTAAATTTTGATAACGTTACGTTGTTTGAGAAACGGGGAAGCAGTGAAAAAAATGTGGTTGCCGATTTTCATTGCGTTAGGGCGGGATAGCTCAAACTAGTTTTTGTCACCGCTTGTCATCGAAGGATAGTTAATGCTGAGGAATTGTGGTAAATTAAAAAAAAAAAAAAAAAAAAAAAAAAAAAAAGAAACATTTGCAGACTGTCTAAGTTAAGAAAGAATTGTAGTTGTGGAGATGGGCAAGGGACCCAAATAAAAGGCACGGCCCGGCCCGGCATAAAAACATCAGATAAAAATATTTAAAACGGGCAAAAAAAAGCTGATAAATTTATTTTATTATATAGCTGTTTTTTTTATATCAAGCTTAAATTTAAATTAAACATAGTGGCGCATAGTTAACTTTGGCTATGCCAAGACTATGATACCCTTCACACAGCCAAATCAATGCTCCCCCCACTTATTTATGTTTCTGTGCAGTTGTTGGTAATTTTTCGCTAATATTTTTACTCTTGAGCGTCATTTACTTGTTCGTGTGCGACAACAACAACAATTTGACATGTAGGTACTTGAAAGTGCACGACAGAGCAACAATTGATAGTACGATATGGTCAATTTGTATGGTAGCTATGTCGTAGAATGCTCCGAGCGAGATGAAATTTCATAGTGAACAAACGCGACATGATCTAAGCAATCTGTGAAAGTTTCATCAAGATCGGTTCAGCAGTTTGGCCGGAAATCGTGTTGATATGGTAAATTTGTATGGTGGCTATGTCGTAGAATGCTCCGATCGGGATGAAATTTCATAGTGAACAAACCCGACATGATCTAAGCAATCTGTGAAAGTTTCATCAAGATCGGTTCAGCAGTTTGGCCGGAAATCGTGTTGAAACAGACAGACGGACGGACGGACACGCGGAAATCGATTCCTGAGCTCGTCCTGATCATTTTGATATATAATTTATGGGGTCTCCCATCATTCTTTTAAGGCGTTACAGATTCATGACAAACTCAATATACCCTGTTTTACATGTGAAGGGTATAAAAATGTAAATATTTTTATGTACAAAAAAAAAAAAAAAAAAATAGTTTATTTAGATTTTGAATTTTTGAAATTGTGTTTTTTCATTAAGTATTTTCCCTGATGCAGAGAAAAGTCGTTCGCTTGTAGCTGAACTAACTGGAACATTTAGTATAGCTCTTGCTAATATTTGTAAATATTTCATTTCCTTTGCAATCTTCCAAAACGTTAACACGCACTTTTCGTCTACAGGAGTTTTTAAATAATTCCCTATTTCTTTGTCAACAACACTCAACTCAACTTTGCTCTTCTTACAAAAACTGGAATCGAGAAACTGTGAAAATTCGTGCTCATTGTGAGCGGGCGCATTAAAATTATCAGGTGCTGATGTTCCGTTTTCTTTGTAAATTTGTGTGAGCATTGAACGCACAGTGCACTCAATGTTTTATCGCTTATTTACGGACAAGAAAAGCAGCTCCTTGAATGGTGGATTAAGAAATAGACCAACCAAGTGAGAAGTAGTGGGAACAAAGTGGATCATTTCAAGGTTTGCTTCTTGAACTCTAGCATAACTTCCGGTAAATTTGACTCACACTGCACATTTGAATTAATTTTTCATACCACAACTCTTTAAAAACTTTGAGGAGTAGTAAAAGGGAGTCCAAAAGCGTTAAATTTAGGTCGACAATGCGATGTAGCTAATTTTTTTCTACTTACAAGCTTTATGACTTCGTGTTGAACACTAATTATACTTTCAAGCATGATGTACGTTGACGTCCATCAGGTTCTAATATCTTGTTCAATGTTTTAGTCAGGTTAGTGTTAAGTCCTGAGAGCTTGAAGTATTTCACAAGCTTGTTTGAACAATCTATCAGGCTTTTAGTGTCCGGAAGGGGATTTTTTTCAATGACATCATCCATAATCATGTTAAGATTGTGACAAGCACAATATAGTCTTTTAAACTGTTTAAATTCTGAGACTACATTTGCTCTTTTGTCAGTAATAAAAACAGAGGAGTCTATTTTATCAGGTACATTAAACTCTACTAGTATTCTCTTAACTTGACAAATTATATTTTCCCCTGTATTTCCCTCTTCTTCCAATTCTCTAGCTCCCAATACATATAGCAAACTTCATTTCAAAATTCGCATCAATTCAGTGGGCGGTCAAGGATATAAAACTTCTTGTCGTGTACTTCTCAGTCCACATGTCCGTGGTGAATGACAAGTGCGGCTCAGCAATCTCCAATGCAATTCCCTGCTTCAGTTTGTAATATTCCTCCTGCATGATCGTTGACCTGTGTTTCTGCCGGGGGACAACGATGTTGGTGAAC
Source organism: Scaptomyza flava (assembly GCA_030179655.1). Classification (NCBI taxonomy): domain Eukaryota; kingdom Metazoa; phylum Arthropoda; class Insecta; order Diptera; family Drosophilidae; genus Scaptomyza; species Scaptomyza flava. The sequence continues at coordinate 69,009,955 of JARNME010000404.1, read as the reverse complement.
CTGTGTTTGACGAAATCAAAAATCGTTTGAATATGCCCAGGTCGTGCCTGCCGGTCTTGTCGGACCTGACGGGGTTTTTAGGCCCGTCTGCCGGGCTTTTGAGCTAAAGCCCAGGTCCGCACGTAAAAAGCCCGTAAGTAATTTTTAGGTCCGGGGCCCGATATGTTGCGCCGAGGCGAGGCCCGGCCCGTGCGCACCTCTAGTTGTAGACCAACAATTTAAGCCAGTTGTTTAAAAGTGTTTTGGCACGGCGCAAACAATCTGCAGACTTTGGCATATCAGAGGGTGGCAATACGAGTCACCGTACTTTGACCGAATGTTTATTTGGAAGCTGTAATATACTGGTTAGACGTTGATGTACATTACTCATTATTAGAATGTTTGGTTCAATATTGAAAACTAAACTCGTAAACCAAATGAGAATATCTATATAAATGAATGCCTCAAACAGTGGTCAAATTACCCATAGCGCAGCGCAGCGTCTCGTGTATGAATTTATGTGTGTGCCGTCGTTCTCTATATTTTCTTTTGCTCGTCGTAGTCACAAGGCTATAAAAATTGCTTGGGTTCCACGCTTTTGTGCTGCCGCTGCTGCTGCTGCTGCGTCTGTTTGTCTGGCGCGTAGTCGTTACCTTAATCCTATCGCCGTTTACCCACCTTACCAACTGTTCACTTCTTGCGTCTTATCTCATATTTTCGCATACGCTTCCCACACGTTATTTGTTTTGTCGACGCTGTTTGCGTCGCTGTCATCGACGTAGCTGCCACATTGCTTGTATTTTATTATTATTATTTTTTTTGCTATTGTGTGTTTTGCTCCGTAGATTCTTTGGAAAAATTCTACTTTTACTTTTTGTTTTCATTTATATGTATTTGCCTTCTGAGCTTGCATTCGTGTGTGTGTGTGTGATGTCGTTTGGCATTTTTTATGATTTTGTTGTTGTTCGTTTTTTCATAGCGTCGTTTTTTGTTTTGGCCGCGGCGTTTAACGCTCGCTGCGCTTTGTGCCGCATTTTCTGTGCCGGCAAGTGTTCTCCTTTTTATGTATTTTTTCTTGCTCTTGCTCTGTCGTAGTAGTCTCACTGTCTATCAACTGAATTGCTTTATCTTTTTGTTTGTTTGTACATTTGTCTTAAATAAAAAAGTCACTATTACATTTCACTTTTGTGCGTTACGATGTCACATACATACATTTACACGTTTACTACCCCGCCGCAGCTCAATTCATTCACAGATTTCCTGTGTGCGTTTGTTGGAGCGTGTAACATTCGCCAGCTGCTTTCAATATAAAATTTCTTTTAACCTCCTTACTCAAATTCATATGTTTATAAACTTTCTTTATGACAGACTGCTTTTGTTGCTTTTGTGTGTGTGTTGCTGTTTTTATTGTTACTCTTTTATGATTGAAGGTCGTTTGTAGACTTAACGCTGCTTTTGCCTTTCCTTGACACTCCTTTTGAGTTGATTGTATTACTAGTTACGCCCGCCTGTTTGATAAGGATTGCATGTCGATGCGATACTTGCTTCTTTTTTTCAATATCGAGACTTTTTTTTATTTGAATGTTTGTTTCAAGTACTAAAATCCTATGCATCTTAGTCTCAATATGTAGCTGTAACGATTTCATGGAGTTAGGGTAAAAAAGATTTTTCGATTTAAAAAAATAAAATTTGGTATCCATATTTTGCTTATGTTAACATTCTGCTTTGCGGTGGGTTTACTTGGTAAAAAAAAATATGCCAGTACCTTGTGTTTTAACCCGCCAACACCTGAAAAGGAAATTCAAATGATTTTTAATAAGAATTTTGGTTAAAGGGATGCTATTGGGATGAAAATCACGAATCTGAAGTCTTTATTCATTAGACATATGATGCACAGAGTATGAAATCGCCAGCTCTTTTGCCACCAAATTAAGTTACTGTCAAAGATACAGGTGATTCCTATTTAACAAGGTGGTGGGGTGACTTAGGGTGGAAGGAGTGGTCGTGGCCTTCACGTTTTTGATGCAGTTTTTCGGGGTACGCTAATAGCTATTTTCTTACCAAATCTGATAATTCTTGCTGTAGGGATGTGTCAAACATGTGGATTTATCGATTTTCAGCAATCGATAACCAAGCTCAGTCGGCGTAGAAATCCAATCTTGACACTTTATGTTTCTTTTCGAAAAAAAAGATATTTGCAAAGTTTCAAGTCTCAAGATTTACGGCTATCGAAAAAAGTTGCGTTCATACAGACGGACAGATACCATGACGGACATAGCACAAAACCAAAAGCTTATAATAATGGCTACAAACGAAAACGAAACTTTTCTCAATTTCAATTTCAACTTTTTGCTGCTCGCGTTCGGCCTGTTGCTCAATGTGGCAGACGGACATGGCTATATCGTCTCGGCTTTTGATGCTGATCAAGAATATATATACTTTATGGGGTCGGAGATTCTCCCTTCTGCCTGTTACATACTTTTGCACAAAACCATTATACCCTTATTTACCCATTTTATGGGTTAAGGGTATAAAAAAGAACAAATGAAAAGTGGTGAAAACGAACTTAAACATACGATTTCCTTAGGAAGTTGCGTTAAATGAGGTAATTTTTTTTTTTAAAGTTGCGTTAGCAGAGTCAACAATGTTAAGAATTCGGGTGTTGCAATAATCGAGGAGTTGCGTGTAACGTTGACAATTGCATTTTGGCAGGCTACACTCACACACACACAATCATACAAGTGCTTTCCATTTTCTATACTCACACACAGACACTCATACAAATGCTTTCCATTGCTATATTATAATTGCTTGGTTCCTCTTCTATGTATTTTATCTCTCTCGCAAATTTAGTTTGTTATATTCAAATTTGTTGTTCGCCTGATTTGGTTGTTGTCGAATGCGCCATTCATGACAGCTCAGCAATTTTGAGCAACAGGGTTGGTTCCGCTTTCGAAAGGTTTACAGTGTGCCCGCCTGAAGTTCTTTAAATATACATACACACACACATGTTGAAAACAAACACATAGGCAGCGTATAAGCCGCTAAATTAATTATACATTTTTTACTAATTTGCAATTTTTCTCTATTCTATATCGTTACAGGTAAATATATCAACAACATTAACAATGAAAGACCATACCAAATTGTTATAACTGGTTTATGGATTTGTTTTACAAGCTTTTGAATTTGGTTTAAGCCTTTCAAAGCCCGACCAATTTACTTTACACTTTTACTTCAAAAAGATGCGAATATGTAGTAATTTGTCTTCAAAGAGAATATTCAGGGTTGTGAAAAAAATCAAAACCAACCAAAATGAACCTCAATCTGGTTGTAGGTTTGTCAGAGCTCCGTTCCAGTTGTTTTTGAAATTTCCAGTAATAGCACTAGAGTTTTGCTTAGTTAAAGCAGTAAAAAACATCCTATGCATTAAAACTGTTACATTTAAGAAAGGTCATTTATAATTGTTTGCATACTGCAATCACATTTGAGCTTAACAAATGTTTTAGTTCATTACATTTTATTTAATTAAATCTCTTTATCATGTCTCTAAAATAATTTACCATTCGGTATTAGCGTGGAAAACCATTTCTAACCAGAAAGGTGACACCTTGATCGGTTAACAATATCTATTATTCGGAGTCTTCAACAACGTACTTTTGATAATGACACTTTTTTGTGTGGAATAAACTTTAAAAAAAATCGTACTTAAAGTAAGATAATCGCATGGTTGAGCATTCTACATTTAACAAAGTTATTGCAGCAAACCCTTTTTATACCCTTAACCCATAAAATGGGTAAATAAAGGTATAATGGTTTTGTGCAAAAGTATGTAACAGGCAGAAGGAAGCATCTCCGACCCCTTAAAGTATACATATTCTTGATCAGCATCAACAGCCGAGACGATATAGCCATGTCCGTCTGTCTGTCCGTCTGTCTGTATGAATGCGTGGATCTCAGAGACTACAAGAGCTAGAGACTTCTGATTTTGTATTTAAGTTCTCCTATACCATAAGCAGAACAAGTTTGCTTCAAATTATCGATAACTATTCTGGTTTCCGATATACACATAATATCGATAACAATAAAATATCGAATTTGGAAAATGTAAAAATGAGGGTTGAAGTAATGGATAATGATAGAACTTTTCTGAAAATTTCGGTTGAGAAACACCGGAGATATCTAATTTTATCAATTATAAATTTAATTTACATATTTATTGCAACTGGGTTCAGGGTATCTTCTAGTTGGGCTCTCCCGACTAGAGCCTTCTTACTTGTTTCATTTAGAATTTGCCCTGATGCAGAAAAAAGCCGTTCGCTTGTAGCTGAACTTACAGGAGTATTAAGTATGGTTCTTGCTAAAATTTGTAGGCATTTTAGTTCCTTGGCATGCTTCCAAAACGTAAAAACGCATTTCTCGTTTACAGGTGTTTTTGCGATGATTTGCGCATGTGCCCACCGTGCTTTTGAATTCCATGGGTGGTTTTGGTCTAAGGTCAGCAACTTTGGTGGCAAACCTTTCCCTGCCTCACAGCTTTTGAGCTATAATCACCAATAAGGTGGCAAATATTGCTGGTAACGTCCTTCAAAGATCTGCATCTTTGTGGCATGTCAATTGCTTTCTTCATACCAAATTCGGTGACTAGCTCAAAATTTGTGAAAGATGGGAAAACGGGGGCTGGGGGTGGTATGGGTGGGCGTGGCATAAAATTTTTGCAGCAGATCTATGTGGAATGTCAATTGCTATCTTCATACCAAATTTGGTGACTCTAGCTCAAAGTTTATAAAAGGTGTGGAAGGGGGGGTTGGAATTCGTGGGCTGGCTCCAAAACTTTGATGCAGATTTTTGGGGGTCGTTGCCAGTTATCTTCCTACTTAATTTGGTGGCTCTAGCTCCCCAACTCTGGAAGATACACGCATTCCTGTTTTTGACGAAGCGTTGGCGCAGCTGGGGGCGGCTTGGGCGGTATTGGTGGGCGTGGCATTCAAACTTTTGGTGCAGTTTTTGGAGGGTCATCATCGGTTATCTTGGCACCAAATTTGGTGGCTCTAGCTCAAAAACTGTGGGAGATATAAGCTTTTTTGACTTTAATATGCGGGGAGGCTGGGGCGGAATGGGTGGGCGTGGCTCCAAAACTTTGATGCAGTTTTTTGGGGGTTGCTAGTATCTATCTGCCCACCAAATTTGGTAGGCCGAGCTGCAGGGATGTGCGAAATATGTGGACTTATTGGTTTTGAGTTATCGAACTTATCGATTTTCCAGCCCCCCATTTATCGTAGAATCTCCATCTTGACACTTTAATTTACCATCCCATAGAATTGGAAAGTTTCAAGTCTCTAGCTTGAAGGGTGTGGAAAAATGTTGCGAACATACAGACGGACAGATGGACGGACACCATGACGGAAATTGCACAAACTCAATATACTCTTGACCTTCGGTAACGAGTATTATAATAAATACAACAATGTGTATTTTACAATAGAGGTAAGTTAAAAAAATAAATAGAATATAAAACGCAATAAGGTGAAACTACCACAACAGAATATTACAAGAAAGAAGAGCCAGGAACGCTGCATATCAGTGGGCATATAAAGCCATAATTTGACTAAATTTAAACAACACAACTATAAACAAGTAAATCAAAAAAAATTTTGAAGGCATGCTTTTCTACGCTTTCTTGCCTACATATGTAATCGATAGTTTAAAAAAGTTGTTATACCCTTAACCCATAATAACCCATAGACTATGCTTGAGCAAACCTATGTGTTGAATATTTTAATTCTATTTGTGTTCACGACTTGTGTTTTTTTCTTTCCTACGTCTATTTATGCCCTTAACCCATAAAATGGGTAAATAAGGGTATAATGGTTTTGTGCAAAAGTATGTAACAGGCAGAAGGAAGCATCTCCGACCCTATAAAGTATATATATTCTTGATCAGCATCAACAGCCGAGACGATATAGCCATGTCCGTCTGTCCGTCTGTCTGTCTGTATGAACGCGTGGATCTCAGAGACTACAAGAGCTAGAGACTTCTGATTTTGTATTTAAGTTCTCCTATACCATGAGCAGATCAAGTTTGCTTCAAATTATCGATAACTATTCTGGTTTCCGATATACACATAATATCGATAACAATAAAATATCGAATTTGGAAAATGTAAAAATGAGGGTTGAAGTAATGGATAATGATAGAAATTTCCTGAAAATTTCGTCCAAACCGGTTGAGAAACACCGGAGATGTTGAACTTAATCGATGGAAGCTAAGCCAGTATACCAAAGTCTTATATAAATTAAATATATTTATTGCAACTGGGTTCAGGGTATCTTCTAGTCGGGCTTTCCCGACTAGAGCCTTCTTACTTGTTATAATAAAAAAATAAGAATGAAAAAGATATATAACTCGGTCAGAGATCGAACCTACGATCTTAGGCCTGTGAAGCGGCAGTATTCTCCCTATGCCACCGGAGCTCTTCAATTTTTCTAGTCAAATTAGTAAGTTAATCAAAAGGGAAAAGAGATTTTCCTGGTTTTTGCATTGCATTAAAAATTGTATCGTGCCAAAAACTTTAAAAACATGTATTGTCATCTGAAACACATCTTTGGTGAAAATTTCAGAGCTCTAGCTATTTGATTGCAAGAATCCAGTACAAACAAACAAACAAACAGACAGACAGACAGACAAGTCAAGTTAAATAAAAGCATGTAATAATTAATAACAAAAGGTTTACACATCTCTCGTGTGGTCGGAATCACATTGGTTTTATTATACTTATAAACCTTCCTCTTCAATCACTCCATCTATTTTAAAAAAACCGCATCAAAATCCGTTGCATAGTTTTAAAGATCTAAGCATACCGGGGGGACAGAGAAGGCGACCTTGTTTTATACTATGTATTATCAAATACATATTAGACAATTACTTATTCGCTCCGAAAAAATGTTCCGAAAAATTAAATCTAGGTAAGTTCTCTCACACGTACGGTTTGGTTTTAGTGATATCTGTCAACTCTAGAAATATAAATCTAGTATACTATTGTTTCATTTCTATATGACTGTTTCCAAATGTAAAGAGCATATTGGTTTTCTGAAACGTCCGTCTTGGTGACTTTCCTTTGGTATGAACGCAACGTTTTCGTCACCTATAAAGCTTAAGACTTAAAACTAAGCAATTTGTTTTTTAATTCTATGGGTGGTTTTGGTCTAAGGTCAGCAACTTTGGCGGCAAACCTTTCCCTGCCTCCTTAGATTTTAAAGCCGGAAATGCCCATATTTTCACAGCTTTTGAGCTATAATCACCAATAAGGTGGCAAATATTGCTGGTAACGTCCTTCAAAGATCTGCATCAAACAATTTTTGAACGCTGCGACCACATTTGCCGCCCGTAATCCCTCATTGAATGCAGACTCTTTACCACCGGTTGTTACTCGGTATCAAATGATTCCGCAGTTTTTAATTGTCTTGATTTTTCTTTGATCAAAAATTACTGTTTTATATTCATATTTTTTAAAACACATCGCTCAAAGTCTAGTTTTTATTGTTATTTAACTAAATTCATTGACACTCTTTGTTTCGGATAACCCAGCTTTTCACAATTTCGGACACCGCAAACCGCCAAAATAAAAGCAAAACTTATTAAACAGCCAATTTTAAACAAGTAAGAAGACTCTAGTCGGGAGAGCCCGACTAGAAGATACCCTGAACCCAGTTGCAAATAAATATGTAAATTAAATTTATAATTGTCTTTGGTATACTGACTTAGCTTCAATCGATTAAGTTCAATATCTCCGGTGTTTCTTAACCGATTTGGACGAATTTTTCAGAAAAGTTCTATCGTTACCCATTATTTCAACCCTCATTTTCCATTTTCCAAATTTACATTTTTTTTATTGTTATCGATTCCATGTGTATATCGGAAACCAGAATAGTTATCGATAATTTGAAGCAAACTTGTTCTGCTCATGGTATAGGAGAACTTAATTACAAAATCAGAAGTCTCTAGCTCTTGTAGTCTCTGAGACCCACGCGTTCATACAGACGGACAGACGGACATGGCTATATCGTCTCGGCTGTTGATGCTGATCAAGAATATGTATACTTTATAGGGTCGGAGATGCTTCCTTCTGCCTGTTACATATGTACTTTTGCACAAAACCATTATACCCTTATTTACCACTTTTATGGGTTAAGGGTATAAAAAAAAATATCAAAAAAAAAAAAAAAAAAACAAGTGCCGCATAGTTAATTTGGCTATGCCAAGACTATGATACCCTTTACACATGGATTAATTTTTGGTTTGTTTTTTTTTTTTTGATAGTACGATATGGTCAATTTGTATGGTGGCTATGTCGTAGAATGCTCCGAGCGGGATGAAATTTCATAGTGAACAAACCCGACATGATCTAAGCAATCTGTGAAAGTTTCATCAAGATCGGTTCAGCACTTTGGCCGGAAATCGTGTTGAAACAGACAGACGGACGGACGAACACGCGAAAATCAATTCCTGAGCTCGTCCGGCGTCACAGATTCAATATACCCTGTTTCACATGTGTGAAGGGTATAAAAAAAATAATACAAAAGTGCAAATAATTTACTTTTACTGTACACAAAACGATACGTTAATCGTTTAAAACGGTTTTGTACTTTTTGTCATCTTTACACGAAAACGACCTTATTTTTTAAGTCGGTGCACACGAGCGATACCCAAAAAATTCGGCATGGGCACTTAGGCTTAGGCGCTTGGCAGGGGGATGTTATGGTTATTCAGTATTAAAGGCCCATACGCAGATGCCCGTAAAACACAGATTTTACGACCGTAAAGACAAGTGTTGAAAGATTCACAAATTGTGGCGGTGGTATAATAAATTTCTCTTAATAAATGGGAAATGCAGCTTTGTTTTGTTTACTTGGCAAGTACAATATCTGAATTCAAAATAATGATTTGCGACCAACGCACGCTACTTTCATGTTTGTGTATAACAAACGCCTTGCCGTTGGCGGTTTTTTTTAAAAAGCAAAAGGCAATGGTATCATTTGGTGAACCCATATTTGATGGGCAGAGCTGGCTCCAAAGGAGCATGAATTATGTCAATTTTGTCAATGTTTGCCGAAAAAATGAATAAACCGGCTCTTGACCGACATGTTGTTGCACTTTTTACGGCCGTAATGAAGTGCTCAACATTCATTCCTACCTTAACAACTTTGTCACATTTTCATTGTTCAACACTACTTTACGACCTTGAGTAACAGAACTGCGGAGGGGGGGGGGGGGTTTTGTTATTACTGTGCGGCCGGTGCACGAGACCTTAATAATAGCTTTTTATTAGCTTCACTTGAGGCGGAGTAACTTAAAAAAAAAGTTATAAATTGGGTTTGAAAGGCACCTTGGGCATCACACTCATGCAAGTGGTTAGGGTACCTGACTCTTACCCGGGAAGTCCGGGTTCAAATACCAGTTTAGAAATATCGATGATTTTAATATTTTATCCAAATTTAGTTTTGTTTACCCGGTAGGGGTCCGGGTTTGATAATTTTAATCTCTTGTCAAATTTAGTTTTTTTACATTGGTTTTTATTTTTTAATAGTAAATTTTTAATAATTATTATAGTTAAAATAAATATATTTAGAAAAAAACTTAAAACATTGAACTAAAACTTTTAAAATAAATATGTGTAGCTTAAAAAAAGTAAATCAAAAAAAAAAAAAAAAAAATTTTGATGACATGCTTTTATACGCTTTCTTGCATACATATGCAATCTATAGTTTAAAAAAGTTTAAAAAATAAAAAAAAGGTATTTCGCGATCGTAGTTCGAACCCACGACCTTCGGCCTGCGAAGCGGCAGTCTTCCTTCCATGCCACTAGAGCTTGTCAACTGTACCAGTCAAATTAGTACGATTTTATCGTGCCAAAAACTTTGATAACATGTGTTGTCATCTGAAACACATCTTTGGTGAAAATTTCAGAGCTCTAGCTATTCGGCAAATTGCTATAAATTTGATTAAAAGAATCCGGTACAAACAAACAAACATACAGACAAGTACAGTTAAATAAAAGCATGTAAAAATTAAAAAATAAGCTTTTTAAAACATTGAACTAAAAATTTAAAAAATAAGATTTAAATTAAGGTTAAAACAATAATAATCGAAAAATGCTAGTATCATTTTGAAAAAAGAGTCGGCGCTTTGTGCTAAATTTTTCGTATATCGAGCGCCGTCCGACAACGAAAAAAGGAAAAATGAAGAAGAAAAGTAACAGTAAACGGTACCTACCGTTTGCAGCTCTACACTACAGTTTGTCCAGAAACATTGTCCGATGCCCGTTGATCAATTCCTTATTAGTTTATGCAGGTATGCATTGAGTTTTTATTTATTTATTGAATATTTCATAAATATTAATATTTATTGGTGGACTCCACCCCCTACTATATAGATCGTTTCGCTCACTAGTCAACCCCCGGCTTCACTCGCTTGGCTTGTTCCGTACTTACGCCCCTTTCTCGTTCGCTTTACTTGCTCTTCAATCCCCAAAGTAGGCAACACAATATACAGTTTCTCAAAAAATTGTTTGCGCATGAAGAAAAATAATAGTACTATTTCACTTCTTGCCGAAAAAGTAACTGTAAAATTACATTTACAACTGGTTTTAAATGTATTTTATTATTTACTTATGTTGTTTATATATTTCTTAACAATGTATTAAAATAAAAACTATAAATAGTTGAGGAAAAAAAATAAGTCTAACCATTCTTTATTCTTCCGTACTAGAACAATTAAACTTGCTGTTATTTTTGTATAGCTGAACTTTATGTTCGTATATTGAAAGCAAATTATGTGCACTTTATAGTTTATATTCGATGAATGCAGAAATTGACAGCCGTAAAGAGCAACACGCCTTATTATGAAAAAAGTTTACCAAAACCCGATGATCTCGACTAGAACAGTGGCTGTTGAATCTAAAGAAGAGTGTGGGATGGATGTTTCTCACTAAACTATCCGCAAAACACTAAAAATCCATGGCTTCACATCCAGGGCTTCACATCCAACCTTGTCACCACATTTAATGGCTCATGCTCACAAACTGTAGAAGATAGAGGCGTTTCTGATTTCAAAATGCGGTGGAGCTGGTGACGTAATGGGTGGTTGTTGCACCATTTTTACCAACGATTTGTAAATCCGGTGATTTTTGGAACAATCTATCGTGAACACCGCAAAACACAATTTTTTGAATGCTTCAATTCAAATTGCATTAATTGATCAAATTTGTTAAAAAAAAAAAATAAAAAAAGTTTACTTTATAAGTTGCAAACATCTGTTATAATATACCTTTTTTAGTATCTTCACAATAATACAAAATAAGAAAAGAAATATTATACCCACATTAAAGTACTTTGACTTTACCTACAAAAACCTGAAAATATGCTTTTAGTATTTATCGAACACGACTCAAATGCTATAGAGCCTATCAAATGATTAGATATTTAGGTTTTTTCAAGTAATTTCAAAGATACCTTACCTAGCAAAATAAAAATTTCACTAGTTTACTTAAAAACAAGTGGAAACGTTGCAGTCGGACGCAATCGACTGCGGTATACTCGATACCAGTATTAAAACCGGTAAAAAGAGGCCTGATTGCAAAGGGGTACGGATGCGGCAGGGGTGTACGCTGCCTTAAAGATTCTCCGATGCAGATGGAGATTCCACCAGCTGTCTTCGTTGCAAATTTGGTGACACTAGCTTAAAGTTTGTAAAGGGTGTGGAAAAGGGGCCTGGGGGCATTATGCGTGGGTGTGGCATCAAAAATTTTTATGCAGATTTCTGTGGAATGTCAATTGCTATCTTCATACCAAATTTTGTTAATCTAGCTCAAAGTTGATAAAATGTGGGGAAAGGGGGCTGGGGGCAGTATGGGTGGGTGCGGCATCCAAATTTTTGATGCAGATCTTTGTGGAATGTCAATTGCTATCTTCATACCAAATTTGGTGACTCTAGCTCAAAGTTTGAAAAAGGTTGGGAAAGGGGGCTGGGGGCGGTATGGGTGGAATTGCATTCAAATTTTTTATGCAGATCTTTGTGGAATGTCAGTGAATGTGGAATATTAGTGTCTTAAGCTCGAAAATTGTATAAAGTGGGGAAAGGGGGGCTTGGGGCGCTATGGGTGGGCGTGGCATTCGAAGTTTTGATGCAGATCTATGTGGAATGTCAATTGCTATCTTGATAACAAAATTAGTGGCTCTAGCTAAAAGTTTGTAAAAGGTGGCGAAAGGGGGACGAAATGGGTGGGCGTGGCTCTAAAACTTTGATGCAGATTTTTGGGGGTCGTTGCCAGCTATCTTCCTACCAAATTTGGTGGCTCTAGCCTCACAACTCTGGAAAATACACGCATTCCCGTTTTTGACGAATCGTTCGGGCAGATGGGGGTGGCTAGGGCGGTATTGGTGGGCGTGGCATCCAAACTTTTGATGCAGTTTTTGTGGGGTCATCAACACCTATCTTATCATTAAATTTGGTGGCTATAGCTCAAAAACTGTGGGAGATATAGGCTTTGTTGGCTTTAAAATGCGGACGAAATGGGTGGGCGTGGCTCTAAAACTTTGATGCAGATTTTTGGGGGTCGTTGCCAGCTATCTTCCTACCAAATTTGGTGGCTCTAGCCTCACAACTCTGGAAAATACACGCATTCCCGTTTTTGACGAATCGTTCGGGCAGATGGGGGTGGCTAGGGCGGAATGGGTGGGCGTGGCTCCAAATTTTTTTTGGGGAATGCTTGTAGCTATCTTCGCACCAAATTTGGTAGTTCTAGCTTTAAGAATGTTGGAAATATAGGGACTTATCGATTTTGAGTTATCGAATTTATTGATTTGCAAGCCCCCCAGTTATCGTAGAACCCCAATCTTGACACTTTATATGTCCCGGCTGTAGATAAAAATATTTGAAAAGTTTCAAGTCTTTAGCTTGAAGGGTGTCGAAAAAAGTTGCCTTCATACGGACGTATCGACACAATGACGGTAATACACATGCAAAATACCCGTACAATAATTTTCTTACCGAGTCGCACTTTGCAACCAAGTTTTAGTGCTGGGAAACATCGGAGAACTATCGATAATATCGATTGTAACAAAATTTTACAAATCTTTACATATTGTGTGTGGCTGATTTGGAGTAAGTTAAATAAGTCGGCATTAAATAAATTAACTAATATTATTTAATTCATTAGTTGAATATTAATTAACTGGTTCGAAAGGTCGCAAGGATGGATAAGTTTGTTGGGAACAGAAACAAAGGTAATTATAACTTAGAATTATTGTCGTTTGAAATTGCTAATTAATTTTTTGTGTATGTGGGCTTATATATTATAGAAAACAATATGGTGAAAGTTGCATGTACACATGGTTCGAACGAGGAAAATAGCAAGAAAAATAAGTTTGGAAAATCGGAAGTGTGGAAATTTTACAACAAAAGAATGGTTCAAATGCTAAGTGCAAAGCCTGTGGTAGAGCTTATAAAACTTGCGGTAACACGTCAAACCTCAGAGAGAGCTTCATTTGAAGCATCCACAGCAGACATGATCGTTATTATGAGCCGCAACAATTGGCGACTAGAAGAAGATTCTATTTGATCTCACAAAAGTTATATACACAATTGAATTGTGTTATTTTATTTATATTTTTATACCCTTCACAGGGTATATTGACTTTGTCATGAATCTGTAACGCCATAAAGGAATGATGGGAGACCCCAAAAATGCTCAGGACGAGCTCAGGAATTGATTTCCGCGTGTCCGTCCGTCCGTCTGTCTGTTTCAACACGATTTCCGGCCAAACTGCTGAACCGATCTTGATGAAACTTTCACAGATTGCTTGGATCATGTCGGGTTTGTTCACTATGAAATTTCATCCCGATCGGAGCATTCTACGATATAGCCACCATATAAATTTACCATATCAATACGATTTCCGGCCAAACTGCTGAACCGATCTTGATGAAACTTTCACAGATTGCTTGGATCATGTCGGGTTTGTTCAAGATGAAATTTCATCCCGATCGGAGCATTCTACGACATAGCCACCATACAAATTTACCATATCAACACGATTTCCGGCCAAACTGCTGAACTGATCTTGATGAAACTTTCACAGATTGCTTAGATCATGTCGGGTTTGTTCACTATGAAATTTCATTTCGATCGGAGCATTCTACGACATAGCCACCATACAAATTTACCATATCGTAGTATCAATTGTTGTCTCTGTCGTGCACTTTCAAGTACCTACATGTCAATATGTTGTTTTTGTCGCACACAAACAAGTAAATGACGCTCAAGAGTAAAAATATTAGCGAAAAATTACCAACAACTGCACAGAAACATAAGAGTGGGGAGTATTGATTTGGCTGTGTGAAGGGTATCATAGTCTTGGCATAGCCAAAATTAACTATGCGCCACTATGTTTTGTTATATATTTTGAGTTTTGACTTGGCTATAAATAAATGATTTTTCATGTTTTAAATTTACCAAGATTTCAAAGCTAAAAAATTTATTTTAAGTCGAGTGGAAAATCGATAGTAATGATGTTTCGTTAGTATAAGGCAGCGTTTACAATGTCAGCGTGAGATTGGAAAATGTTTTGTTCCTGTCTGACACACATATTTTTCACATAAGTTTGTCTCCCTCATTTCCAATCTGTAACCGGTCGCGCTTGCATCTCAGCTTGGAGTGGAAAAAAGCTATTCGAAAATTGAGTTTTAAAAGCTGTCAATAGGTGTCGCATTTTCGAAATTAGCAACATGTGCTTGAAAGCACCAAAGCTCTAACCTCTATTTTACTCAAAATGGCTGTCTATAGGTGTCGCATCTTCGTAAGCTCCAATGTTTTTACCACTATTTTACTCAATACAGAGGTAAATGTTAATATAATTCACTATTTTATATTCATTTAGTACATATTAACGCATATATAACAATAAAATCATTGTTTTGTAAGAAAAGCAAATCGTTTAATTTTCGCGCCATTTCACATGTGCAAGCCGAGTTCGAATCAGCTGATTGCAACATCATGATCGCGCGCCCAACAACGTCGAGCACTTCCCTGCGGCTGCTACTTTTCAAGTTCAGCAGCAGCAGCAACAGCTGCTTGCATCATCATTGTATGATGAGCTAGTAAAATTGCTTGTTTTCTTCTCATTTTTTAATAAATAAACAATTCTGCTTCCGGTTTTCATTCACTTTATAAATTTTTGCCACAAACATGAAACAAGCATCTGCTGTTCAAAGCTCATAAGCAGCTGTAATATAATTTCGAAAATTCGAACTGGTTTCCACGCTGACATTGTAAACTACCACCGTGGATTTCAGACTTTTAGAAGCTTCAATCCAAGCTAAGCTGACATTGTAAACGCTGCCTAAAACATCGAAAAATCGATAGTGAAAAAAATCGATGTTTTCCCAGCACTACCAAGTTTCTAAGCGCAAAATCGATTCTTGCAGCTTTGTGACTTGGACTGAGATTGGGTTACTTCTTACGTACACCTCGGACAATGTGCTTAGACAGATTAAAAGTGTGCCAGACAGGCATGGCAGACACATTCTGGCGGGAAATCGAAGCAAGCTTGAAACATGATACTTTCGATTTTGCTACGTTTTTTATCGTAACTTTCCGTGTTTTTAAAAAAAATTGTCGATAGCAGGCCGACTTCGACAAGTTTCACGGGAAGTGTGGCAAATTGTGTCCAGCCAGACTTTGAAAAAGCAGGAATCCACTATTTTTCTTCCTCCCAAAGCAGACTAGAGCGGCCCATTTTAATTAATTAAGTTTATACTCTAGTTACAGAAAATAAATAACGCCAAAAACTGCGATCCGACGTCTTTAACTTCACTTAAACCAATGTGTCTTATAATTGTGATACGCTTGCAAACAAGTAAATTCTTGCACTTCTACGAAAAGTTAACGGTGCATATCCAGGCAAAGCTTGGATAAGTAAGTTGCGGTGCTTTTTCACAGTCTATGCTTTGCACTTTCGTTCCTTATACATATTTTTCTTAAATTTCAAACAACAAATATTTTGCAAGCGAAGAAACTTAAAATTTTGATGTGTCTTATCATTTTGATACGCATTATAGAATTTATCAGTAGTGAGATTTCCGATTAACGAATACTGTACGCAAATTTGCACGCAATTATTTGACCTTAAACCATTATAAAACCCTTAAACCACAGCTAAAGCTCCAACAGCAACCCCACATTCAGCACCCTCGCGGTTCAACCTGAAACTCAACTCTGAAGGCTACATAAAAAAGCGACATCGACTTGAATTTCAATATTGGTGCGATGTAGTTTGCTACAAAATCAGCATCAATGGACATTTCATCAGCAAACAAACCAGACAAAAAAAAAAAAAAAAAAAATCCAAGCACATAAATGACAAATGCACGCAACTCTAGAACTCCAAGGGTGAAAAATAAGACGTCGAAGCAAAAAATTCTAAATGAAATGAAATTATGGTATGCTCCTTAGCTCGCGCCACCGCCTTGTTCTCGCTCGCTCTTCTCTCTCTCTACTTCTTTATGTGGTAAGAGGATGCAAATGTTGAAATTTTAAACCCTTGAATGTGGTCATTGTCTTTGATAGGTAAGAGCCAGGGCAGGGTTGCTAGAAACCTGCTGCCCATGTTTATCTTCACTTAACTACCGTTCGTTGTTTGCCCACATTGTCCCCTCACCTTCACATCACAACCCTTTTGACGCTGCCGATGCCTATTTGCCAACTGGGCTGTAAGTAAGCGCTTTCAACTATGTAAGTGTAATTCTTTTTATACCCTTAACCCATAAAATGGGTAAATAAGGATATAATGGTTTTGTGCAAAAGTATGTAACAGGCAGAAGGAAGCATCTCCGACCCCATAAAGTATATATATTCTTGATCAGCATCAACAGCCGAGACGATATAGCCATGTCCGTCTGTCCGTCCGTCTGTACGAATGCGTGGATCTCAGAGACTACAAGAGCTAGAGACTTCAGATTTTGTATTTAAGTTTTTCCTATACCATGAGCAGAACAAGTTTGCTTGAAATTATCGATAACTATTCTGGTTTTCGATACACACATGGAATCGATAACAAAAAATATCGAATTTGAAAAATGTAAAAATGATGGTTGAAATAATGGGTAACGATAGAACTTTTCTGAAACTTTCGTCCAAATCGGTTAAGAAACTCCGGAGATATCGAGCTTAATCGATTTAAGCTAAGTCAGTATACCAAAGTCTTAAATAAATTTAATTTATTAATTGCAACTGGGTTCAGGGTATCTTCTGGTCGGGCTCTCCCGACTAGAGCCTTCTTACTTGTTGTACCTCGTTTGTTGTATATATATTTAAATCTTCTATTTTTCCTTTTTTTCTCTCATTTGTTCGCCGGCGTTTTATGTCATTTTTTTCTGTTGTATTTTTAATTGCGTTTTGTTACATTGGTAATTATTGATTTTTTATTACACCGTTTTGCTTTTCGTGATGGCGAAAAATGTTTAATTAAAGAGTGTTATATAAACACAGCACACATAAATTATAAACAGCATCATCAGTCGAGACCATTTCGCTATGCCCAATCGCCAGCAGTTTTTTAAAGTTGATTAGTTAAAAGTGATGGATAATCAATTCTTTATAGGAACGCTTGCTAAAAAGCTTTCTTTAGCTATTCCCTCTGACCCGTCATGAATACTGTCATCACCCGTATCATCAATAAGCCTTTTACCCAAATAGCTATCTATTCAATTAATAAGATTTATTCTGGATTTGGCTTTAAGCTATTTCTATGTTGCGGTTTTTGTTTTACGGACCTTGAAATTTTTAATAGATGTGTTTATTAGATTTGCCATCTAGTTGACTAATAAGATCTCCGCCAGAGGACACTTTTCCATTTTAGTATTGCAGATGATTATTTGGACCATTTGTGTACTTAAAACCAATAAGTTTCTGTAAAAAATCTTACTTTACAATCTTGCTTGCTAAAATTGTTTTTTATGTGATACATGTCGCAAAGAGTTGACTTTTTTGTTCTTCTTTCTCTAAAAGAGATCTTTAGCTCTGCGGAATGTTTTGATACCAGCCCAAAAGAGTCTGCTTTCTTATTTTTTCTTCAACTGACAGAGTTTGCTAGAGCTTTGTAAAATTTTCGCCAAAATCTCTAAAATGAACTAAAAACAGAAAAAAATTAGTGACTGTTCGCTACTGCGAATATTTTTTTGTCATGAATTATTTTTTTTATTTCCGATTTGAGTTATTATATATATATATTTGATATTAATTTGCCTGATTTGTTCAATAAAAATAAAAAAAAATCGATTTATAAAAGTATATATAAACTTAAATTCTAATCGTACTGATTTCTAAAATTGAAACTATCGATTTAAATGTGGTCATTTAAAATATGTGATATATTTACAATTTTCATCTAAGGTTTAAGTAGAAATTATTGAAATCAAAGTTTTTACATAATGATTTTAATACGCATCGTTTTAAATTTGATATTTCAATAATGTTAATATTAAAATAAAAAATTTTCGTATTGAATTTAACAAAAAAATGTAAAATACATTTCAGGTATTGATATCTAATTGCTGTGCGTACTTTTAATCATATTAAGCTGCTGCAGCTATAGTTACAGATACCAATTTATGTCTTTTGTCAATTATTTGTTACTTCTTCGCCTTTGCCAACTGTCTACAACAATCCATCTAGCCCTCACCCTTCCATACTTTTACCAAACTCCTAACAGTAATTTTTTAGCTTATGTGCTTTGTTGGTTTTAGTATTTGCAGTCTCTATGCGCGCTTATTTTTGAGTCATATGAAAGTGTGTTGGTTGGTTTTCTGCTGGTCCTGCGTTGGCTAGAATTTGTCTTGTTGGCTAAGTTTTGTTTCTGCTTTTGCCATTGTGTGCCATTGAAGCCATATATCACTCATACGCAGCGTTGACGATTCATTTTCATGCACTAATTGCGTTAGAATTTCAATGGAGATTTGTGGCTGCTAGTTCCTGGCCATTTCTTGTCTTCTCTCTCCTTTTTGCTTTCTCTCTTTTTCTATCTGTCCCTCTCTCTCTCTCTCCCTTTCTTTTTCTCTCTGTGTCTGACCCTCTCTCGCTCTCTCTTCCTTTCTCTCCCTGTGTCTGACCCTCTCTCTATCATCTTTAGAGCTGACCCGAACGCTTTGATTTCGACTTTGGGCACATGCAGATTTTTTAATTGGAACTCATTGCCCGTTCTTTTCCATTGCTGATAATCGAAGCCTGTGAGCGAGGCTGTATGTGGGCGTGGCCAGTTGTCTGATTTTTATTTTTTTCACCATTTTTTCGAAAAGGGTTGGTAACTACCATTTGTAACAGTTTTTCTCTTTGCTGCTTGCCTTTTTTTAAATTTCTTGGCATCCTTTTTGTTTTGTTTTGTAAATTTTCTACATAAACCCCAAGTCCAAGTTTCAGTCAAAAAAACAAAAAAAAAAGTAAAGGAAGGCTTTGCTTCTTCTTCGGCCATTAGAGCTTCAGCGTCGACGTTGACGTTGGCAACGTAATTAAAAGAAAGAAATGCTGAACAAGTAGAACAACAAGAAAAGCAATAGAAATGTGCCAAGAAACTGGCCAAGCCGTTCATCTAGCCACCAAGCAATCCTTTCACAAAAGCCCGCAAATTTATTTAAATGTATTGCGTATTCTTCTTTTGTTCACCTTTTTTGTGATGCCCTTAAAAAGGAAAATAGAATTCGAATCTTAAAACGTTGACAAATTTAAGAATAAAATCCAAAATAACTTGTTTTGTGCAATGTCCGTCATGTTGTCCGTACGCTCGTTTCTTGGACACCCTTTGCAGATATCTTACACCATGTCAGCGTCTGCAAAGATTTAAAAAATAATAAATTCAATATTAGGTCGATGCACCTCGGGGGCCAAATCGATAAAACACATATTTCTTAAATTTCAACAGCAAGAATCACAAAGTTTTGCGGGACTTCCAAAAAAAACCTACTTCAAAATTTGGACGCTACAACTACCGTGGTGTTTGAGGTAGTGTCACCAAATTTTGTAGGAGAAAACCTGGTGACATCTCCCACTAGAAATTCGGTGGACACGCCCCCAAATTACCCCGCGCTCCACTGCCTCTGGAACCCGGGAATGACTGAATCTTACACAATTTTTACAGCTGTTAAAAATTGCTTCCCCGCTCAATCTTCACAGCATTTATTGTAGAGCCACGAAAAGAGGGAGCAAAGACTTGCATCAAAACATTTTTGAAGGATAAACCAACACGTCCCACCGCGTACCCCCTTTGTACACCAACTATTTATCACATGTTCTGATACTGGCATGAGAGTATTTCCCAGTCGGTTACAACGCATTCAGTTGTTTTTAATAAAGTACCGGTCGGCGACGTTGGCAGAAAGGCCAAGAAAACGCGAGTAGCTGCAAAAAAAGTTGCGTAAATTTGTTATGTTTTTAAATTTTTTTTTGTCCGCACTTTTTTTTTGGTATTTTAAGTAAATAAATAAGGCGTTCTGGCCTGTGGGGTCCATCGCGTTGATGAGCCGCAGCAGCAGCAACGACCACAGACCCAGCAGCAAACTTCTTCCCGCGCAACCCTTGCCAGAAATCATGCATCCTTTGCTCGCCTTCCCTCAGGCCTCTGCTGCAGCACACCACACCGTCGCGCATTTCCATGCCCCGTACTTCCGTTTCCGGCGCCAGCCATTTGCATATACAGCAAGAAGAACCAAAAAATAACAAAAAACAAATGCTCTTATTTATTGGAAGGTTGTGCTGCACTCCTTGTCTTCTTGCTCAGGATACCCCCTACCCGTCCTTCCCCTCCCCAACACTCACATTCTTATGTACATATGCATATGTATGTGCATAAATACATATATATTTCTTTTTTGCCGTGTCGAATAAGAAAAGCTTTTTTTTCTTTAAACTCACACAACAACTGACAACTGGACTTGCTGTGGTCAGTACTGCAAAGGAGTTGTAAGGAAGTGGGGCGGTGGGTGTCTAGGCGGGAGTAGATCAAATGGGGCTGTTGTGTAACTAGTCCACAATTTTTTCAACCCACTCAATTTTTTTCGGCTTAATTTCTTTTTTTTTCTTCGGCTGCTTGGGACGACACCGCAGCAGGGAGGCGGCAATAAGAAATTTTTCTTTAGCTCTCTCAGCCTTTATCACCCCTCCTTCCCCACTTTTCTGTCTTTCCTTCAGTGCGTGTGCGCTGGAGTGCTTTTTTCCGTATTTTTAATTTAAAATGCGGAGCATAAAAAAAATATCAAATGTGCTTGGGGTTGACTGCGAATCTGAGGCTTGTAAAAAAAGGAAAATACGAAAATTTAAAAAAAAAAGAAAAACAAAACGAAAAGAAAAGCATTTCCATCGCACTGCTTAAAAGAAAAACTTCTGAAGTAAATATTGGCCTGCCCAATTGCTAAGACCGGCTGCCAACTGCAGTGTCAAGCGGGTGTGAGCTGTGGGTGAACCCTTGAAGGAGGAACGGTTAAAGGGAGGAAAGGTAGGTGCACTTTGACTACCCAGCCCTCAGTTTAGCAATTCCAAAAAAGAAATCAAAGCCTAATGTGATGACTATTCTAACCCAAGACCAACCAAAGAAATTCTTGTGGAAGAAAAACACGTTTTTATACTCTATTCGAATGAACGCAACTTCTTTAGACACCCTTCAAACTAGACTTAAATCTTCGCAAATATCTTGGTCCATTCGTGCGTCAGACAAAATACCAAGATTAGGGCCCTAGGAAATTGAAAATGAAAACTCATAAAACACTTTACCACCGCAGCTTTTGAATAGAACGAATAAACGACGTCCAAGCGCTTTTGCACTCATTCTGTATTAAACACATTAATTAATATTATTAATACACTTAAATTTAAAAACATATTGATAATTTTTCCTTCTATATTTAAATGAGCCCAAAGATTTTTCCATTCTTCTCTCACACTGATGAAATCAAAATGTGCTGTTATATTCTAGCTCTAGAGGCATGGCCGCGACTCGACTGCTCTAATAAGTGCACATGATTAAAATGTTCGGCCCTTATTGTCTTCCACATTTCCATTTTTAATAGCTTTTTTTCATTTTTTTTCTTAATATTAGATTAAGCGTTGAACCGGTACAATGCAGTAGTAGTATCATAACAACACAGGTATATTGTTAATAATTGAACCTAACCTTATGCTAGTCGCTTGAGGATTACAAATAGACTCATATTGCGAGGGGGTCTTTAGAGGTGTCCAAGTGTTTTGGAAAAACCCTTTCTTTTTAGTCGCCTTAAGGGCCTAGCGGGGAGCAAGCGTCCTGTAGTTACTTCCTATTCGATCACTGTATCTGCTTGAGTGCCTTCCAATCTGCTCCGCCACTGTATACAGACTCAGGTCACGATGAAAGGTGGTGCCGTGTACATAGTACTGTAATAGCTTTTTTTTTTTTTTTTTTTTTTTTTGGGGGGTAAATTTAATGTATTGGACCAAAAACACAGTTAGTTTTTATTACAACACAGTGATCTTCATTAGTAAATTCGGCAAGCCTGGTTGACTTCAGGCGTAGTTGTAGGTCTTGTGGATTAGGTTGACTTCCTTTGGATCGTCACCAGGCTATTGTATTAGGTTTCCAAATGACCTGCGCTTAAGTCTTCTAACGACTCTTCTCCCCGCAAGCTCTCTAGCCAGCCGGCTTCGGTGCCGCTGCAAACGTGCGTTGTATCTGATGGAATAAGCTCCAACTTGGCTGTCTATGGTAGTCAATCTGAGGTCATTGTGCAAGGTTGAATTTCGTACGTACCAGGCAGCACCAGTTATTCGACGCAAAGCCAAATTCTGGAGTGTCTGGATACGTCGTCGACTTGTCCGACACGCAATGCCCCAAATCTGTATACCATATCTCCAAGTCGGAGCAACCAAAGTGTTGTACACTGCCCGTTTGCAGCGCAGCGGCAAGGCGCTATTGGCGTTTATCATCCAATTAACTTTTGACAGCTTGCACCGACATTGCTTAAGGAGCCCATCAAAGTGAGAGCGAAAACAGAGCCTTTTGTCCAATGTGATCCCCAGGTATCGAGCATGATTTTCAGGCTGCAAGGGACTCCCATCAAGCCAGACTGCCGGTGCTTCTCCACGTCTCAGTGTAAAGTTGACAGCTTGGCTCTTCGAGGCGTTGAGCTTGATGTTCCACCTGCGAGCCCAGCTCTCAAGGATGTGGATATACTCCTGAGCTCCGTCAGCAGCCTCGTACTCGCAAGAGGCAGAGTGGAATACTGCCACGTCGTCAGCAAATGTGGCAATGAGAAAATTACCTGGTGAGGCGAGGTCTTCAAGATCATCAGGAGTGGGTATGTCCGCCGTGTACAGGTTGTATAGAAAAGGGCCCAGTACGCTGCCTTGCGGAACGCCCGCCTTCATTTCCCGCAGGGTAGAGATCGCAGCCCTCACCTTGACTTCAAACCTGCGTTCCGTTAGGTATGAACGCATTAGCATGAAATAGGGAGCTGGGAGGCGCGTTTTTATTTTTTGAAGCAGACCTCTAATCCAGACGCGGTCGAACGCCTGCTGGACATCCACAAAGATACCATAGCAATAGCTCTTGTCATCGAATGCCTTAAGTATGTGGTTAACCACTCTGTGAACCTGTTCAATTGCACCATGCCCTCTCCTGAACCCAAATTGGTGGTCAGGAAGAATGTTCATATTATCCATAAGCCTAACAAGCCGTGCAGCAATAAGCCTCTCCCAAACCTTAGACAGAGATGGCAAGAGGCTGATCGGTCGATATGACTCAGGGTCATCCTCCGGCTTACCCGACTTATGAATCATGTGGATCCTTGCTAACTTCCACTGGGCAGGAAAGTGCTGGGTTCTTAGTATAGCGTTGAAAATCAACGTTATAAAGAGAAGCGCTCGAATTGGCAGGGCCCTCAGGGTGGTGTGGCAAATACCGTCATGGCCAGGAGCCTTAGAACTAGGAAGGATATTAATAGCTTCCTTGACCTCCTCCACTCTGATGGGGTTGATGGGCAAAGACATCTGCAGAGGAGTCTCCAGTGCTTGGGCGGTCTCATTAAGGCTATTCTGATCAGCTAGGTCAAGCGGCGTAAAGCGTTCTTCAAGGTGACTTGCAAACGTCTCAGCTTGCTCGTCGTCAGTTTGGCAGTGCCCGTTTCCAGGACAGCGAAGCGGTACAGTTCTCCAAGGTTGGCGCTTTAGGCTACGTGTGGCACGCCACAGAGAGTAACCAGCATCACATGTGTAATCCATACTCTCTAACCTTCTAGTAAAAGTTTCACTTTTAAGCCTGCGTAGTGCCTCCTTAAGCTCCCTCTCAGATCTTCGCCAAACTGCCTTGTCCTGAGGGCTATGCGTTGTCTGGTATCTGTGTCTGTTTTGCCTCTTGATTCTGAGCAAGTTTGCTATATCCGCTGGGAGTCTGTTTCCAGAATTATCCTGGCGTCTTACCATAGGGGGCGGGGTGGTTTCAGCTGCAGCCGACCGGATCTTGGCGATTAGCAAATCAATGGAATTTTCAACATCCAATCCAGTGTTGATGGTAGTGTTAAGCTCGATACTTTCGCCAATCCGTCTCTGAAACTCCTCAATGTTGGTACGTGCGTTGATGAGCCTTGGTGGTCCACTGACCATTCTTGCACTGCTATCCAAAGTAACTATCAGGGCAAGGTGGTCACTAGGGAGGTCCCAATCATCAGATATGGAAAGAATCTGGTCTGGAATCCCCTGGTATATGGCAAAGTCAATGCAGGAAGGAGTACCTCTTGCTCCATAAGGGTACCTTGTTGGTGATCCCGTTGCAAGGATCTTTGCTTGTCTACGAGACAGGCTCCCAGCAAGCTGTATGCCTCGTGCATTGCTGCTTCGTCCACCCCACAGCCAATGATGAGCGTTCCAATCTCCACCCACCAAGTACTTGTTACCAGCCGAGTTAAGAATATTATTAAAATCATTAATCAATATCCTCTCATTTGGCCTGCAATAGATAGCTCCAAAAACCACATCTCCAGCATCTGTCGAAACTCTAACCGTTGAATACTGGTAAGCCCGATTAACTAAAGTCAACTGAGGGAAATGTATCAGATTGCTCCGAACGAGTACAGCGCAGCCCCCTGCAGCTGTACGATTATCAACCCAATGTACTGGGTACACCTCGAAGCCAAATATTCTTGGAAATGATAAGCCATTCGTCCTGGTTTCTGACAGGAGGATGACCTTGATGTCATGTTTTCGTACTAGAGCTTCAAGCTCTAGTACTTTACCTGAAATGCCGTTGGCATTCCAGATAAGAACCTTTAGTGGTGAATTCATTTTGACAGCAACGCGGTCATAAGCGTGAGGATTTGCTGTTGCATCCCCAAAACTTGCTGCTGCATATCTGCCATTCTCTCAATAGCTCGAGTCATATCCTTGATGGCAGAAGAGATCTCATCTCCGTTGACTGGCATCTGTTGCTCAACTTGTTGTCGGGTTTGACTCTGTTCTTGCTGCTGCTTCAGGCCGCGTCTAGCCACAGCAGCATATGATTGCCCTCCAACTTGTTCCTTAATGAATGAACTTGGAACGTTTACTGGCTCTGGTTCATGTGTTCTGAT
The DNA here is from genome assembly GCA_030179655.1 of Scaptomyza flava. Classification (NCBI taxonomy): domain Eukaryota; kingdom Metazoa; phylum Arthropoda; class Insecta; order Diptera; family Drosophilidae; genus Scaptomyza; species Scaptomyza flava. The sequence goes on along the minus strand of JARNME010000404.1, from coordinate 68,984,341 downwards.
TCTCCGGATCTGGTTTGGCAATTTTGGGGTTAGGTTGGCGTTTTTAATGGCCTTAGGAGCTCCCGCTCGCCTTATGTACTCGATGAAAACCGTGCACCCCTTATAATTTGCCGGGTGGCTGCAAGAGCAGTGTACGCATGTAGCTGGCACGTCAGGTGACCTGGTGCATTCAGTAGACCGATGGTTATCGCCGCATTTTACACACCTAGGCTGCTTTGTGCAGTATTTGGCTGTGTGTCCATACTCCTGACATCTGTGGCATTGCACAACTTCATGACTTCTACGAGCAGTCTCAATTTTAACCACCTGTTTGCACATTTTCCTAATAGCAAGAACCCCCTTGTTATTAGGCGCTGGTTCTATATTAAGAAAGTGTAGGTTCATAGGCTCATTAGAGTCCTTCTTTTTTGGGTTATGTAAATGGAGAACTGTGTGACCTTTGCTCTTAAGCTCATCAATAATCTCTCGATTAAGCGTAGAGTGATGCAGTCCCTTAATGACAATGCGATAAGGCTTCTCCTCATGGAGTTGGTATGAGTGGAATTCAATTTTGTGCTCGTTAAGCTTGTTCACTATAGCTCTATAGGTGGGCACATCGCTGGCAAGGAGTCGCATGGTTTTACCCATATTGGATTTAATAACCAATCTATTTTCATCCACAACATTCATCAGAAGTTGCCACACGTCATAGATATTATCAATGTTATTGACTACAATAGGGGGTGGCTTCTTACCAACAGCGGTGGCTATAGGCTGCGCAGATGTTGATGCTCCCAAATCCAAGGGGTCCGCCTGATTTGGTGACTCATCTTCTGAAGATTCATATATCTCAGTAGCGTTCTCGACGTCCATACCGTCGTCATCTTTTTCGGCCAAAAGAGAAAATTTATTGGTCGTGTTTAGTACTACGTCAGCAATGTTATGTTTGCGGCGTGATGCTGGGGAGAGGTTGTGTAGGGTCCTTTCCGTTTACCGATCTTCTTTGCTTGCGAGACATGCATGCGGGCCGCTGCAGCAGCTGTCTGGTCATCATCATCATCGTGTTCGTGGGAGCTTTTAATGTTCGTAGCTATTGAGCTACTTATCCCTGTCTTAAGCCCAGAGTACTTATTGGTAACTGTCGTCAATTTGCTGACTAACTCAGCCCTCGATGACACATCGGCTGTTGACGTCAGTTGCTTGGCAGATGGGTGTGCAGTAGATGCAGGCACATTGCTCTCTGCGTTGGAAGTCTTGCTGTTGGATCCTATCTTCATTGTGATATCATTTAACAACTGAGCCCTAAGGTCCTTTTGAGATATGCCAGCTACCGACATCATCGCTTTTTTAGACTGACTAGATTCTGAGCGCGTAAGAGTTTTATCATCCATACTTGATAGCTTCAGACACTGCACAGTCGATAAATACGGCTGGGTGCCCGATGTGCCCGTTGGGCTGGATATACTGTTTAAACACTTTTTCCTAATGTTCGTGGTTGTATAGCTTTTGCCGACACTGCACGCAACAGCGTCCAAAGTCTGTGAATTGTGCACAGCAACGAGTAATGTTCAGTTTTGACAAATTTATTTATTTTATTTCTGATGTTGCCTGTATTTGTTTCTAAAATTATTTTTTGAGAAAATATTTGATGTTGCCTGCCAGACGAACTGAACAGAAAGCGTAATAGCTTTTTATTAGCATTACTTGTATCTGAGTTTGTTTGTAATTCTCAGAAAAGCGAAGCATACTTTTAGGGCGGCTTTTATTTTAAAGCATACCTTCAGTGCGGTTTTTAAAGAACATCACACTATGAAGTTATAATAAATACTTATATTTAGTTAAAAAATTTCATAAACGCGCATTTAAGGAACATCGAAGTAAAAACTTAAAAAAGTATTGTAAAAATACAAAAAAATATTATTTTTAAACTAAAAACTATAAATTTAAAAATAATCTTTAAAATAAGCTTAAAATAATACAGATCCAAAAATCTGGCGCTCGATATACGAAAAATGTAGCGCAAAGCGCTTCATTTCGAACACTTTAAATTGCTCTAGAAATCTAAAAATTCATCAATTACGCTAATTTTTTGAAATATAAGTTGAGATGAGTTAAACAAACAATTAAACTTTAAAATTGTATATACTTTTGCCAAAAATTTTACTTTTTAAAGCAAAAATCAGTGCAAAAATCATGAATTAATTTTAATTGCAAATTGCTAAAAAAAAACTCTGACAGATTTTATTCACATGTATAAAATAGATTTGATTTCCTTTCGTTTGTGGAAAATATTTTGTTTTAAGTACTATTTTTTCAATAAATTATTTGGTAAAATAAATATGTTAATAATAAAAATATTTTAATAAAAGATTGAACAACTTTTATTTACTCTTTTTGTTATGTAAGGCATAAAAATGCATTTCAGCTTTTTTAAATGTTTAATTTATTTAAATTTCCAATCATATAAATACAAACTACATATGTTTATTTTCATTATTTTTGTTGCACAAGGACAGACGTATTCTACGGTTAACCTATGCGCCCGTGTGATCTAACACAGGCTGAAATTTTTAAAATAATAGTTGTTACAAATAATAATACACACGTAATGTTTCGATTTTGTTAATTTATTTTAAAAATTTTTTTACAAATCATTGTCGGCGTTCACCAGGAAGTTTTGCTGCAAGAGCATTTATGTGCTACCGATTATTTTCCTTGTGGAGTATTATGGAGTACGCTAAATTACTGACATTTGCACTCCATTTACCAAAATTTGATTAAAAAAAAAAAACAGATGACAAGCATCGCAATTGTATACAATAAAATACATATAACAAGTGTAAAAGTGGGATCAAAGTTTAACTCAAAAATTTAATATGCTTTTGTTATGTCGATATGCCACCTGGAATACTACAGGCCGCAGCGGTAATTAATAATTTTTTATTTTTTTTTTATTTTGAAAGATACAAAAGAGAGCAGAATCACCGTTTTATTGAGATAACTGTGCAAAAGTACATTCTAGGTGAGTTTTAGGAGCATTTTAGGATGACCTGCTCAACTTTTGAAGTACACATTAAATTGATTTGTCGCAACAGAGAAACTTTTTTTTTAATTTTGACGTACATATATTGTTTCAGAACTTCAAGTTGTTGCAGGGAAAGCAGCACAATACAGTAAGCCTATTTTAAATGTAGATTTTGGCAAAGCAAGAGTCATTCCTGCCTGTTGGTGACCGGTTTAATATAGCTTAAAGTTCCGCACACAAAGTACTCGGATCTATCGAGTCTGGCTATAAAATGGCCTGGCTCAGAACATCAAGAAATAATTGCTGACATATGTAAAGGGAGGTCTGGAGGCGTTCCCGGCATGTAAGGTGCAATCGACGGGTGCCACATCTCAATTAAACAGCTATTTGGAAATTCGCACGATTTTTATAACTGGAAGCAGTTTCACTCCATTACTTTGCAAGTTTTTTTTTGACAGCACATGCACATTCATAAATGTTCATGTTGGCCAGCCAAGCAGAATGCATGATGATAGGGTATACAGAAACAGCCCAATATATGCCAAGATTAGGAGCGACCGGACATTTTTGGACTTGGGCGAAGAAATTGCTGGGAGATTCAGCTTATCCATTGCTTACTCCATACCGGGATAACGGTCACCTCATACAAGCTGAAACATACTTAAATATTAAGCTTTCTTGGACAAGATCAGTAAATGAGCGTGCTTTTGGAAGATTGAAAGGAAAGTTTCGTAGGGTTAAACAAAATAGCCAATCACAAAATCATGGCATGTTGCATGTTTCACAACTTTGTATAAGTCACGGAAAAAACAAAGACCAAATACTGAATTTGAAAACCAAATACTTTTTCTGAAGTATCGCGCAAGCGGGACTCTATAAAAAACTCGCTGCAATTTCAATAAAGTCAGTCAACAATTAAATATCTCAACATAAACACGTGTTCCACGTGTGCTATGCAACCTGTTTGTCTCTTCTTTTGCGGACTTAGTCATATTAAATCGGTCAGTTTTTAGAGCCTTATCACACCTTTTTTTGCTTAATACCGCCGCCGTTCAACAGTTGCAACGCGCTTCCGCTTTTTCGAATTGATTGTCGAGGACATTGAGGTGGACGAATTTTCATCATCCACTAGCTGTGAGCTGCACCCATTATTCTCTTTCCTGTTTGAGTCAGATTGATATCCTCCTTAAAGGCCACAAACGTCAACTCTTTCCGTAGAAAGAAATTCCAACGTATCGGCCCCGATACCGCCAAATCGTCAGAAAAAATTTCCTCCGTGTTGTCATAAAACTCTCACTTTGCACCACCCTGGCCATTATTATTTTTAGCTTAAATACATTCATACGTCTTCTTTAAATTTCTAAACTTTCTATCCAACTGGTCAAGCGTATAGTCTTCGAGTTCATAAATATTCATATTGTTGCAAATTTTTTGCATAACGCTTTTTATACTCGTCACCGAAGGTAATACTGCCCTATTAGTTTATTAACATTTAATTTAAATTGTTATCTGTTTGATTGTTTTGCAGGGTCTTCTTCGTACGGCGGAACAGTTGAAAATAAAAGGTCTGTGTGAGCCAGCTGAAAATGCGGATGATTTGAATGACGCAGCATCTGCGACAATTACCGTATCAGAGAACATACAGCAGGCGGTTGTTGGCAACATTGCAAGCATAGTGCCTGGAGCTCCTTCGCCCACGATTGTGCAGCAGCAACATCACCAACAACAGCAGCAGCAGCAGCAAGAACAACAACAACAACAACAGCAGCAGCAACAACATCAGCACGAGCAACAGCAGTTGGTAAACAGTGCACTGTTAGCTCAGCAGCACACTCTTGCAACAAACAGTGGCATACAATTGGCCAACGCGGCAGGGCAACATCTTCTGAGTAATACAAGTGGCAGCAGTAGCAATCTGCAACAACAATTGCAGCAACAGTTGCAGCCAACGCCGCGTAAATCGCGACTGCGTAAACGATCAAAGTCGCCAGATTTGCAACTGGGTGGCAACACTGCAACTGTTCAACAACCACATCATCAGCAACAACAACAACAACAACAGCAACATCATCACCCGCAAACTATACTCATCCAGGGACAAAATCAAACTTCGATTGTGAGTTTACAACAAACGGCTGACGGCAATTATATACCCATTAGTTCAGCTGGCGACGACTCCGATAGCGATAATAAGCCACAAAAGATTTGCAAGACAGAGCAATCGGTGGCCTCGCCGGCATCTAACTCGTCCACATCGAATAATGCTTCTGCGGGCGTAAGCGGCCAGGCTATTGTGACACAAATTGTAGTAGCGCGCGACGGAAAAGATAAAAATATGACTAGTTTAGGCATGGGCATGGTAAGTGTCGACGCAGAGAATCCTAAACCTGCGTGTGCGTTTCTCTCACTCTTTCTCTTTCTTACTCACACACACTCTCATTTACATTGCAACTCTCCATTCTGAAATTTGAACTTTATTAAACATACATAAACATTATATCTTCATTCTCTTAATTCCTAATTATGGCAAATGCAGAATGGCGGTCTATTGGGCGTCCCCATGGGTTTTCTGGATTTTACACCGGAACCACCAGCACCATCAGCCACACCAGTCACCGTCACCGAACATGTCGATCTGTCGTGCAACCCCAGCACCGATACACGCGATCTATCAAGTGAGTTTTGGTAGTGAGAGATTCCCATTATCCATTTAAGCATAAGAAAGAATACCTACTTAACATTTTCATAAATTTTGCATGTTTATTGAAAACTTTATACGTTAAATTATTGTTATACTTGGTTGTAAATTAAGAGTTAAAGGCCCGTTTGTTGCTCTAATCCAAAAAGTCTCTGTCTTTTAAAAACAAATTTTTTTGAAACATTTAAATTATTGCATCGATAACAGCAGCAACAGAATCGCTCTTACTTGTTAGCGACGTACACGTAGAATGACAAAAGCTGACGAATTTTTTCCACCAAAAGCCTTTAACTAGCAGAATTGTGCAAAACAGTACTTACTTGTAAGCCTGCACTTGATTCAATTTATTGTAAAATACAACAAATAAAGTAATTTCAATTTTTTGGTATTAATACTTGGTAAATAGTAATTTTCAGATAAATAAACCACAACAGTCATTAAAATATTTTAGTACTGAAAATCGCCTCTCTTTAAAAATTTGCATGGTTATTAAAAATATAGTTTTTGATTTTTCGATTATTTATCTTATAAAAAATTGAAGTTTTTTTTTGCAAAAAAATCCACCGTTTTTTAACTTGAAAATCCAACTTTTGACTTCGACTGTATATTTATTGGGGCATTCACTTGTAAAATTCACTCGTAAAATCGTAAAGCGTAAATTTACCATACACGAGCTACTGAGCGACCCCTTGTGTTTGACAATTGTAATTGCCGTGTTAAAACAGCTGTTTTATTAACCCTTAGATCAATGACTAGTTTATATTGTTACTTGACTAAATTCATTGGAAATTTTTGTTTCGAATGATCCAGTTAGCCACACTTTTGCTCGGAAAAAAAATCCTTTAAAAAAATCCTTAAAAAAAAACCCAGCCTTATTTTTGCGTTGCAAATTGGTTTAAATATCTAACGCGGATTTGTCTAGCACTTCAAACGCAACACCTTATTTAACAAAGATGAAAGATGAAATATACAATGCGATAGTTTTGTGCAAACTTTATGCGACAATTTAAGAATCTCCGAGTTCGTTTATTGAAGAGTAATACATAAAGTTTTACAACTCAAATCCTGCTGTTATTTACGTTTTAGATCCCACCGAAGCGCTCGACATAGACAATCATTTGGCTCAGCAAATTCATCGGCTCGATCAATCTCCCATGCATTCAATAGCGCATCATCATGCTACTGGTGACGAGAGCAACTCGAATCTGGTGCAACATATCAAAAGCGAGGTGATTGAAGCCAAGCACCTTGCCCATGTGCAAGCTCAGCAGCAGCAGCAGCAACAACAACAACAACAACAACAACAACAACAACAACAACAACAACAACAACAACAACAACAACAACAACAACAACAACAGCAACAACAACACGCACATCATCATCATCAGATGCACGCTCAACAACTGTTGGCACAAAGTCAGCAGCAGCAGCAACATCAACAGCAACAGTCAGCGGTGCATGCAGCACAGCATGCAGAAATAGGCGGCGCCACTGTCATGGAGATTGATCCGAGTCAGATCAAGAATGAGCCGGGTATGATTATCACGCCAGAGATTGTCAACATGATGTCCACCGGACATATGGGTGAGTTTATAATTATTTTGTGGAACCTTAACCTTTACCTTGCCACTTAACATTACTTTTCGTAAATTTTTTGCAGACATGTATAACTCGGATACTAGCGAAGACTCAATGATGATCGCAAACGGTTCGCCGCACGATCAAAATGAGCCGCATTATACGAATTTGGATCAGCAGCACGGCGGATTGGGTGGTAGCGTTTGCGGTCACAGCGTTGGTGGTGGTGTTGGTGGTGGTGGCGGCATTGGTGGTGGTAATGCTGGCGAGAAAGGTCAGTTTAATGGTCCCAAAGCTTGGACACAAGATGATATGAATTCAGCTTTAGATGCATTAAAGAATCAAAACATGAGCCTGACGAAAGCATCTGCCATTTATGGCATACCATCTACGACCTTATGGCAGCGTGCACATCGTTTGGGCATCGAAACGCCTAAGAAGGAGGGTGGCACCAAATCTTGGAACGAGGATGCCTTGCAAAATGCCTTGGAGGCATTGCGTTCGGGTCAAATATCGGCAAATAAAGCATCAAAAGCGTTTGGTATACCCTCATCGACGCTCTACAAGATTGCGCGTCGCGAGGGCATACGTCTGGCGGCGCCATTCAATGCCGCACCAACCACTTGGACACCCGAGGACTTGGAGCGTGCATTAGAGGCGATACGCGCTGGCAATACGTCTGTACAAAAAGCAAGTGCTGAATTTGGCATACCAACAGGTGAGTTTCGACAATTTCTCTAATATCTCTGATCACAACAAACTGGATGTTGCTGCTGGCATGCATTACTCGTTGAAGCTTAATCTTCGATCTTCAATTGGACAGTTTATTGTTAAATTTTGCACACTGATTAAACACGCTAGTGTATTTATTTTGCCTTTTAACATTAACTCTTCATTCGTTACTTGTGGTCCTACTCGTTACTTTACATCATGCTCGCCACTTGCAACACGATACATCTTTTCACATTGCTCGTTGCATGAGGCGTCGTATTCTATATCCGCTACTCGCTTTGCTCAAACACCAAACCCAAAATTTGGATCCCTTTAAATGTTGAAGTAGCGATTAGTACAAATTTATTTATTTCGATAAAAGTGAATAATAAATAACACTGGCATCAGTAGTCAAAATTATAAAATTGTTTTCTGAGCTTATTCGAGAAACACGACTACCCAATCTTAATGTCTGCCCATGTTACATATTTATTAAAATAGCAATACTGCAAATAAATCCTGTTCATCTTATAGCTCATGTTGGAAGGTATAAGGTACCTATAAGCTCGCTTTAATTCACAATACTCTTTGCAAAAATGAGTCATAGGTTGGCGATTGGCTTTGCAGCAACTTTATAGGTTCACTTATAATAAGTGTTTGGTTTTGCAATGAATGTCCGGGTAGATTTGTTGCTTTTACAGCATCTTAAGTGTCAACAACTTTATCGATATATTATAAAATTATTTTTGCATGGGAAAAATTGTGATGACTCTGTGTTATTGTTTAGTCTATGCACTTACTATATCAATCAGTCACTCAGGCAACAGAGTTCGTTATAAATAGATTTGCTATAAATTTTAAATGTAGCTTTTACATTCGTGTCGGTTTTAATCGTTGGCACTCTGGGCATTTGCTAAAATTTTCATGTAAAATATTTCCATATATTTTTTTTGTAAATTATGCCAAAGGAACACTTTATGGACGCTGCAAACGGGAAGGCATCGAGCTATCACGTTCGAATCCAACTCCTTGGTCCGAGGACGCAATGAATGAGGCATTAAACTCTGTGCGGTAAGTATATTGTCTCCTTGTTAAGCTATGCAAATAAACCCAAAACGATTTTTGTGTATACAGCGTCGGTCAAATGTCCATCAACCAGGCGGCCATTCACTACAACCTGCCATACAGTTCACTCTACGGACGCTTTAAGCGTGGGAAATACGATGTGGTGGCCAGTACCACTGGTGTCTCGCTTAACAATACCTCGGGTAATACGACCGGCAGCATTGAGATAATCGAGCATAGCCAGGAAAATTCGGTAGGTTACAGGTGTCGTTTGCGGTGTCGTTTGTGAATTAAAAGCAGTTGGTTTCAGATTCATTTATAATTTGCAAACACATTTGTTCTTAAAAGACATATTACAATGTTATTTAATCTTTTAAACTTTAGTGGAAAACAATTGTGCTCAATGAATTAATAAACTCAAACGTGTAGTTTTGTTGTTATTGGTTTCCGACGCTTTTAAGTCAGCTCCGCTACTAAACGGTTTAAACTTCTTTGAGATTAAATTTTCATTTTTGAAGAATGCGATATTCACAAATGTTACAGATTAGATTGTGTCAGATCTAAGTCGGAACAAACTGTCACAACTCAACAAAACATGATTTAAAATAAACAAAATATAATTTAACTATAAGCATTTTTGACCAGGTTCGGTTCAAGGTCACTTCGATAAAAAATATTTCAAGAGAAATTAAATTTACAATGCCCGCAGTTATCTAAAAGATCATAAAAATCTTAGTAAATAAATGTATATTAAATGAATGGATCCATGCACACCAATTAAATTAATTGAATCGAAAAAAATTCATTGTAATGTACTCGTTTGAGAACTTGACAACATGCATAGATCTAAATCAAGTGGAAACGTTGCAGTCGGACGGATCTGACTGAGGTATACTCGATACCTGTATTAAAACAGGTAAAAAAGAGGCCTAATTCGAAAGGGGTACGGATGCAGCAGGGGTGTACGCTGTCCCATGATTGTCTGATGCAGATGCAAATTTTTGCTGCAGATCTTTGTGGGATGCCACCAGCTATCTTCCATCTTAATTTGGTGACTCTAGCTCAAAGTTTTTAAAAGGTGGGGAAAGAGGGGATGAGGGCGGTATGGGTGAGTGTAGCAAAATTTGGGGGTTATTACAAGGTATCTTCCTATCAAATTTGGTGGCTCTAGCTCAAAAAATGTGCTAGATACACACATTCCCGTATTCAACGAAGCGCTGGGGGGGGGGGGGGGGGGGGGTTGGAGGCGTCTAGGACGGTATGGGTAGGCGTGGCATCCAAAGTTATATGCCGTCTTTTGGGGGTCGTCATCATCTAGCACCAAAATTGGTGGGGCTAGCTCAAAAACTATGGAAGTTATAGGCGTTTCTGATTTAAAAATGCGGGGGGCTGGAGGCGAAATGGGTAGGGGTGGCTATCTTCTCACCAAATTTGTTGGTTCTAGCTGTAAGGATTTGCGAAATAGGTAAATTTATCGAGTTTGAGTTATCAAAGAACCCCCAGCTATAGTAGAACCTCAAATTTGACACTTTAGCTTTCCATGCTGATATTTGGAAAGTTTCAAGTCTCTAGCTTGAAGGGTGTCGAAAAAAGTTGCGAATATACGGACCGACGGACGAACGTACGGATAGACAGACACCATGACGGACATTGCACTAACCCAATTAACTCTTTACCTTCAGTAGGGAGTACAAAAAGCGTTCGCATATTAACATAGCTTTGTTTATAAAAATAATAGCATATTCATTTAAAAATTAATTAATTAATTATTATTTGAAAGTAGTAGTTGGGTTCAAAGTTCACTTCAGAATGTCTATAATTCCTAATCGGATCGAAGTTGATTTGCAGCCCTGATTTCAACTCACTTTAATCTAAGTTTGTGTCTTAAAAAAAGCTTTCTTTACTTGACTTTAACCTCCGGCTCCCTGTTTTGTTATACAAGTATATATATATTGAAAAGTACAGATACATTTTATTTTTCAAGCTCGCTACACAACATCACATAAAAAGTATTTTTGTTGGTGAACTGCAATCAACGGTGGGTATTGGATTGTACACAATGAACGTTTCTGTTAAACGTACTTTTGGCCCTAATCGCCCGATTATCTCCACACATTGACACCCTTCGTACAGGCGCATTTAAGAAAAACCAAATCCTTTCCTAGTTTTAACTAACCAGTAATGCAATTTTTTTTGCAAAGTTGCATATGTTGCAGCAACAGTTCCCGTATAGTCCGTCGCCCCATCCGCCGACGCCTCAGCATCATAGTACGCCGCAGCATCACAGCTCGCAGCAGGGACCGCCGACACCGCAACAGATGCAACATGTGGTGCATATGCAACAGCAGTCGCCGCACCAGGCACACCACCAACAACAGCAGCAGCACATGCAACAGCAACAGGATGTGGTCACATCAAGCAGCCAGGTGGTGCATAGCCAGCAACAGCAGCTGCAACAGATCTATCAGCATCACGACACGCCCGAGCGTAGTTGAGATTCACTGCACGCTGCGGCAATGTTAGGTGGCGGCAGCACCGGTAGCGGCAGCGGCAACGGCAACAACACAACAACAGCAACAACAACAATTGTATCAGCCACACCTTTTGCCAGCATTTCGGGACTGGCCAGCGGATCAACAGCAGCAGCAGCACTACCTCCGTCAGCAGGTGGCACCAGCAAACGCAAGAAATCAACTAAGCAAAAGCGTTGAGAAATCGCCACTGCAGCAGCTCGATTCGAGAATTTCGAGGCATTCAACAACGCAACCACTTCTAACGTAGCCACCGTCACCGCCGCCGCCACCATCAAATTCCGCTTCAATTCAAAGCACTGGAAACGCAAGCTAAAGCAATTTAATATGCTGTTGTCGAAGCCAAAATGAAAAAGCTCACAAAATTAAACAAGGAGTTTGAGAGAGTTAGTGCAGAGAGCAACGAAGAATGTGGAATCCTTTTTTTTTTAATGCTTTGACAACAAGTAACAATGAAAACAATCAAAATTTAATGAAATCAGTTATATCTGGATAAATACACAATTTTAAATGTGTATAAAATGTAAATAACAATATTAAGTATAAAATGTTAGTTGTTTGTCAAATATGCTTTATCTACACACTACTCTAGACGACACAGTACATACATAGTTTTTAAGCCCAACTCAGAATGATGGAAGCAGTTTGTTAATAACAAAAAAAATACGTTTCTTTTTATACATACACAAATAGTACATATTTTCTTCGAACGACACATTACAGTTAAGCGAAAGTGAAAATTTTGTAGCATAATTTCTGTTATTATTTTCCTTTGATTTGTTTCAAAATAGTTTAGTGTGAGACTGAAGATGCGCCCACAACGTCAAAAGAAATAACTGCAAAAACAATATCAGCAACACTCACACACATACTCACACAAACAGTTTATAAGCATGTATATATATAAAATGCTGTATAATTTTGTTTAAATAAGAAAGAGAAAATAACTTAATAATATAGAATTAAACCAAAATCATCAAAGTCTTAGCAATTAAACTCATTAGCATGTAAAACCATCTAAAGCCAACCACATAACCAAGTTATTTGAATTTTTAAAAATGGAAGCATGAAGCACAAACAAAATTTAGCAAATGCATAAATGTTCAATTGAAGTATGAATGAAAAAAGATACAAGAAACAAACGTTGTAAAAAGTAAAAAAAAAAAACAAAGAATTATTGTCAAAATCAAACGAAATAAAATAAGCAGGAATTAAACTATTATATAAACATATACACTCACTCACGTATATAAAAATTGATGTAAAACTTTTGCTACAGTAGCGTGTTCATAAAAAAAAATTCTTAACACCTGTCTAACCTTGTTAGCCGTTAAGAACCCAAAAAAATTTCATTTTGCATACTTATAAAAATAAATAAACATCTCAAATAGCAGTAAGTCAAACTATAAAAGATTTAAGAAAATCAAAGAATATTTAAATAAAAAAAATTATAAATTGTATAAAAGATTAATTTCGAAATGACAAAAACAAAAACTGTAAACAATATTAGTATAAACTCATTATAGCTTCCATTAGTATATACAAACACTTATCCCACACACATACATACATTTGAAGCTACTTCAAGTTTTGGTTTCAAGAAAATGAAAAAATTGATCACATACAAACATAAATAACGTAATGAAAACAGTCAAAAATAAATTAAAAAAGTTTTCTCTAATTGCGTCTAATTTATTTAAAGCATTATTTAACCTCATACAGTGTTTTTACAAACCCTAGAACTGAAATGCAATATGCTTACCTTAACTCGATATAATTTAATTCCTATTATTTTAATTGGGATTTCGTACATTTTCAATATTTACATAAGTGTATGTATTTATTTATATATGAAAATAAAAATAAATTCATGCTTATATTTATATTAATATTTGTATTTTATTTGTATTTACAAACTAGGCAAAACTGTATATCACTGTAAAATACATAACAATTCTATGTAGCCAATAAGAGTTTAAAAAAAACAATAAATATTCTTATATAATAATACCACTGTTAAGATTGTCGCAAGAACAATTAAAAAATTGAAACAAACACAAAAATGATGTGTAAGAAAACTAAGAATAGAAATCAAATCACATAGTATACATATATATAAATATATATACATATTTATGATAATTTTCAAAACATTTAACAAAACTATACATTTGTATTGTAAAGGCTTATAAAATGTGTAAGTGTTATCACTTACCGCAAAATATTATAGCACATTTTGGATTATAAAATATGCATACACGGAAAATATTGATTAGAATCTTAAATTTTAGCCCAAATGGAACTATACAGACCTTAATATTAATATTAAGAACGCAATGTCCACAGACATACGAGTACATGTATTTGATGTGTGTATATGGCAATTGAAAGGCAGCTTAAACAGAAAACATTTAATGTAATATTGGTATAACGTAAATTTTAAAGTGAGGTACTATAAATAAAAATTATTAAATAATATAAATCACACATGTGTCCTCTTTTATTTATTTGTGGGGGCTAATGCAACTAATTATGCAGCTTGAAACTAAATTCACACGATGCGTAATTCACACGATGCGCTCATGGGGGAGCAAACACCAATATTGAAAAAGAAAAAAACAAAGCAAAAATTTCATAATTTTAACCAGTATATTGCAAACAAATTAAAAAACCATTTTCATATTCTTTGCAGCATGTTCTTTGAGTGATGCAGATCCAAATAGTCGTTCATGATATCTTTTGAAATGTTTCATAATTAAATCGTTTATCTGACGCCACTACGCTATAGGGCTGGGGGCGGAATGGGTGGGTGTGGCTCCAAAATTGTTGATGCAGTTTTTTGGGGGTTGCTAGTAGCTATCTTCATACCAAATTTGGTAGTTCTAGCTGTAAGGATGTGCGAAATATGTGGATTTATCGGTTTTGAGTTATCGAATTTATCGATTTGCCAGCCCCCCAGTTATCGTAGAACCCCCATCTTGACACTTTAATTTACTATCCCATAGTTAAAAAGAATTGGAAAGTTTCATGTCTCTAGCTTGAAGGGTGTGGAAAAAACTTGCAACCATACGGACGGACAGACACCATTGCACAAAACCAATATACTCTTTACCTTCGGTATCGAGTATAAAAACTTTCAAAGCTTGAAATATATAACCGAAATCGACAATATTTATCAAAGTTTAGTCACACTTGAAAGTAACTCTGTATTTATTTTTTAACACGCTTATTAGTTAACACACTTATTGACACGCTTATATGTACATGTAAATATTTATATATATATATATATATACAGTGGATAACATTAATATTCGGTTTTTTTTTTTTCAATTTCAAACACGAATAAAATGATTAAAACCAAGAATAATGAAAAATGCAAAAATGGTAAATTAAAGCTTGTTAAATCAGCTTTTCATAGAGCTATATATATCTAGATTTTATTTTGAACTAATAAAGAAAATATGCATAAAACAAAAAAAGGCCAAAATTTGCGCAACATTAATATTCGGTTTTTTTTTTTACAAGTAACAAATATCTATTTTAGCTAAGAAAAAAACTTAATCTTATATTTGGTATGATACCCATTATATTGTATGGTATCGCCTAGGCATTTTGGCACAGTTTTTAGAATTTTTTGGGTAAATTCATGCCCAGTATAAGCCCATTCTTCCTGAAGCCGTTCTAATAATACGGATAAGGACGCTATTGGCGTTTTGTGCACACGGCGGACCAACTCACTCCACAAATTTTCAACAGGATGTAGATGTGGTGATTGGGGTGCCTTTTCCAAGATTTTTGGGCAGTTATATAACAACCCAGACTCCGTTTTGTAGGCGTTATGCTTTGGTTTGTTGCCCTGATATAACTTGAATGAGTTGCCAATACCCGATATCTCGACCGAATTCTTCAAATTTTGGCTCAAAATTTTCAAATAATGGTCTTAGTTTATTTTGCCATCAATGAAAATAAGATTCCCCGCTCCTTTTGTGGAAATGGGGCCTAAACCAATACACTACACCCGCCGTGTTTTTCGGTTGGTCTTAAGTGATTCTTCTGTAGCTCAGTATCCGGCTTCCGCAGCACCATGACCGGTTGGATGATTGTGTTTTCGCTGACAAAAGCAAATTCAACTTATTAGGCAGTGGTGGCAAGTCCATGGTGCTGCGGAAGCCGGATACTGAGCTACAGAAGAATCACTTAAGACCAACCGAAAAACACGGCGGGTGTAGTGTATTGGTTTAGGCCCCATTTCCACAAAAGGAGCGGGGAATCTTATTTCATTGATGGCAAAATAAACTAAGACCATTATTTGAAAATTTTGAGCCAAAATTTGAAGAATTCGGTCGAGATATCGGGTATTGGCAACTCATTCAAGTTATATCAGGGCAACAAACCAAAGCATAACGCCTACAAAACGGAGTCTGGGTTGTTATATAACTGCCCAAAAATCTTGGAAAAGGCACCCCAATCACCACATCTACATCCTGTTGAAAATTTGTGGAGTGAGTTGGTCCGCCGTGTGCACAAAACGCCAATAGCGTCCTTATCCGTATTATTAGAACGGCTTCAGGAAGAATGGGCTTATACTGGGCATGAATTTACCCAAAAAATTCTAAAAACTGTGCCAAAATGCCTAGGCGATACCATACAATATAATGGGTATCATACCAAATATAAGATTAAGTTTTTTTCTTAGCTAAAATAGATATTTGTTACTTGTAAAAAAAAAAACCGAATATTAATGTTGCGCAAATTTTGGCCTTTTTTTTGTTTTATGCATATTTTCTTTATTAGTTCAAAATAAAATCTAGATATATATAGCTCTATGAAAAGCTGATTTAACAAGCTTTAATTTACCATTTTTGCATTTTTCATTATTCTTGGTTTTAATCATTTTATTCGTGTTTGAAATTGAAAAAAAAAAAAACCGAATATTAATGTTATCCACTGTATATACAGTTTGTTAAGAAAGTGTTTTCGCATGAAGAAAAATTCATATTTTTTTACTTCTGATCAGAAAATATAAGTATTAAATAACTTTTTTAACTGGTTTGAAAATCCAATTTTATTCTCCATTTATTTCTTAACAATATGCAAAAAACTAAACTATAATTATTTAATAAACAAAAAAGTTATAACAAAATCAAAATTTGTCTAAGTAAATTTCACTGTCAACAAAGTGTTTTCGTTTGTGGGTTTTTTCCATTCTTTCGTCTTTCGTGCTAGTACCGTTATAGTTACAGTTACTTGTGCACAGCTGAACATAATGTACGCATAATTAAAGCAAATTTTGTGCATTTCAAACTTTGTACTAGTTGTATGCAGACATTGCAACCGTATTTACCAATTTCTTATAATGCCGGTGAAAAGAGTATCTTTTTGTATAGTACAGCTGGTTTATTTTAATTATACGATCGGAAAAAGTACCAAGGAAATTGCTAATATGTTCCAGCTCCAAGTGCGAGCTGTCCAAAATATAATTCATCGGGCCAAAAATGAAAATAGACTGGAAAGTAAGGCAGCAAGCGGAAGGCCGCCTAAGCTCTCAACCAGAGCAACGCGCCTAATGATGAGAAAAGTTGACCAAAATCCGATGGTATCCACTAGAGCGCTGGCTATGGAAATTAAGGAAGAGTGTGGACTGTATTCGTAAAGCCATAAAAGCCAATAACTTCACATCCCGTGTCGGACACTTCTTGTGGTGTCTATTAAATAATTATACGCTGGCACGTCTGTGATATTCGGTTAAGGTTTTATGAATGTCTCTTTATTTTTGATCAAAAGAATTCTTAGCCTAAATACATAATTGGGTTGCTTATGTATAAAGCTCTGTCGCAGCAGAGCGGCCGCTGCCGTTGCAGCGGTCAAGAGAGAGAGAGAGAGAGTTGTAGTATATTTATGAATGTAGTATATGCAGAAGGCAAAGAATGCATATACATTAAATATATGTACATATATAAGACAAGCGCTGGCTTAGCTGGTAAGGGCTAAAGTGCTTACGTTACGGATCCCACACTTCGTGGTGGTTGATCAGATTTCAAGTGCGCTGACCGTTTGTGTAATTGCGTTATATTTGTATATACGTAGCAACAAAGTGTTGCTATGTCTGAAGGTTACATACCCTGCAATATAGTGGGCTTATGAGAGATTGTCATGCATACTACACCCGCGTGGCTAGGAAAAAACCAATGCTGTCAGTGGTGAACGTCGAAAAACGACTTGCCTTCGCAACAGCTCACTTAAATGCACCACAAAGTTATTGGAATAACACTATATTCTGTGACGAATGCAAAATAATGCTGTATTACAATGAGGGACCCAACAAAGTATGGCGAAAACCGTTAACAGCTTTGCAAAATAAAAATATAGTTCATACCGTTAAATTCGCCAAACTGTCCGTCATGGTGTGGGGGTGCTTTTATAGCAAAGGAGTGGGCGAATTGGTGTTTGTTGACAATAAAATGGATGCTGTACAATATCTAAGCATTTTAAAGCAAAATTTGCAGAGGAGCGCTACCAAATTTGGTTTTGATCGTAGCTTTAATTTCTACCAGGACAACGATCCAAAACACAAAGCGATTAATGTGAAGCTGTGGCTGCTTTACAACTGCGGGAAAGTTATTGACACTCCACCCCAGAGTCCCGATATTAACCCCATAGAGAATTTGTGGGCTTATTTGAAGAAAAAGGTCGCAAAAAGGCGGCCAACTTCACGACCAATGCTGAAAAACTATATTTTAGAAGAGTGGAGTCGAATTCCTTTAGAGTATATAGAAAAATTGTTGAATTCAATGAATTCTAGGATTAATGCTGTTCTAAAAGCCAAAGGCTATCACACGAAATATTAAACAATTTTTTTTTATACCCTTAACCCATAAAATGGGTAAATAAAGTATATATATTCTTGATCAGCATCAACAGCCGAGACGATATAGCCATGTCCGTCTGTCCGTCTGTATGAACGCGTGGATCTCAGAGACTACAAGAGCTAGAGACTTCTGATTTTGTATTTAAGTTCTCCTATACCATGAGCAGAACAAGTTTGCTTCAAATTATCGATAACTATTCTGGTTTCCGATATACACATAATATCGATAACAATAAAATATCGAATTTGGAAAATCCAAAAATGAGGGTTGAAGTAATGGATAATGATAGAACTTTTCTGAAAATTTCGTCCAAATCGGTTGAGAAACACCGGAGATATTGAACTTAATCGATGGAAGCTAAGCCAGTATACCAAAGTCTTATATAAATTAAATATATTAATTGCAACTGGGTTCAGGGTATCTTCTAGTCGGGCTCTCCCGACTAGAGCCTTCTTACTTGTTTTAAGTTTAGCTTTAAGTTATTACACTTTGTTGACAGTGAAATTTACTTAGACATATTTTGATTTTGTTATAACTTTTTTGTTTATTAAATAACTATAGTTTAGTTTTTTGCATATTAAGTTAAGAAATAAATGGAGAATAAAATTGGACTTTCAAACCAGTTAAAAAAGTTATTTAATACTTATATTTTCTGATCAGAAGTGAAAATATATGAATTTTTCTTCATGCGAAAACACTTTCTTGACAAACTGTATATATATACTAGTAAGTGGCCCGCTTACTTCGCTGCGCGGATAATTTATATAAATTTTAGCAATAGAAGATACAGGTAACCCTCCTACAACACGGTTTTCTATAACGCGTTTTCGCTCCAACGCGGTTCCCAAAATGCGGTAATTTTTTTACAACGCGCCTCCTCTAACGCGATTTTTACGCCGCAACATTTTGTCGGTGGCGCGTTATTGTTTGCTTATTTATGCTGCTTCAATTTGATGTAGTAAGTCTCAAGAATGATAGAAAACCTTTATAATACGGTATTGGTTTCATTCACAGAGCTGCCACCGTGTAACGTTTTTCTCATATAAATTTTGGCCATACAAATTATAAGCAAAACCAGTGAATTTTACGTTGTTTGGCAACCTTTAAAAAAACACACAATAAAGTGCTCAGTGAGCAGTTGCAGCCAAAGATAGAAAAAATGTGTTAATAATTTGTAATTCAATTAGGACATGGAATGTTTTATTAACGAAATGGTTGCTACCATCAGATGGTGGATCAAGCTCAGATTCTGAACTAACACGGACAAAACGTCCAAGACAACTTATAATAAGTGATGAAGAGAATTAAAAAAAATTCACATCCCGTGTCGGACACTTCTTGTGGTGTCTATTAAATAATTATACGCTGGCACGTCTGTGATATTCGGTTAAGGTTTTATGAATGTCTCTTTATTTTTGATCAAAAGAATTCTTAGCCTAAATACATAATTGGGTTGCTTATGTATAAAGCTCTGTCGCAGCAGAGCGGCCGCTGCCGTTGCAGCGGTCAAGAGAGAGAGAGAGAGAGTTGTAGTATATTTATGAATGTAGTATATGCAGAAGGCAAAGAATGCATATACATTAAATATATGTACATATATAAGACAAGCGCTGGCTTAGCTGGTAAGGGCTAAAGTGCTTACGTTACGGATCCCACACTTCGTGGTGGTTGATCAGATTTCAAGTGCGCTGACCGTTTGTGTAATTGCGTTATATTTGTATATACGTAGCAACAAAGTGTTGCTATGTCTGAAGGTTACATACCCTGCAATATAGTGGGCTTATGAGAGATTGTCATGCATACTACACCCGCGTGGCTAGGAAAAAACCAATGCTGTCAGTGGTGAACGTCGAAAAACGACTTGCCTTCGCAACAGCTCACTTAAATGCACCACAAAGTTATTGGAATAACACTATATTCTGTGACGAATGCAAAATAATGCTGTATTACAATGAGGGACCCAACAAAGTATGGCGAAAACCGTTAACAGCTTTGCAAAATAAAAATATAGTTCATACCGTTAAATTCGCCAAACTGTCCGTCATGGTGTGGGGGTGCTTTTATAGCAAAGGAGTGGGCGAATTGGTGTTTGTTGACAATAAAATGGATGCTGTACAATATCTAAGCATTTTAAAGCAAAATTTGCAGAGGAGCGCTACCAAATTTGGTTTTGATCGTAGCTTTAATTTCTACCAGGACAACGATCCAAAACACAAAGCGATTAATGTGAAGCTGTGGCTGCTTTACAACTGCGGGAAAGTTATTGACACTCCACCCCAGAGTCCCGATATTAACCCCATAGAGAATTTGTGGGCTTATTTGAAGAAAAAGGTCGCAAAAAGGCGGCCAACTTCACGACCAATGCTGAAAAACTATATTTTAGAAGAGTGGAGTCGAATTCCTTTAGAGTATATAGAAAAATTGTTGAATTCAATGAATTCTAGGATTAATGCTGTTCTAAAAGCCAAAGGCTATCACACGAAATATTAAACAATTTTTTTTTATACCCTTAACCCATAAAATGGGTAAATAAAGTATATATATTCTTGATCAGCATCAACAGCCGAGACGATATAGCCATGTCCGTCTGTCCGTCTGTATGAACGCGTGGATCTCAGAGACTACAAGAGCTAGAGACTTCTGATTTTGTATTTAAGTTCTCCTATACCATGAGCAGAACAAGTTTGCTTCAAATTATCGATAACTATTCTGGTTTCCGATATACACATAATATCGATAACAATAAAATATCGAATTTGGAAAATCCAAAAATGAGGGTTGAAGTAATGGATAATGATAGAACTTTTCTGAAAATTTCGTCCAAATCGGTTGAGAAACACCGGAGATATTGAACTTAATCGATGGAAGCTAAGCCAGTATACCAAAGTCTTATATAAATTAAATATATTAATTGCAACTGGGTTCAGGGTATCTTCTAGTCGGGCTCTCCCGACTAGAGCCTTCTTACTTGTTTTAAGTTTAGCTTTAAGTTATTACACTTTGTTGACAGTGAAATTTACTTAGACATATTTTGATTTTGTTATAACTTTTTTGTTTATTAAATAACTATAGTTTAGTTTTTTGCATATTAAGTTAAGAAATAAATGGAGAATAAAATTGGACTTTCAAACCAGTTAAAAAAGTTATTTAATACTTATATTTTCTGATCAGAAGTGAAAATATATGAATTTTTCTTCATGCGAAAACACTTTCTTGACAAACTGTATATATATACTAGTAAGTGGCCCGCTTACTTCGCTGCGCGGATAATTTATATAAATTTTAGCAATAGAAGATACAGGTAACCCTCCTACAACACGGTTTTCTATAACGCGTTTTCGCTCCAACGCGGTTCCCAAAATGCGGTAATTTTTT
The DNA here is from genome assembly GCA_030179655.1 of Scaptomyza flava. NCBI lineage: Eukaryota > Metazoa > Arthropoda > Insecta > Diptera > Drosophilidae > Scaptomyza > Scaptomyza flava. The sequence goes on along the minus strand of JARNME010000404.1, from coordinate 68,962,504 downwards.
TACAACGCGCCTCCTCTAACGCGATTTTTACGCCGCAACATTTTGTCGGTGGCGCGTTATTGTTTGCTTATTTATGCTGCTTCAATTTGATGTAGTAAGTCTCAAGAATGATAGAAAACCTTTATAATACGGTATTGGTTTCATTCACAGAGCTGCCACCGTGTAACGTTTTTCTCATATAAATTTTGGCCATACAAATTATAAGCAAAACCAGTGAATTTTACGTTGTTTGGCAACCTTTAAAAAAACACACAATAAAGTGCTCAGTGAGCAGTTGCAGCCAAAGATAGAAAAAATGTGTTAATAATTTGTAATTCAATTAGGACATGGAATGTTTTATTAACGAAATGGTTGCTACCATCAGATGGTGGATCAAGCTCAGATTCTGAACTAACACGGACAAAACGTCCAAGACAACTTATAATAAGTGATGAAGAGAATTAAAAAAAATTATGTTTAATTTTTCGTTTTAATTTATTATTTCTGTCAATACGAATATTACGACAAATTGAAATTTTATTTTTGTTATGTTAAGTTTTTATGAAATAAATGAAGTATATATTATCAAATTACATAATATGTTATGTTAAAAAAAATACATATATTTAGTATGAATATATGTATATACGAACAAAATCCAATTTTTCAGTTTGGAACCAAACTCTGATTTTTGTATGGAGTTCATGTCTCCTACAACGCGATTTCTTACAACGCGGCAATTTTCAGGAACCTAACCCCCGCGTTGTAGGAGGGTTACCTGTAGATAAAAAATAAATAAATTAGAAAATATTTCACAAAATATTAAAGCAAAGTATTTAGTATTCTCTTTTCCACGCCACCATTGGGGTAGAGAATCAGGCGCGTCATTTTTTATTGTGGTTTCCCCAGTAGGCCTTATCCACTTATTGAATTTCATTTGCAATTATTAACAATTTTTAAGAGCTTTTTTATTAACGACATTGGTTGTTTTTCCGTCACGTGCTAATACGAATAAAATTTTTGATGAACTGACTCTTGAGCAGGCTACATAAAATTTGCCATGAGAAAAACAATCGTGTCTTATGTCTAGTCCGGATAACTTAAGAGTTTGTCCCTGTGATTTATTAATTGTTTAGGCAAAGCAAACTTTTAAAGGAAATTGCAATCTTTTAAATTAAATTGGCAATTCAGAATCAGAAGGTGTTAATGGAATTCTCGGTATAAAAACCGTTTCCCCTATACCCCTATATGCCAGTAAAAATAATTGCTTCGACAACATTCTTATGAAGGACTTTAACTTGCAATCTTGTACCATTGTAAAGTTTTGGCGGTTTCAAGTTGCGAATCAACATTACAGGTGAACCAATCTTTAAAGTTAATTTTTGTTGAGGCAGGCCAGCCGGACTTAATGAATTAAGAAACTCGACGGGGTAATGAACTGCATATTCGATTTCAGTCACAGAATCAATAGAGTTATATGTCATTTCTTCACTTTGAAATGATTTTAATAAAAACTCGTTTATTTCCAATGCATTGTCACTTCTCGCAGTCAAAATAGCACGTTCTGAAAACCATTCGAGTGATTTTTGAGAGATATTTGTAATTTCCGGAAATATTTTAAGAGTTAGCTCTTCATTACTTTCACAAAATGACACAAAGTTGATGGTAAAGTTATTTTGCCATCATGGGTTGGAAATAATCCATTTCCTATTTGAAGAAGCATTTCTGCAAATTCACCAGCTATGCTATCACCTTTTAAGTGTAACGCATATTTTTCGTTAATGCAATTTTCTGTATTTTGGGCCACAAAATTGAAGACTTTAAGCAAGCATTTATTTCATATGCTCTTGTTCCTCTGGGGATCACTGGAAGAGTTTGTCGAAAATCACCAGCTAAGGGACCAGTTATGCCACCCATTAAGTATTCACTATCTCGAATGTCTCTCAAAGATCGATCTACAGCTTCAAAAGCACCTTTATGGCCCATAGTATACTCATCCCAAACAATAAGCTTGCAATCTTTGAGCACAGCTGCAATATAAGATTGCTTTGAAATTGAGCAATGTGGTGTTTCTAAATGAATAAAATTAAATGGAATCTTAAATGTAGAATGCGCTGTGCGACTCAACCGATTTGGACGAAATTTTCAGAAAAGTTATATTATTAACCATTACTTCAAAATTTCGTCCAAATCGGTTAAGAAACACCGGAGATATCTAATTTTATCGATTGAAGTTAAGTCAGTATACCAAAGACTTATATAAATTTAATATATTTATTGCATTTGGGTTCAGGGTATCTTCTAGTCGGGCTCTCCCGACTAGAGCCTTCTTACTTGTTAAATTTAAAAATGAAGTTGGACCCCTTACAAAATGTAGTAAGAGTCTTAAATAAAAACATTCTGTATCATTGGGATGAATAGTGTAAACTCTTCCCAAAGCTGAATCTCTTTTAACACCAGGAAAATTTGGCACATCATGCCCTCGTTTTCTTCTTTGAAATTCTTTATTGTTCCATGTAAAATACGATGGAACTCCACAATATAGAAGCGTTATTGCAAACTCATCACATGTGCATAGCTCAAAGAAGGCTTGCAAAGTGGTTTTGGGTGTAGTGCTTAATCTGTCACGTAATTGTTGCGGATTATTGGGGTTAACATGACCATTTTCTAAATGAACAGCTAAGTGTGTAATAGCCGGAAAACTTTCATGTATAGGAAATGCAAGGATTCTCCATACCGCTTCTGAGCTACTTATATAACGGCCACTTTCGTACATATTAATTTCATTCATTGGTTTTCAGGAGTAAATGATGCTTGATCACTTCCCTTGTTAACATATTTACAAATGTATTTAATAGACTTTACAGAACTACAACACTCAACATTAATGTGAGCTTCAAATGTTCTCAAAAGTACACAGTTATAAGGCAAAACCCAACGATTATCTATGCAATTACCATTTATATCAATTGCATTACCAGCATCTTCTATCGCTCTTCTACGATATAGAGGGTAACTATCTTTTCCAGTCACAGTTTCTTTAAGTAATTGTCGAGGAAACCTTTTGGTACATTTTCCATTTTTCATGCATGGCGATTTATTATTAAATGCACCGCAAAGACCATGAATCATATTTGACTTAACAATTTTAAATAACAAAGGATCCTCATCTGCGTTTGGTATTTCGGCACAGAAAATTTGATCGATTTTATCTGGTCTTATTTTATTTTCTAACCAAAGTAGAATATGTGTATGTGGTAAGCCCCACTTTTGCCATTCCACAGAGTACATGAAACATTGCTCGCTTCCAAAAAAATAACCTTTTGTCAATAGTGATATTAAAGCTTTAACTTTTAAATGAAAAACTCGAGCTATAGTATCGTGACGATCATGCGGTTTTTGACCCGGTAATAAAACACTTTTTATGTCATACCATTGTGGGTTGCATGTGAATGTTATGAAAAGATCTGGTCGCCCATAATGGCGAACATATGTCATAGCATCTTGAGTCTTTTCATGCATATATCGTGCAGAGCTTGTAAAAGAAGATGGTAAAATTACCATCTGACCAAGTTGAACTGTGACAAAGTCTTGTTGGCCTATTGCATCTTGTAGATGTATATAGCTATCTGCTCTGAGTTTCGCTTGAATGTAGCGAATATAATTTAACCTTTCTGTTTCAATTTTAGCATACATATCAACCAAAAACTGACTAAAAAGGGAACGACAATAAATTAAATGATTTATCTCAGATTGACGAATCATTATTTTATAGCTGTAAAAGCTTAACGCAGATATCATTTTTTTTGGTTCCTCATTTTTATACCCTTAACCCATAAAATGGGTAAATAAGGGTATAATGGTTTTGTGCAAAAGTATGTAACAGGCAGAAGGAAGCATCTCCGACCCTATAAAGTATATATATTCTTGATCAGCATCAACAGCCGAGATGATATAGCCATGTCCGTCTGTCTGTCCGTCTGTCCGTCTGTCTGTCTGTCTGTCTGTATGAACGCGTGGATCTCAGAGACTACAAGAGCTAGAGACTTCTGATTTTGTATTTAAGTTCTCCTATACCATGAGCAGAACAAGTTTGCTTCAAATTATCGATAACTATTCTGGTTTCCGATATACACATAACATCGATAACAATAAAATATCGAATTTGGAAAATCCAAAAATGAGGGTTGAAGTAATGGATAATGATAGAACTTTTCTGAAAATTTCGTCCAAATCGGTTGAGAAACACCGGAGATATTGAACTTAATCGATGGAAGCTAAGCCAGTATACCAAAGTCTTATATAAATTAAATATATTTATTGCAACTGGGTTCAGGGTATCTTCTAGTCGGGCTCTCCCGACTAGAGCCTTCTTACTTGTTTAATAATGGATTCC
>JARNME010000404.1:68922339-68958118 GCA_030179655.1 Scaptomyza flava | reverse complement strand
CATAAGTATGACATAGCGCACTCATATTGGCGGCCTCGGCCGTCCTAGCCAGGATGTTTATCAAACAACATCTTGGGCTGGCCCTTGTACAGGAGCCATGGGTGAACGATGGCGTCAAAGGCCTGTACACCGCTAATTCGAAGGTAATCTGGGACCAAAGAGATCCGATACCTAGGACATGTATCATGGTAAAAAAAGGCATTAACTTTACTATTCTTTCAGAATTCCTTACTAGGGACTGCGTGCCCATTGCCTTTAAAGGCAAAGGAAGCGCCCCCCTATAGTAGTGGCATCCGCCTACTTCGCGGGTGATGAGGCATGCCCTCCACCGGAAGTGGAAAAGCTGGTGAATTACTGCAGGAGAGAGAAGCTGCCAATTTTAATCGGCTGCGATGCCAATGCGCACCACACAATATGGGGCAGCAGCGACATCAACACACGGGGTGAGTGCCTCACTGACTTTATATTCATATATAATATAACTTAGAAATTTTCAATGTCGGGTCAACACCGACATTCGTAACTAGAATAAGAGAGGAAGTTTTAGACATCACCCTGACCAGTCGGTCTTTACGACCACATCTCAGAGAATGGCATGTCTCCTCAGAAGAATCTATGTCTGATCATAACATCATCCTTTTTAAGCTTCAGTTTAATACGGAAAGTAACGTTACAACTCGCAACCCCAGAAAAACCAACTGGGAAAAGTTTAGGTCAACCCTAAAACTTAACCTAGCCTCCGAAAGTTTTGGAATAGCCAAACGCACAGGTGAGCTATATAGAGTTGTACGGAATTTAAGCAAATGCATCAGTAACGCATTTGAAGAAAGCTGCCCACTAGGCAAAACGCGCAGAGAAATAGATGCCCCATGGTGGAACGATAGTCTAGAAAGACTTCGAACATCCACCCGTCATCTCTTCAACAGAGCCAAGAGTGACGGATCATGGGATAACTATCGGGAAAGCCTCACCCTGTACAGCAGAGAAATCCGAAAGGCCAAACGTAGGAACTATAGGGACTTCTGCGAAAGCATAGCTAGTACGACTGAAGGTGCACAGCTCCATAGAGCATTATCCAAACGGGCACCGGAGGCAAATCTAGCCCTGAAACGTAGGGACAACACCTTTACGAGCAGTAACATGGACAAGCTAGAGCTTCTATTCGAGACGCACTTCCCAGGAAGTATTCCCTGTGGCCCATGCGAAACACTCGAAACGGAAGACAGACACAGACCGACTGCTCTAGACTGGGCACTAGCCAAGTCAGTAGTCACAATGGAGAAGACACAATGGGCAATTGGAACTTTCCAGCCCTATAAATCTCCCGGTCTGGACAGTATATCGCCAGTATTCCTTCAGCAGGGGCAGGACATACTCCTACCCACCCTGAGGAAAATACTAGACAGTAGCCTAGCACTCGGTCATATACCGAGCACTTGGAGTAGAGCTAGGGTGGTCTTCATCCCCAAAGTAGGGACGACACATGTCACCAACCCAAAGTCCTTCAGACCCATTAGCTTAACATCGTTTTTGTTGAAAACGTTGGAAAAGCTAGTGGACAACTACATTAGGAGTACTCTGTTGACACGGAGTACGCTGCAAGCTACGCAGCACGCATACAGAGCAGGCCGATCTACGGATCTCATCGCTACTCAGGTCCAGACAAGCTACGGCAACTATACAAGGTAGTACCGTAACAGTGACAACCACAAGAGGCTGTCCACAAGGGGGGGTTTTATCACCGCTCTTATGGAGTATCTTAGTAGACGAATTGTTAAGTAGACTTGCCAGCAGGGGTATCCAATGCCAGGACTATGCCGATGACATAGTGATAAAAGCGCGGGGCAAGTATGAGGAAACTCTGTGTGAAACTATCCAACTGGGACTTAGGATCACGTATGACTGGTGTAGCGAGGTTGGACTCAACCTAAACCCTACAAAAACCGTCATAGTTCCGTTCACCAGGAGGTATAAGTTGCAGAGGATGAGATATATTAGGCTCGCGGGGAGTCGAATAGTAGCAAGCAAGGAAGTCAAATACCTTGGGGTCACATTTGACAGTAAATTGAACTTTGGGACCCATATTCAGAATACGATTCTAAAGTGCTGCAGAACACTCTACACATGTCGTAGAATAGCGGGGAAAACATGGGGAACCTCTCCAAAAATTTTGAGATGGCTATACCTCATGGTAGTAAGGCCCATGCTCACATACGGAGCAATTGCATGGGGGGACAAGGCACAGCAAATCAATGTGCAGAGGCAATTACATAAATTGCAAAGAATGGCCTGTGTAGGAATCACTGGAGCGATGAGGACCTGTCCCACATCGGCGCTAGAGGTTCTTTTGGAGATCACCCCACTCCATCACACAGTTAAGCTGCCTTCACACGGTCGGTTTTTCTGTAGCTTTTTTTAACCGACCAAAAAGGTTGGCATTCACATTATTCGCATCGGTTAAATCCAAAATCCCATCACTTTTTGTTGTTACACAATCTGGTCACACTTCCCTATATATATAAGTTTGTTATCATTATTTTTTGCCAACAATTACTAAAAAACATGTTCGTGGCACAAATTTAACCGACTCAAAAAGAGCAGAAATAGAACACGTTCTATTTTTCTCATTTTGAGTCGGTTTTTGACCGGACCTAAAAATTTTTGTGTGTTCACACGAGAGCGCTGGCTTAAAAAAAAAAAAAACCGATGAAAAGCCGATCGTGTGAAGGCAGCTTTAGGCTACAACAGAAAGCTGCATTATTAAGAATGTCGGTCGAGGGAGTTGGCAAAGAGCATATTCTGAGCCAACTAGATGCAGATATGCTGTCAGTTGAACTTCCCCTATTGGCATAGCCTAGGGACGAAATGAAAGCCGAGCACATATTCGAGAAAAATTTAAAGTTCACCTGAGCAGCAAAAGGGAGTGGACATCTCTTGAAGAGGTCCACCAAATGAAATCCCACACCATCAAATGGTACACCGATGGATCCCTTACCAGCCAAGGTTCCGGTCTTGGAGTGGTAGGCCCTCGGCTAAAATACCATGAGTCCCTAGGTAAGCACACCAGCATCTTCCAGGCTGTGGTATGTGCAATAGAGAGGTGTGTGGACTTTAATCTGAAGCGTAACTATCGGAATAGGGATATAGCTATATTATCAGATAGTCAAGCAGCCATTATGACACTCAGCAAGATCGAAATTAGGTCGAAGGTAGTTCGCGAGGTGCGAACCAAGCTAAACACTAACCCTAAGATGGGTCCCAGGACATGCTGGGAATGAAGATGCAGACATGCAAGCAAGGCTGGGGGCAGCGACACCCCTCATAGGGCCCGAGCCGTACTGTGGGATAGGAAGAAGCACAATACGGCAGGAACTTAGGAGTGAAGAGAAACTCTTGCGCGAAATGAGCTGGGCGCAGTCCCCAGGACTCAGACAAGCCAAGTGTCTTCTTGGAACTTACAATCTGAAAAGATTCAAGCAGATTATATATATGGGAAAGAATAGACTCAGGATAATCACCGGTCTTTTGACAGGACACTGCAGACTAAGGGGTCCCCTAGCCAAGCTAGGAATCGCTAGTAATGATACATGTAGATTCTGCGATATGGAAAGGGAATCCTCCTTGCATATCATAGCAGAATGTGTAGCCTTAGTGGGGAAGAGAAGCAGGTTACTAGAAAAACATGTTATTCAGTTCACTGACCTGAAGACCATCGATCCAGTAAATATACTTGCCTTCGTACAAGGACTGGGTCTGATGGAAGAGCTTTAAGCCAAGAAGGGGGCACAATAGATCTTTTAGGTCGCAGTGCACTTTACCCCAATTATAATAATAATAATAATAATAGCAATTAAATTTTATTATAACTTATCATAAAATACGTATTTTAAGTGAACTTATATATATCCCGAGCTCATACATACAACGCTTGCACTTAAGAGCTAGGTATGGTTGGTGCAAATTAGGCAATGCTATTCCTTAAACAGCAGCCTCTTAGTTATGGTTAGCTTAGCTTAGTGAGTGCGGAGGAGATAGGGATATTAAGATTTATGTTTGAAAATAAAATAGAGAGTGAACGTAAATGAGCAACAACAAAGGAACATGATCGGAGCGAGATTTGAAATTACCTGATTATCATAAGAGCAACACACGCGCTTATGTGAACGCCCTTTGCTTATTCGAAATTGTTTATCAATAATAATATATCAACAATGTTAGTGTGTTACGTTTTTTCTAAGTTATATTAGCAGCAAGTAGGCGAATCCACCCCCATAACATATTCTGGTGTGGGAAATTTTTCTAGACGCACCAAGTTTTGTTATGTTGTTGTTGTTTTTTTTTTAAATCAATGACACCAACAAAAAGTAGCAGTGCGGGCCCAACAACAACACTTACAATAACAAACGCTCCTTGGGTCGTAAATCAATAGGTCTGTTTGATAGTAGAAAGTGTAGGGTAGTGCAGGGCAGAACAGAACACGAAAAATACAACTCTGAAAATTTTAAGTGTAAAAAAGTGTAGAGCTACTATCGAACAAAAAAGGTGTAAGTTAGAGCAAATGAAGCAACAGCTGACTGACATGACTAACATGAGTTTGGATAACAATGCAAATTTCACTATAAGTGAGTTAATTGATGACGACAGTGGTGATGAAATTATTGCAAGCTCCACTTATCCAAGTGGCGATGAAGAGAATTTTTTAATGGTGAAATTGGTAGATTTCCCGATAGGAAAAATAAATTGTGTGATGGACAATTTGAGACAAACTTTTCCAACCTACACGGATATAGAATTTCAAACGCATTTCCCAGCTATAAAAGGAATTTTGTGCTTGAATTCACCCAAATAGCCTTTTCTTTATTTTCATTGGGTGCGGCAGCTGCTGCATCCTACTCTGAATATACTTCAGGCTCTGCATATTGTATAAAAAGTTATAAAATAAACTCATTTGACATTTTTAATTATTGTTAAAACTTGCAATGTTAAACTGATTTGAAGAGCTCAAAACCGTAACTGACACAAAACAGCTGTTTTATTGTTCTACACTTTTCTGCTCTTGATTTTTGGTGGTGTAGAAAAGTGCAGAAAAGTGTAAGTCATGGCACACTAAAAAACACAGGGCAGAACAGTTTAGTGTAAGAAAGTGCAGCTATCGAACAATTTTTTGGGAACTAGTGTTCACTAAGGTACACTAGGGTACGCTAGTGCAGCTATCGAACAGACCTGATTGTCAAAGGCACACAAATCTTAAAAAAAAATTTGCACTGTGCGAAGTGATGCATGTACATAAAATAATGATAATTATTTTCAAGCGCATTGTCCACTTAATTGTGTATGAACACATTCATTAAGAAGCGGAAATCCGTTTCTTTTTTGCAAGTGTAAGAACCTTTTTTTATGATATTGCTTGTGCGACGAGAAGGCGTCACTGCGCATTTGTTTTGTTTTTGTATTCTCGCTCGCGATCAAACCCTCAGCTTGTGCGACAATCAGGCGACAGTAGTGGAATGGGTACTTGTTGTAATTGTAATTTGTTTTTTAAAATGGGTAACGAGTGATCCAAATCTTATGGGAGGTACTTGAAGGAGCTGTCCAAATAAAACTTCCCTTCTTAGTGCTCACTTACTACCTGCATGGAAAATTGTGTGAAAATTTCAGCCTTCTAGCTCTTTTCGTTTAGGCTGTGGCTCTTCCATTATCATCAGGACAAACTCTTTTATATATATAGATTTACATTGTATCTTATTATTTAATTAGTATATTTTTATTCAATACTTCTTTGCATTGACTGCAAAAACAATAAGTCTGGCTCTATTGTAGCCTGAATTAGGTCAGCTTTGTTAAACTTTTCCGAAAAATGTATAGGCTGGCTCTTGCCCGACAATTTCCAATTTCCTCCCACACACATTTAACGAATACGTTATTAAAGTGCAACTTGCTCGTAATGTCCCACAAGACTGGCCGACGTTCCATTGCCTTTATTAGAGCAATTTGCTCCGATTCGCTATTAAAATTTTCAAACCTACTTCTGTTTGCCGACATCTTGTTTCACTTTTAAGGCCCGTAAACAATTGCTGAACATTGATTCCATCAGTAACAACAGCACAGCTTTTATTTAACATTTTCACTGTTCAACACTAAGCTACTGCTTGTGACTAACAGAGCTGCATACCAGTGTTTCGTAATACGGTACGGGCGCTGTACGAGAGTGTTTTTTTTTTATATTAAGTTTCTGCGGTACGGGCGATGTACTAGCATCTGCGTAGAGGCCTTATAGGAGAAAATGTTCCCTTTGACAGATGGCTGGTCCAACCTGTCATTTCAGACACTTAATTTTGTCAATTATAGCATAACCTACAATCGCTACACTAGCGGACCGATGCTATTCATTTTAATGATGAAAGCACGAATATTCGACAATATATTATTAATATATAAATAATATCGAAAGAAACATTACCTTTATCGCTGTAATTATCGTTGCCATAAACAATTGACACCACATTCACTTTTCACTGCACTTGATACTCGATTAAAACATGTAAATGTACCATAGAAGTCTGATATGTTGGTCTGTTAGTGGTTGCGTGTGTGTGTGAAGCAAAGCATAGTTGGACTTGACGAATGATGAAGTTGGATACCCTAACCAGCTTATTTTCCATATTAATAAATTAATTATTTAATATTATTAAAGTATTTTAGTTATTATAAAATATATAATAATAATATATAATATTATAAATATGCAACTATTTCAAATATATTATGGAACTACATATCCACAATAGCACTTATATTTTAATAGGGTGTTCAACATAATCATTCTTGTTGTTAAACAGCAGAGCTGTGTGGCTCGACCGTCCGCTTCTCTGCCACTGCACCAATACTCATTTGCAGGCAGAGATATTGTTGTACAACAACAACATATTCTTTCAATATAAGAACGCCGTTCTACTGTCTGTGGAATACAACGACAGAGATTAACAGGTTTGCATGTCAGAGTGTTGTGGTTCGCTCAACCCGCGTCTATAGATGTTTACACAAACAAACAAAACACTTGCACCAATACACTCCCATATAGCTCACACCAATAGCGTATCCCTGCAAGCAATTTGATGATTGTTTTGATCAGAAACCCAATAACTAGTTCAATTTGAGTCATTTTGATGACTTAAAAACGATTAATCGCTTATGCGATTTAAGCCCGACTCGAAAACGACTCGCATGTTTGCTTTAAATATGATGAATCGCCTAAAATTTGAAGCAATCAAAAATTAAACATGCCAGCAATTGAAATATGCTTACCTTGTCGTGACGTCAGTAAAAACTATTACTTTGAACAGCTTGGCGACTCAATAGCGACTCGCTTGCATGCTCAAAATATGATTAAATGCTTCAAATGTAAAGCTATCAGAAATAGAGCATGAAGGTGAGTAAAATATGCTTTATATCATAAATATAACTTATGGGCAATTAGGCTATACTAGTCAATGACGCCTGATGGTCGAGCTGCCTAAGACGCCGCAAAAACGAAAGTCCCCGGTTCAAACCCTCGTTGGGTTAAAATAAAAGGTAAGTTTAAATTGCGTAATCTATAATAAGCATTTACATTAATTTTAATTGTTAACATTAAAATTAACATTAAAACAATTATGATACATAAAGGCTCAAAAAACAACAAAAATTTTTGACCAGCTTTCAAAAAATACGACTCGAAAAATACTCGCTTTTGATTCGAAAGACGACTCAAAAATTTGTGAAAACTGCTGTAGTATACGACCTCTCAAAAGGAGTCACCAACGCCGACCAATATATAACACAAAAATATGATTTGTCATAAAAAAAAAGTTCATAAATGTTTACTTTCAATCATATGGTGACTCGAAAAACACTGGGTTGTCATTCAAAATGCTTGCTGGGATTGCTCTGCAAGCATTTGCACCAAACACTCTCGTAGAGCTTACACCGCGCTCACAACGCGCCTCAGAGCGAGGTAACGCCGCATGAGTCATGTTTTTTCGTGCGTGCAGCCGCCTCTATCGAATTAAAGGACGTTGTCACGTCAAAAAAGGTTGGTGTCCGACTTCTGTGCAGTGACCGTGATTAGGGCATTTTCCTTACCCTTGTTTTATCAGTTACTAGTAAGTGGCCCGCTTACTTCGCTGCGCGGATAGTTTATATAAATTTTAGCAATAGAAGATAGATACAAAATAAATAAATTAGAAAATATTTCACAAAATATTAAAGCAAAGTATTTAGTATTCTCTTTTCCACGCCACCAATGAGGTAGAGAATCAGGCGCGTCATTATACTCGATACCGAAGGTAAAGAGTATATTGGCTTTGTGCAAAAATTAAAGTGAAAAGATTGGGGTTCTACGATAACTGGGGGGCTGGCAAATCGATAAATTCGATAACTCAAAAACGAAAAATCCGCATATTTCACACACCCTTACAGCTAGAACTACCAAATTTGGTATGAAGATAGCTACTAGCAACCCCCAAAAAACTGCATCAAAATTTTGGAGCCACGCCCCCTCATTCCGCCCCCAGCCCCCTCCGCGTTTTAAAGTCAAAAAAGCCTATATCTCCCACAATTTTTGAGCTAGAGCCACTAAATTTGGTGCCAAGATAGGTGATGATGACCCCCCACAAATTGCATCAAAAGTTTGGATGCCACGCCCACCAATACCGCCCTAGCCGACCCCAGCTGCCCCAACGCTTCGTCAAAAACGAAAATGCGTGTATCTTCCAGATTTGTGGAGCTAGAGCCACCAAATTTGGTAGGAAGATAGCTGGTAATGAACCCCAAAAAACTGCATCAAAGTTTTGGAGCCACGCGCACCGCTTCCACCCCCTTTCCCCACCTTTTACAAACTTTGAGCTATAGTCACCAAATTTTGTATGAAGGTAGCAATTGACATTCCACATAGATCTGCAGCAAAAATTTGTATGCCACGCCCACCCATAACACCCCCAGCCCCCCTTTCCCCACTTATCACAAACTTTGAGCTAGAGTCACCAAATTTGGTATGAAGATAGCAATTGACATTCCACACAGATCTGCAGTAAAACTTTGGATGCCACGCCCACCCATACCGCCCCCAGCCCCTTTTTCCCCACCTTTTACAAACTTCGAGCTAGAGTCACCAAATTTGGTATGAAGATAGCAATTGACATTTCACAAAGATCTGCAGTAAAAATTTAGATGCCACATTCACAAATACCGCCCCCAGCCCCCCTTTCAACAGCTCTTACAAACTTTCAGCTAGAGTCACCAAATTTGGAAGGAAGATAGTTGGTGGCATCCCCATCTGCATCGGAGAAACTTTAAGGCAGCGCACACCCCTGCCCCATCCGTACCCCTTTGCAATCAGGCCTCTTTTTACCTGTTTTAACACTGGTATCGAGTATGCCGCAGTCGGTTGCGTCCGACTGCAACGTTTCCACTTGTTTTTTATTGTGGTTTCCCCAGTAGGCCTTATCCACTTATTGAATTTAATTTGCAATTATTAACAACTTTTAAGAGCTTCTTTATAAACGACATTGGTTGTTTTTCCGTCAGATGCTAATACAAATAAACTTTTTGGCGAACTGACTCTTGACCAGGCTACATAAAATTGACCATGAGAAAAACAATCGTCTCTTAAGCCTAGTCCGGATAACTTAAGAGTTTGTCCCTGTGATTTATTAATTGTTTAGGCAAAGCAAACTTTTAAAGGAAATTGCAATCTTTTAAATTAAATTGGCAATTCAGAATCAGAAGGTGTTAATGGAATTCTCGGTATAAAAACCGTTTCCCCTATACCCCTATATGCCAGTAAAAATAATTGCTTCGACAACATTCTTATGAAGGACTTTAACTTGCAATCTTGTACCATTGTAAAGTTTTGGCGGTTTCAAGTTGCGAATCAACATTACAGGTGAACCAATCTTTAAAGTTAATTTTTGTTGAGGCAGGCCAGCCGGACTTAATGAATTAAGAAACTCGACGGGGTATTGAAACGGCATCTTCGATTTCAGTCACAGAATCAATAGAGTTATATGTCATTTCTTCACTTTGAAATGATTTTAATAAAAACTCGTTTATTTTCAATGCATTGTCATTTCTCGCAGTCAAAATAGCACGTTCTGAAAACCATTCGAGTGATTTTTGAGAGATATTTGTAATTTCCGGAAATATTTTAAGAGTTAGCTCTTCATTACTTTCACAATATGACACAAAGTTGATGGTAAAGTTATTTTGCCATCATGGGTTGGAAATAATCCATTTCCTATTTGAAGAAGCATTTCTGCAAATTCACCAGCTATGCTATCACCTTTTAAGTGTAACGCATATTTTTCGTTAATGCAATTTTCTGTATTTTGGGCCACAAAATTGAAGACTTTAAGCAAGCATTTATTTCATATGCTCTTGTTCCTCTGGGGATCACTGGAAGAGTTTGTCGAAAATCACCAGCTAAGGGACCAGTTATGCCACCCATTAAGTATTCACTATCTCGAATGTCTCTCAAAGATCGATCTACAGCTTCAAAAGCACCTTTATGGCCCATAGTATACTCATCCCAAACAATAAGCTTGCAATCTTTGAGCACAGCTGCAATATAAGATTGCTTTGAAATTGAGCAATGTGGTGTTTCTAAATGAATCAAATTAAATGGAATCTTAAATGTAGAATGCGCTGTGCGACCACCATTAAGTAAAGTGGTTGCGATACCGGAAGAAGCAACGGCCAATGCAATTGTTTTACTTTGCCGTACCTTTGCCAATAATAAATTTATAAGAAACGTTTTACCTGTTCCAACAGGTGCATCTAAAAAATAGATTTCTCCTTTTTCTTTTTTTTTCTTCAATATTCAATATTTGGGAATTCCTCGGATCTAATTGGTAGTGGAAGTCCAAAATAAGTCAAGTTTTCACCACCAATAGAAAAATGAAAGGCTCTTAAAATATCTTCGGAGAAACTCTCTTTATAATTATTCCAAAGTTTAAGAGCATCTGAAGTTTGACAAAATACAAACATTATTGCAAAAAGTTCTCGCAGTTTTGTAGGATTTTGACGTATGACAGCTTCGGCTATAGTTGAATCCCAGTGCTTATCATCTTTTAGTAATCCTAGAGCTTTACACGCCAATTGAAATGATGCGTATGCTATACCATTAACGGTTTTTAAATTTAAAAATGAAGTTGGACCCCTTACAAAATGTAATAAAAGTCTTAAATAAAAACAATTTGTATCATTGGGATGAATAGTGTAAACTCTTCCCAAAGCTGAATCTCTTTTAACTCAAGGAAAATTTGGCACATCATGCCCTCGTTTTCTTCTTTGAAATTCTTTATTGTTCCATGTAAAATACGATGGAACCTCACAATATAGAAGCGTTCTTGCAAACTCATCACATGTGCATAGCTCAAAGAAGGCTTGCAAAGTGGTTTTGGGTGTAGTGCTTAATCTGTCACGTAATTGTTGCGGATTATTGGGGTTAACATGACCATTTTCTAAATGAACAGCTAAGTGTGTAATAGCCGGAAAACTTTCATGTATAGGAAATGCAAGGATTCTCCATACCGCTTCTGAGCTACTTATATAACGGCCACTTTCGTACATATTAATTTCATTCATTGGTTTTCAGGAGTAAATGATGCTTGATCACTGCCCTTGTTAGGTTAGGTTAGGTTATGCCGGCTGGCACTCCCAGGGGGAGCGCCACACATAGACCGCTGAAGGGTCCTTAGTGAGGCCGGTGTTTAGAGGTGTTGAGGGCTATCCCGATGGGCTACCTCTCTAAGTGGTGTCCAGCTGGGTAAGCGTACTTCGGGCAAATGCCAGAAGCTTGTTGGGTTCCCGCTTACTGGCTTCATCGAGTGAAGCTGGAAGGGGAGCATGTAGATAGCGTAGTCTTTGTGCTGCCAGTGCGGGGCAGCTGCACAGGAGATGCTCAAGCGTTTCTTTGACACCAGAAACGTTGCATTTCCGGCATTCGTCGTTGTCAGTTATGCCTAGCCTTTTCGCGTGTACTGCGGTTAGGCAGTGGCCTGTGAAGAGACCTACCAGCCTTCGGCAGTCATGCCTTTTTAGCATTAGTGCATATTTCGTTAGTTTCTCGTCGTAGGTTTTGCACATTATTCTTGAGATTCTGCAGTCGGAGGTGTATGTCCACCTTCGTACTGCTGTGTGCCGTGCCTGTGTCTCCATATAGGAGTGTAACGTTCGCAGGGAGATCGGGACATCAACAATGTCACTGTTGAGTCCCGTTGCACCTTGCTTAGCCAGAGTGTCCGCTGTTTCGTTGCCCTCGAAGCCCTGGTGGCTTGGAATCCAGTAGATGCGCACTTTTTAACGGTGCCGAGTGCATCTAGCGTTTCCCTGCACGCCAGGACATTCCGAGAGCTTATGTGGTGACGTTGAGCAGTCTTTTTTGCTGTTAGGCGTGCCTGTATGTCCACGGGGTTGACTTTAAGTATTGTCTGTAGTGCTTTGGTTGGTGTTGTCCTCAGCGCCCCTGTGATGCATATAAGTGCATGTCGCTGAGTTTTTTCCATTCGTTTTAGGTATGTGGATTTCTCTGTGGCTTCCCACCATACCAGTATTCCGTAGAGTAGTATGGGGCGCACAATCGAGATGAGAATCCAGTGTGTCAGTCGTGGTGAGAGTCCCCAAGTGCTACCCAACATCTTTTGCGATGTATAAAGTGCATTGGTGGCTTTCTTCACCCTTTCCTCCACATTGAGCTTCCAACTCAACTTGCTATCCAATACTATCCCTAGGTATTTGATACTCTCTTTCGGTATCAGTGCCTTATTGTTTATTTTTGGTGGAGTCCAGCGAGGTACCGTGTATCTCTTTGTGAAGAGAATGAGGTCCGTCTTGTCCGCGTTGATACTTAGACCGGCTTCCATGGCCCATTCTAGTATCTCTTTAAGTGTGTGCTCCATGACAGAGCTGATTGTCGATGGACACTTGCCTGTGATAATTATGCTTATGTCGTCTGCATAGGCAGTTATCTTCGGGGCTTTCCGTTTGAATTTTTTA
Organism: Scaptomyza flava; assembly: GCA_030179655.1. Lineage (NCBI taxonomy): Eukaryota > Metazoa > Arthropoda > Insecta > Diptera > Drosophilidae > Scaptomyza > Scaptomyza flava. Next base: position 68,945,086 of record JARNME010000404.1, on the reverse strand, counting down.
AGAAGTCCGTTTACCACCAAGTTCCACAGTAGGGGTGAGAGCACTCCTCCTTGGGGAGTGCCACACTTGGCTTCCCTGATTGCGGTAGTGGTTCCCCATTGCGCTAGTATTCTCCTGCTGCTCAGTAAGCTCTGAACCCAAGAGTATACTGCTACTGCTGGGGTCACAGCTCTTAGGCTGTGCATTATTGCTTCCGTCGACACATTGTTGAATGCGCCTGAGATGTCGAGAAATGTGCCTAGGGCGTATTCTTTGTGGTGTAGTGCTTTCTCTATGGTAGCTACAAGGGAGTGTAGCGCTGTTTTCACCGACTTGCCCTTTGTGTATGCGTGTTGGTTCTGCTCTAGAGTCATTTCTGTATTCTCTCTGATGTGGAGATCTATCAGCTTTTCTAGAGTTTTCAGGAGGAACGAAGTCAGGCTAATGGGTCTGAAGTCCTTCGGCAGCACGTGGCTACATTTTCCAGCTTTTGGCAGGAAATTACCCGTGCTGTCCTCCAGGCCTCCGGCACATAGCCATACCTAAGACAACCTCTGAAAATTTCCCTCAGCCATGGAGTGATCACATGTTTGACCTTCTGCATCATGGCCGGGAATATTCCGTCTGGACCTGGTGATTTGTAGCTCTCAAAGGAGTCTATCGCCCACATTATCCGTCGCGTTGTCGTGATACCTTCCGGAATTTCCACTGTTGTGGTTGAGTGTATCGATTGCGTGTTTGCGTTGAATTCAGTGCAGTTAGGGAAATGCGCCTCCAGGAGCACATTTGCCGCATCTTCACTGCTTTCCGTCCATCTGCCGTCTTCGGTTTTTAGTTGGCTTTGTACAGTTTGTTGGCAAGCTAGCAGTTTCCTTAGCCTTGCGGTGTCGGCTGTCTTCTCAATGCCTGAGCAGAAGTTTTGCCATGCGTGTCTTTTGGCTACTCGTACTTTTTTCTTAAAGTCACGGAGCCGTATTTTGTATTCGATCCATACTAGCTCTTCTTCCGCTTGTTTTGCGAGTTTGAAGAGTTCTAGTACGTCTTTCCTTATTCCTTTGAGTTCTGGAGTCCACCACGGGGGCGTGTGTCTCTTCTTCTCTTGGGATGGTCTGCACGTTTTATTGTAGGCTGCCACTAGATTTTTGTTGAGTGTCTCTAGGGACTTCTCTAAATTTTTTGTGAAGACTATATTGGGTGGTCGTGGAACATTTCCTTCAACCTCTTTAACGAACTGCTCCCAGTCCGTATTTCGCGGGTTTCTAAACAAATTTTTCTTCACTATTCGTTCAAAGTTTACCCGGAATTGAATGTACCTGTGGTCCGAGAAGGAATGTCTACTAAGGACTCTCCAATCCTGAGCCACGGTATTCGTTACCGACGCAAGAGTTATATCTAAGACGTTAGATGAGGTAGGGCCAACAAATGTTGGTTCATCTCCCTCGTTTACTATCTTAAGATTAGTCTGTAATATGAAATCAAGCAGTGACTCACCTCTTTCGTTAATATCTCTGCTTCCCCATACCGTGTGATGAGCGTTGGCGTCAGCTCCGATGGTGAGGGCCTGCTTCTTAGAGTCGGCCTCTGTCACCAGTCGAGTGAGCTCTTGAGGGGGCGCTTCGGTGTCGTGCGCCATGTAGCAGGATGCCATTAGGATTGGCTCATCTCTGCCACCTTCTAGTGCGACCACAGTGAGGTCGTCAGTGCTGTAATTAGACAATAAGTAAGCATAGATACCTTTCCTTACTAGGATTGCGGTCCTTGCTCTACTCACTGTTGTTGGGTGGAATATGTTGTAGTTGGGAATCTTTAGTCCAGAAACCTTGTTGCCTGAGGCTATCCAGGGCTCCTGGACCAAGGCTACATCGGCGAGCCCTGTCTCCAGGGTTAACAGGAGCTCCGCCGATGCCAACTTGCTCTTATGTAAGTTGATTTGGATGACCCTCAGCTCCATAATTGGCTGTGGCATCTTCCACGGATGGGACTTCCACCACGGTACTGTCCGCATCCTCGTCATCTTCTATTTCCAGGCTCTTGGTTGCGAGTGTGACCTCCGCCAGGTCTTTCTCCACCTCACCCGCCTCCAGCGTATTCGTATTTTTGTCGTCGGGGTGGCGCTTTTTGAGACGTAGGTATACGCTACCCACGCCCCACGCCATCTTCCCGAACCTTCCGTATAGCAAATCGTCGGCCTCCTTATTGATCTGGATCACCATTTGCTGACCCTTGCAATCGGGCTTCGCAACGTGGATCACCTTCCAATCGACAGTTGGCACGTCCGGATTTTGCCATCGCAGTAGCTGCAGTGCCTGGTCCGCTGGTACGACCCGCGGGAAAAGTACTTTTGCCTTTGGTAGGGACGGAATGCAAGTTCTGTCCACTACCTCCAGCTTGGCACCCTCCCACGGAGCGTCCAGAGCAGCCACGACACCGGTGACCCACTTCAGAGTGTGGTCATCCTTCAGCTCAGGATTTTAACGCCTGAGAGCCAGCCCGCTCCATCAAAAGAGATGGGTAGCGAGTCCGGTTCGCCCATACGACTCAGAAGCGCGTTGAACAGTAGCTCCTCCTCCTTCTTCCACTGCTCTGGCTTCATCTTGCCGTTTGGGTCGCTCCGGTCGATGAGCGCGACGACAAGATGTCGCCTCGCCACATCACTGGCCGTCAGTTTTGCTTGCGTCACTGGCTTTTTGCAGGGCCGCTTGCTGGCTGGCACCTCTGCTTTAGCGGTTTCAGCGGAGCGCTGGCGTTTGACGGCCAAACTCTCCTCCACCTTGTTGGCAAAACTGACGTTCTCAGACGCCATGTTTTTCCTCTGTTCGAAATGAGCCCTGCCCTCTTCAATCCTTTCGTCGGCCCACTTCTGCTGGCGGATCTCATCTTGTGTGAGTTCTCGCTTGCAGTTAGCGAGCCGAGCCCGGATTTTTAAGGCGGACTTGTACTTGGCTTTGGCTTTCAATCCCTCCTTTGACTTTTTGAGCCCGACCCTACTGGGGGTGCTGGTGCTCGCCGGGCCTGGAAGACATTGAGAAACCGGTTTTCGAGTCCCTTCCTGTGATTCGCAATCCGAGTCTCCTTGGACTGCGGTATCGCGCCACATTTTGGGTGTATTTTTGGCAGTAGCTATGCAACCGTCCTGGCTTGCTCCAACCAGTACGGAGGGTGGGTTGCTGGCGACACGCAGAGAGGATTTCTCCCCCCCGTGCCCGCCGGTGGTAGCACCCTTTTCCACCGACGTTTGGGTTGACATCCCAACCCGTGTTTGACCCTTAGTCACCTCCATTCGATTTTTATTTCTGGGAAGTCTACCCATAGCACTTTATCCTTACTGCCAAGGACCTCGAACCATGGTTTGCTCTACGCCCTCGCTGTGCCGAAGCTTTTGAGTGGTGTAGAGTTCACCTTAGCTAGACATAGTACTACCTCTCCACAGGCAAGTAGGTTCGTAGTACATTCGTTTGTTTTGGGGCATGACGACATCTGCTTCGGTTAGCCCCTCGCCTTCGCAGTGCCGAAGCCTTTGAATGGTTTGGGGTTCACTTTTAGCTAGACGCCGTCCTCTCCCTCCGCAAGGCAAATAGCACCTGGTACCCCTCGTTTGTCTCGAGGTAGCACGATGCCCATTGCCCAGCCGGCACCCTCGTGGAGGGTTCAGTTGAGGATTTTCGCCAGCTGCCCTTGTTAACATATTTACAAATGTATTTAATAGACTTTACAGAACTACAATACTCAACATTAATGTGAGCTTCAAATGTTCTCAAAAGTACACAGTTATAAGGCAAAACCCAACGATTATCTATGCAATTACCATTTATATCAATTGCATTACCACCATCTTCTATCGCTCTTCTACGATATAGAGGGTAACTATTTTTTCCAGTCACAGTTTCTTTAAGTAATTGTCGAGGAAACCTTTTGGTACATTTTCCATTTTTCATGCATGGCGATTTATTATTAAATGCACCGCAAAGACCATGAATCATATATGACTTAACAATTTTAAATAACAAAGGATCCTCATCTGCGTTTGGTATTTCGGCACAGAAAATTTGATCGATTTTATCTGGTCTTATTTTATTTTCTAACCAAAGTAGAATATGTATATGTCGGCGTGTACTGAGTGTGTGTACGTGAGTGTATGGGTATGCCTTTTCGAGTATTTTACCGTAATGGTAATTTCATCATTATAAGTAATATTGCGTCAGCCTTAAGTCGTGTAGTATTGGTTCGTTGTTGCTTTGATTCGTTGTAGCTTTGGGAAGTACCGCTTTAGCGGGGCGACAGCGTGGTGTCGTTGTCGCCGAGTGTGGTTCGGTAGTAGGCACAAAAGAAGAAGTGTGCGACACGAGTTAGTTGCGTTTTGAACTTCCGTGTGACCGAAATTCGCTGCGCTAAAGCAATGTCGGAAAATATTAACAATGTTCCAACATCAGAAGTGGGATCTGGCTCATTACCTAACTCTGATGGGCCATGGCGAGTTTTAATGGAAATGCAAAACAAAAATTTGATCGAACTTGTTAAAGCATTACCAACAACGGCATCCGAAACAACAAATAACAAGTAAGAAGGCTCTAGTCGGGAGAGCCCGACTAGAAGATACCCTGAACCCAGTTGCAATAAATATATTTAATTTATATAAGACTTTGGTATAATGGCTTAGCTTCCATCGATTAAGTTCAATATCTCCGGTGTTTCTCAACCGATTTGGACGAAATTTATAGAAAAGTTCTATCATTATCCATTACTTCAACCCTCATATTAGATTTTCCAAATTCGATATTTTATTGTTATCGATATTATGTGTATATCGGAAACCAGAATAGTTATCGATAATTTGAAGCAAACTTGTTCTGCTCATGGTATAGGAGAACTTAAATACAAAATCAGAAGTCTCTAGCTCTTGTAGTCTCTGAGATCCACGCGTTCATACAGACGGACAGACGGACAGACAGACGGACATGGCTATATCGTCTCGGCTGTTGATGCTGATCAAGAATATATATACTTTATAGGGTCGGAGATGCTTTCTTCTGCCTGTTAGATACTTTTGCACAAAACCATTATACCCTTATTTACCCATTTTATGGGTTAAGGGTATGAAAACACGGTGGTGCTACCTAAGTTCAACGCAGACCTTGTTGGCGCCGACGCACAGTGGGGCCATTTGAGTTTTTTCATATCAAAAATCATAACTTTTGAACCAAATGAGATAATCGAACAATTTAAAAAGCATATGATAGATAATTAATCAACCTATAAAATGAGCGTTTGAAATTAATTCTACGATTTTTCTGTGCCTATTTATGGGTATGCAAAGTTGTAATTTGTGGAAAAATCAACTTTACGGGAAGGAAAAAAAATATTTTTTAAATTTTTTGATTTTTATTGTTTCGTTTTAATGGTTTTTATAATCTAAAATTAATATTAAAATAATTAAAAATAATTTTTTTTTTTTTTTTTTATTAATTTTTTGTAAAATATTCATCACAATCCGTAAAAGATGGTTTATCTAAAAGAGAAATCATCTCTGAACTATAAGTATTTTCTAATTCTTTTCGTAACTTAACATGCCTCAGTGATGAAATCAGTGGATCTGAAGATGCTGCTAACATGTTGAAGAGGTCCCATTTGTCTCACCTGAGCTTTGACGTGTTAGCATCGTATTTTTATAAAACTTATTAAGGGACTCTTGTGCTTCTTCAGAGAGCTCTCCAATTGGCAAAGACTGATACTCAATTATATCCTTGCCATGCGCCAATATTTTATGGACTGTCGGGGTCAACTTTTTCTGCGGATATAATTCTGCTAAAAGTAATGCAGTTTTTGAAGCATATTCTCCATATTTGGCAGAATCAACTTTTTCCTTGCAGTTCAAAACATTTAAGATCGTTCCCAATCTCTTAACGATTTGGTTGTTTATCCCTGTGATTTGAGTTACAGCTTCATCATTCTCAAAAAATCTCCTTGAAGTGTTTCCATCGTTTGAGTTTCCGTATCCGTACTTGGGGCAGTCTACTTTAAGTCCAACTTGTTTGAAAAACGCATCCTGTATTCGCTTCTTTCTGATATTTTCCTTATCTTTGTTTGATGTGTTTTCGTCAAAGTTTTCAACCTCTTGTGGAAGCGTATACGCTAATTTTAACAAGAACTCCATACATCTTATTCTTGCGTGCAATGGTGAGATCCCAAATTCATAATTCTCTTCATTTGTAGAATCATTTAAATCGTCGAAGTTTTTTTTGCGTCTTTTTGCAAATTGGGCATGACAAAGTTGACCTTGTGCTTGTCAGTTCGTTGACCACTTTTCCGTCAACCATGGTCAGGTGGAACTCGTAACTACATTCAATGTATTTTCCTTCACTGATTTCGAACTTTGTTGGCTTAATCTTGCTTATTTGGTCTTCAATATCCTTTACTGTGTTTCGTATGAGTTCCGGCGATTCCCTTGCATACTGAAACATTATTGGTCGGCAATAATGTACAGATGACGGCCGATCATTTTTCCAGTGTAAAGAATCATCAGACTTTAGCCGCAAAGGAACAACGGATGCCATAAACATCCATCCGATATTGTAGCGTCATCGGATGATATTCTTTGCTTATACCCGCTTTGTCCCGATGATCCATCACAGCCCCATTTACTGATCAATGTCAGATTCTCAGGAAGAGCTTCAACCACATTTTCAGCAAGACTCTCCAACAGCCGTTTTGTTGTATGGTCCATTACATCCTGGATGTTAGTTTTTACAGAGACTTCAGTAAACTCCGTATGCAGTGGTCGTGAATCTAATTTTGCTTTCGAAACATGTTTGTATCCCGGTAAAATGTCAGCTCCATGTTGCCTCAAAGATGCCCGTAGTATCTCATATTTCTCTTTTGAAAGCTCTAAGTCCATAAACAACGCCAAAGCTTCTTCGGGACCATACTTTGTAAGGTTTGTGTTTGGGGGCGTGGGAATGCTTTTCTTGATTCTTTGAAGTCGCGGTGGGCTTGCAATAGCAACTGCTTTTGTAATGTGTGACCTTACTTTTTCAACATCCTTTGTATATCTAATAGACAGCGCTTCCGATAAATGTTCCGTAGATAAATCATTTGTTGAATCAGCGAGTTTCCTCTTTCTTGTTAAATTTGAACACTCTTCCATGCCTTTAGTCGGCCTTCCTCTTGCTCGTCCGGTGGATGTGCTGGGTTCATCTTCTGTTAATGTACCTAGGATGGTATCACTATTAAGCCAGTCCTGGTGTTTGGTGTTGAATCTCTCAGTCATTCTGTTTGTTTTTATCCATCGTGAGTTTAGACTGGCATACATCATGCAGAGTTTATTTTTTATATCTTCGCTTCTCTGTATATTGCCGTATAAACTATCAAGTTCTTCGAAGGCAGCTTCCGTGGAACTTTGTAATGTGGTTGACTTCCTAAACAGGTCAAATAATTTATGGTTGCTCAACGACATGTTTGAAGTGTAAAACAGTACTTGTCTCGCCAACTTTCAGTCGTAGACTAATCCAGGATTATAGTTTTTTTTTCATTATATAGTCTAATCTATTACCTGATATATACCGTTTGGATTAAGGGTTCAAGAAAAGAGTTAGCTTTCATGCCTAACAAATTTACCTATTGTTTGTATAAGTCCAGGTCAATAAGGTCAATTTATGCAATTTGGGTACTTGGCACGTGTCCGAATAAGATTTGTGGCTACCTGAATGGGATGTGTGACTAGTTGTACGCCAACGCAATTTCTGTATTCGGTGCGTACCTGGTAATTTATTTGTATATCCTGTAACTGCACCTGAATTTAGGGACCAGGATTTGACAAATGATCTCAGGTAAGCATTACAGAATGAAAAACAAAAGTCAAGTATCTTCACAATAACGAACGTAACAACAACAACAAAAATGGGTTTTCACGGTTATATGTCATAAATTGCCCAAAAATGCATGCAACACATTTTTTTCCTATGACTTTTTTCACTTTTTTTACATTTAAAAAAAAAGGGGCAAAAACGGGCACATGAAACTTTTTGCATTTAATAGAGGAATAATCAAAGAAATTAATTTAAAAAAATAGCCGATATAATGTGATATAATTTTTTTTATTTTCCATCAAAGTTGAGAAATAGTGAAAAAGTGGATAGTTGGTAAATATTGAATTGCCTGGCCAAACGCAAAGCAAACAGTATCATTTTTTTTTATTCTTTTCTTAATAAATAGATCTATCAATAGAACCAAAAATAATGACGATCCGTAACTTAGTTTTTGAGATATTGTATCTCAAAGCCGACCAAATTACCTTAAAATTGTGATTTTTATGTAACACAAAAAATCAGACAACTTTGAAAAGCTATATCTTCTAAACGAAAAATCCGGTTACATTATGGATTGCAGATTTGAAATCGCTGGAAAATTTCCTATAAAGTAGGTTCATTCAATATTTTTTAGAGGCACATGCAATTTTTGATTTTTGACACTTGACTTGTTCTACGGGCGCCACTGTGCGACGCATCGTCGTGCTCTACAGCAAATATAATTTTATCGGAAACTACCTTAAAAGGCAGCGCGTTGGTGATGGCTTTGAGTGCGGCGATGGAAGGAAGTGCGTCGCAGTGGCTTTCCCAAATATGTTATCCTGACATAACTTGGGACGAATTTAAGGAACTTTTCGTTCAGCGTTTTGCCAGTGTAGAAACACCAGCGGCTATGTTTTTGGCTATGTTAGCAAGTTGTCCGACCGACGGTGAGTGTCTGTCCAATTATGCTAGTCGCTTGATGACGTCACTTATCACGAAATGGCGTGAGATGGATGTGGAGGAAATTGCAGTTTCTGTGACAATGGCTAAGATGGCTCATGTTGATAGCAAACTGCAACGATTAACCTTTACTTCAAATGTGCGCACCAGAAGTGAATTGCAAGCCGAGCTTAAAGCATTTACTTTTAACAAAAGAAAGAAAACTCTTCAAGAAGAAATAGCTCCATTCGATATAAAGCGCCAGAAATTTTCAACAACAAAATGTCATTTTTGTGGAAAACTAGGCCACAAGATGAACGAATGTAGAGATAAACAGCAGCAAAATTTTTCGTCTCGTCCTATGAACAGTAACGGCAGGAGCGCATTTGGTCATCATCAAAAATCTGATGTAACCTGCTATAATTGTGGTGAGCTTGGCCATATTTCAACACGCTGCAGTAAGCCCAAAATGGATAAGGTCAAAGATACGCATCTGGTAAAAAGAGTGAATCTTTGCGAAGTGGTTGAGCCCAAAGGAGAGATGGTACATCATGGTGAAACATTTTCAACAACGTTCGAATCTGAAGCGGAGTGTTCATTAATTAAACGAAAGATAAGTGTCAAATTAGTTGATAAAAGAATTAACAATGTAGTGATGTTGAAAGGGATTGGCAATGACAGCATTTGTAGCACATTGCAAATACTTAGCAACGTAAACATAATAATCATTGTGTTGAAATATTGTTCCATGTTTTGGACAATGAGTTTTTGAAAAACGATATCATTATTAGTCGAGAAGTATTGTCCCCTGGATTTAATGTTATAATATCATCAGGAAAATTTGAAATTGTCAGATCAAAAACTGTACACTATTGTTCAAATGAAGAGAAATTTTGTGAGTTAAATACTGATCTTGTTGGTGAAGATAGAGATAAATTAAAAAGTTTGATGGGAAAATACTCAAAATCTTTTATTAATGGAATTTCTCGTCTAGAGTTAGTTCGGGTGAAATGAAAATTAAATTAGTAGATCCAAGGAAAATTTTTCAAAGAAGACCATATAGACTCAGCCCAAATGAAAGAGAATTGGTACGAGACAAGATTAACGAATTATTGGAATGTAAGGTCATAAAACCAAGTTGTTCACCCTATGCAAGTCCCATAATGCTAGTTAACAAAAAAGACGGCTCCCATCGTTTGTGTGTTGCTTACCGTGAGTTAAATTCTAACACAGTCTCAGATAGATACCCCTTGCCCCTTATGTCAGACCAGATAGCTGGACTTCATGGAGCGAAATATTTTACATGTTTACACATGGCAAGTGGATATTACCAAATTCCTTTGCACGAAGATTCGGTAGAGCGTACAGCTTTTGTCACCCCAGATGGACAATATGAGTTTTTGGCAATGCCGTTTGGGCTCAAAAATGCACCTTCAGTTTTTCAGCGTACAGTGATGCAAGCACTCGGAGATCTTGCAAATACATTTGTGGTCGTTTATATGGATGACGTAATGGTGGCTGCTTCAAAAAAAAGTGAGGCTTTGGAAAGGTTACAGTGTACTCTTGATTGTCTCATGAAAGCTGGATTTTCATTCAATATAAAAAAATGTTATTTTCTTAGGTCAACAGTTCAATATTTGGGATACGAAGTGAGTGCAGGTGAAATTCGTCCAAATTCGCTTAAAATAGCAGCGTTAACTGCCTTACCACCTCCTCAGTCGGTCTCTGCTTTACGACAATTTATTGGATTAGCGTCTTATTTTCGGCAATTTATGCAAGGATTTTCTTGTTTTATGAAGCGGTTATATTTTTTGACTTCAGAGAAGAATGAATTTATTTGGAAGCCGGATCATGAACAGATAAGACAAAAAGTTATTTCTATCCTTACACAGAAGCCAGTCTTAGTAATTTTTGCCCTGCAGCATCCAATCGAGTTGCATACAGATGCAAGTTCTCGAGGATACGGTGCCATCTTATTACACAAAATCAACAACAAGTCTCATGTCTTTGAATATTTTAGTAAGGCTGCTTCAAGTGCTGAGTCAAGGTACCATTCTTATGAATTGGAGACTCTTGCCGTTGTTTTGTCTATAAAACATTTTCGCCATTATTTATTGGGTAGAAATTTTGTTGTCGTTACAGACTGTAACTCACTTAAGCCATCAAGGACTAAACATGACCTATCTCCCAAGGTACAGAGATGGTGGGCTTATTTACAGTCGTTTACATTTGACTTACAATACAGAGAAGGTAAACGAATGCCTCACGTTGACTTCTTTTCAAGAAATCTGCCTTCAACTGATGTGATTGCTACAGCCTGCAAAATTCCTGAAAAAAGATTTAATTTGGCAGAAATATCTAGCAATTGGCTTTTGGCGGAACAGCGCCAAGATTCCGAAATAGTTAACATTGTAAATAAATTGAAAGACAATTCTCTTGCTGAGGACGTTGCAAAAACTTACGAGTTGAGAGGAGGAATATTGTATCGAAAAATTCAGCGAAATGGTAGAACTCGATCGTTATCAATTGTTCCTCGAGCATTTAAATGGTCTGTAATAAACCAAATTCATGAATCAATCATGCACTTAGGATGGGAGAAGACATTAGATAAGGCTTATGACTATTACTGGTTTGATAACATGGCTAAGTATATTCGAAAGTTTGTTGAAAATTGTATTACTTGTAAAATGTCAAAGACTTCTTCTGGCAAAATTCAAGTTAGTCTCCATCCAATACCAAAAGTAAATACACCTTGGCACACTGTTCACATCGACATAACTGGAAAGTTGAGTAGCAAGTCTGATCAAAAAGAGTATATCATCGTACAAGTAGACGCCTTTACTAATTTTGTTTATCTAACTCACACCCTTAAAATTGATGCTGAAAATTTTATAAATGCTGTGACGTCGGCTATATCTTTGTTTGGAGTACCAAATCGCATAATAGCAGATCAGGGTATGTGCTTTGCCAGCACTAGATTTAGCGAGTTTTGTTCACAACAGAAAATAAATTTGCATTTGATTGCGACCGGTGCAAGTAGAGCTAATGGGCAAGTTGAACGCATTATGAGCACCTTAAAAAACTTATTAACTGCAGTTGAGACTAGCAGCCGATCTTGGCAAGATGCATTAGGAGAGGTCCGGTTAGTCGAGTGACAAAGGCAAGCCCCTTAGAATTGTTTATTGGCAAAGTTGCTCGCCCGTTGGGGTTGCTTCCCCCCTGCGATATGGTGCACGAGATTGATTTGGCAGAAGTAAGAGCACAAGCAGTTCAAAATATTTCAGCCGCAGCAACATACATATACATACATACATTTTCTTTGTAAATGAAACTCTGATTTAAATTTATGGTCGATAAACATACATCTTTTCCATCGATTGTTTTATTTGGTAACATATAATTGATTTAAGAAGTAACAAGTAATATTGCGTCAGCCTCAAGTCGTGTAGTATTGGTTCGTTGTTGCCAAGGCATACTTAAGCAGGTAGCCTTATGCGTCGCGTCGCCCTCGTTCTTTTGCCTTATATTTCAGTCTCGAGCCGAGCGTTGTGTGCGACGCATCTCCGCGGACGATTATTTTGCGTTCTGCTTAGTGAGTTTGTTCGAGACTTTTCGATATGCCTCCTCCATATTGTTTTTTGTGCAAAAAAACATGTGACATTGGTGTGAAGTGTGTGCACGTGCCAAATAATGGTTTAAAAAGGAAATTGTGGAATGAGTCCGCAGGAGTTGATTTCCATCCACATAGTAGAGTATGTGAAAACCATTTTAAGCGGGATGATTTTTATTTTGAAAAGACAAATAAGCGTAGACGACTGCAAGCAGGTGCAGTTCCCAAAAAAATTGAAAATGAATATATGTGCACAGAAGAAATCGAGCTGGAGTTTAATATCAACCAAAAAAATTTTAGCTCCCAAACTGAGTAAGTGCAGTTATAAAAGTGGCACGCGGACATAAAATAAAATATTGTATTTTGAATGTTTAGGAAGGAAGTTGTTGAAGCGGGTATTGCGCTCGAAAACTTGCGACTTCAAATTTTAAATAAGAGAAATAAGAGAAATAGGAGAAACAAGTTAACAGCTTGAAGCAACAGCTGTACGAGGCAAACAATTTGAATGCTTCCATAAGTAAGTTTTTACTGCATCCCAGCTTCAAGTATTACGTTTCGGAGAAAAAGCCAGATGGATGCAGGAAGATATTTCTGAAGCTATTTGCCTTCACGCTGCAGGGCCACGTGCATATCGTCACCTTTATAAAAAAGGCTATCCACTTCCACATGTTTCCACACTGCAAAGATGGTGCCAGTGTATTGACATGAAACCAGGGCCTTTAGACTTGGTGATAAATCTAATGGAAAACGCGTTTATCAAGCTTGTAAATGACTGGTTTGATTTATTTAACTTAAAGTTTTCTCAGCTGAATTATACTTGTATGCCAGCAAAACAACCATATGGCTGTTCACTGGAAATTCAGCGACAACTCTTAAGCAAAATGTCAGCTTTTGTCAGTTTACCAATTGTCCCAAATTTGAAGACGCATTCGCAATCTGAAGACTTGCAAATGAAAAATTGTCTGCCCTTTCGGAAGGGAATCAGGATTAGTAACGCACCGCTTCAGCAAATGCATGCTTTTTTGTCTGAGCGGTATGGCAAAAAGTATATAATAACTTGCAGACTATCGCAAGATCTACTTGAAAATTTTTTTGGCGCAATGCGGTCGAAGGGTGGCCTTCATGACCATCCTTCGCCTACTGACTTTAAGTTTAGGTTGCGAAAATATATTCTTGGTAATTTGGAACAATATTTCATTTAAACGTGAATTCGTCAAATGTAGTAGTTAGTAAATGTCCTAATGTTTTAATGTTAATGTATGTTTATTCGTCAAAGTAGTATATAGTGATGTTGTCTTCGTCTCAAAGTAAGTGTGAATACGTGGAAAAGCACTTAAGCTTAGCATCTAATTATAATATATGGTTAACCCTTAAATTTAGCTCGTAATACAGAACTCTTGGGCTCAAAGGGTAATGTTGAAGCAGATGAGGTGCCCTGGTTGAACCTCAACGTACCAGCATCACTTGAGCCGCAATCTGAGATAGAAGAAGTTGGGGACGACCATGATTTGCCGTTGTCAATACAACAAAGAGAAGACATCGATGAGCTGACGGAGGACGCAATCGAGTATATGGCAGGGTACATAATTAAACAAGTGGAAACGTTGCAGTCGGACGCAACCGACTGCGGCATACTCGACACCAGTATTAAAACAGGTAAAAAGAGGCCTGATTGCAAAGGGGTACGGATGGGACAAAGGTGTACGCTGCCTTAAAGATTCTCCGATGCCACCAACTATCTTCCTTCCAAGTTTGGTGACTCTAGCTGAAAGTTTGTAAGAGCTGTTGAAAGGGAAGCTGGGGGCGGTATGATTGGGTGTGGCATCCAAATTTTACTGCAGATCTTTGCGAAATGTCAATTGCTACCTTCATACCATATTTGGTGACTCTAGCTCGAAAATTGTTAAATGTGGGGAAAGGGGGGCTGGGGGCGGTATGGGTGGGCGTGGCATCCAAATTTTTGATGCAGATCTTTGTGGAATGTCAATTGCTACCTTCATACCAAATTTGGTGACTCTAGCTCGAAAATTGTTAAATGTGGGGAAAGGGGGGCTGGGGGCGGTATGGGTGGGCGTGGCATCCAAATTTTTGATGCAGATCTTTGTGGAATGTCAATTGCTATCTTCATACCAAATTTGGTGACTCTAGCTCGAAAATTGTTAAATGTGGGGAAAGGGGGGCTGGGGCGGTATGGGTGGGCGTGGCATCCAAAGTTTTGATGCAGATCTGTGTGGAATGTCAATTGCTATCTTCATACAAAATTTGGTGACTCTAGCTCGAAAATTGTTAAATGTGGGGAAAGGGGGGCTGGGGCGGTATGGGTGGGCGTGGCATCCAAATTTTTGATGCAGATCTTTGTGAAATGTCAATTGCTTTTTTCATACCAAATTTGGTGACTCTAGCTCCAAAAATGGAAAAAGTGGGGAAGGGGGGGCGAAATGGGTGGGCGTGGCTCCAAAACTTTGATGCAGATTTTTGGGGGTCGTTACCAGCTATCTTCCCACCAAATTTGGATGCTCTAGCTCCACTACTCTGGAAGATACACGCATTCCCGATTTTGACGAAGCGTTGGGGCAGATGGGGGTGGCTAGTGCGGTATTGGTGGGCGTGGCATCCAAACTTTGGATGCAGTTTTTGGGGGGTCATCATCACCTATCTTGGCACCAAGTTTGGTGGCTATAGCTCAAAAACTGTGGGAGATATAGGCTTTTTTGACTTTAAAATGCGGGGGGGCTGGGGGCGGGATGGGTGGGCGTGGCTCCAAAACTTTGATGAAATTCTTTTGGGGTTGTTGCCAGCTATCTTCCTACCAAATTCAGTGGCTCTAGCTCCACTACTTTGGAAGATACACGCATTCCCGTTTTTGACGAAGCGTTGGGGCAGATGGGGGTGGCTAGTGCGGTATTGGTGGGCGTGGCATCCAAACTTTGGATGCAGTTTTTGGGGGGTCATCATCACCTATCTTGGCACCAAATTTGGTGGCTATAGCTCAAAAACTGTGGGAGATATAGACTTTTTTGACTTTAAAATGCGGGGGGGCTGGGGGCGGAATGGGTAGGCGGGGCTCCAAAATTTTTTATGCAGTTTTTTGGGGGTTGCTAGTAGCTATCTTCTCACCAAATTTGGTAGTTCTAGCTGTCAGGATGTGCGAAATATGTGGATTTATCGGTTTTGAGTTATCGAATTTATCGATTTGCGAGCCCCCCAGTTATCGTAGAACACCCATCTTGACACTTTTTTATTTACTATCCCATAGATAAAGAGAATTGGAAAGTTTCAAGTCTCTAGCTTGAAGGGTGTGGAAAAAAGTTGCGTTCATACAGACGGACAGACGGACAGACGGACAGACAGACAGACAGACGGACAGACGGACAGACGGACAGACACCATGACGGACATTGCACAAACCCAATATACTCTTTACCTTCGGTATCGAGTCGGAAGGATATCTAAAAAAACCTTCCATTGAATTCAAATCAAAAATAATAGAATTAGAAAAGATATTCCTAATACACAATTACGACAGTAAAATATCACTGCAAAGTAATGTATTTGATATTTTAGTTAGAAAAGCCAACAATATTTCTTTGGAAAAAAAAACTAAAGAATTTTTTTTAAAAACTAGAATTTTTTTAGAATAAAATATTTAAACAATGAAATAAAACTGCAAAAGCAAAAACAGAAAATTGTTGGCAACAAAAAAATGTTAAAAATTATATTATAAGCAAAAATAACAAATAAAAATATTAATAAAAATTTGCATTTCTTTTGTAACATTTAATCAATCATTTTGGTCTTAGCTGCAAGAAAAAAAATGTACACATCTATGAATATGTATATGCATGCACGCACACATTTTATTGTGTTGACGCAAGCCAGAAATTCAACGCTCTCTCGCTCTCGCTCTCTTTCGTTCTCATTTTGTGTACTTTTTTTAAGGCAAGACGAGAGAGCGAATGCGGCTACCTGGTTAAGTATGCCTTGGTTGTTGCTTTGATTCGTTGTAGCTTTGGGAAGTACCGTTTTAGCGGGGCGACAGCGTGGTGTCGTTGTCGCCGAGTGTGGTTCGGTACCAAGGCATACTTATATAGGTAGTCTCACTCCGCTATCTCGTTGCCTTACGAAAAAAAAAATCGTGCGCGTATGTACGTCGCTCACAACGTTCGCAACAAGACTGAATCGTAAAGCAACAGAAAAAGAGAGCGAGCAAAAGAGCTGGACCAAGGCGTATTTAACAAGGTGGCAGCGACGTCAACGTCGCCCTCTTTGCTGTTGCCTTACGGTTTCTCGAACGTTGCGAGCGACGCACGACAACGGACGAATTTTTAGCTGCTTTGTGATTTAATGCATATGTGTGTGTGCTCTCACTTTTCGTAAGGCAACGCGACGTCGACGCTGCTGCCACCTTGTTAAATACGCCTTGCGACTACGGACGAATTTTTAGCTGCTTTGTGATTTTATGCATATGTGTGTGTGTGTATACATGTGCATGCGAGAACAAATTTCTTTGAGTTTATTACTCTCTTGCTCTCGCTCTCTTTTTCTCGATTGCTCTCATGTTTCACAAGGCAACGCGACGTCGACGCTGCTGTCACCTTGTTAAATACGCCTTGCGTTGTCGTGCGTCGCTCGCAACGTTCGAGAAACCGTAAGGCAACAGCAAAGAGGGCGACGTTGACGTCGCTGTCACCTTGTTAAATACGCCTTGCGTTGTCGTGCGTCGCTCGCAACGTTCGAGAAACCGTAAGGCAACAGCAAAGAGGGCGACGTTGACGTCGCTGCCACCTTGTTAAATACGCCTTGCGACAACGGACGAATTTTTAGCTGCTTTGTGATTTAATGCATATGTGTGTGTGCTCTCACTTTTCGTAAGGCAACGCGACGTCGACGCTGCTGCCACCTTGTTAAATACGCCTTGAGCTGGACCAAGGCATACTTAACCAGGTAGCCTTATGCGTCGCGTCGCCCTCGTTCTTTTGCCTTATATTTCAGTCTCGAGCCGAGCGTTGTGTGCGACGCATCTCCGCGGACGATTATTTTGCGTTCTGCTTAGTGAGTTTGTTCGAGACTTTTCGATATGCCTCCTCCATATTGTTTTTTTTTTTAGAATAAAATATTTAAACAATAAAATAAAACTGCAAAAGCAAAAACAGAAAATGGTTGGCAACAAAAAAATGTTAAAAATTATATTATAAGCAAAAATAACAAATAAAAATAGTAATAAAAATTTGCATTTCTTTTGTAACATTTAATCAATCATTTTGGTCTTAGCTGCAAGAAAAAAAATGTACACATCTATTAATATGTATATGCATGCACGCACACATTTTATTGTTCTCATTTTGTGTACACTTTTTAAGGCAAGACGAGAGAGCCTCGTGTACGTGTGAATTTAAGCAAAGCATCTCTCTTTGCTTAAGTCTTTTACATGTGAGCTAAATAGTTTATGTATGTGCGAATGAGAAGGTTATAGAAAGCCAAATAATTTGCATGTGTTTAATTTTTGTTTTGTTAATACAAAATAAAACTGTTCTTCTAAATAAAATTTAAATTATCTATATTAGAGGGCTTGTTATAATATTTTTGTCATTAGTAGCTTGCTCATTAATAAGTGCAGTTTACAATGTCTTTTTCAAAAGAAGTGCTGTGCTTTGAATAGCATTAGCACATTTGTACAATGCAATACTTATATTAATTCTTACATCTACAGTTTTATACTCTAAATATATTTAAAATAAACAAAATCTTATATATCATGTAATGCATCGAAGTTCACTGTGCATAAAATGAAAATCAACAGCAAATAAATACAAACACTTGTCGTAGTTAAATTGTGCAGCTGTACGAAATTAAAACCATTTAAATATAACGGAATTAACTAAAGAGACCATCTTTGCATACGTCAATGGGCGAAAATATCAAAAGAGCCCACGCAAAGATAAGAGAGTGAGCGTAAATGAGCAACAACAAACACACATGCTGCGTGCAAAATATCAAATCATTTTGATATTTGGCTCGCAGCATAAGAGCGATGTGCGCGCTCTTGTCAAACTTTGAGCAGCCTCTTTGGGCTTTTGATCAAGAGCGGACTCACATGCACGACAACTACAGTCACATTTTGTAAATGTATTCGTAGGCTGCGCGCAGCATGCTGCACGTGTATTCGGCCTATAAGTACGCCTTGGTTCGGTACATGATAGAATTAACAGGGTAGTGTCATCAGAAAGAGCGCTCTCTTTTTTCGGATACCAATCGACAGTCGCAAAGTGCTTGTCGTTCGGGTAAGACGTTGACGCGGACGAATTTTTTTCTGTTTGTTATTTTTGTTGCTGTTTGTTTTTTTAGGTTAAGATTTTACTTGTGACTTTTTAATATGCATTTAAAAACATTTTTCTTTAAAATAAGAATATTTTTTAGAGTAAAAAATCTCAACACCAAACTAAAAATACAAAAACAAAAGCTTAGAAAGCAAAGAAAACAACAATAATAATAATAACAATTGTTTTTAGTTTTAAAATATACATAAGTTTTGTTATTAAAAATTATTACGTTTGTTTAATCATTTGCGTTTTATTCAAACTCTTTTTTATTGTTTTTTTCACAACGCAACATAATTGCGTCGACCGCATACAAACAAAACACTTCTTATACCTAACTCACTCGCATTTGCAAAACAATTCCCTAAAGGCCTAATTACTCCAGCGATAAGACGTAAAACGTAAAATGAGAGACGTAAACAGCTGTAGTGATCAACCTTACGGCAAACAATGTTAGCGCTTAATGCCTAATTACTCCAGCGATAAGACGTAAAACGTGAAACGTAAAATGAGAGACGTAAACAGCTGTAGTGATCAACCTTACGGCAAACAATGTTAGCGCTTACTCCAGACGTAAACGATAAACGTAAAACGAGAGACGTAAAATCTTTCTGCAGAAAACAGAAAGCAGACTCTCGTCTTACGTTTTGATGTGCACAGCTGATTTCATTTCTTGTTTTTTTGCACCTTGTAGATTATTTGTGCTGACAAAATAATATTATTAAAATGGAAATTAATGACCATGAGTTAATAGCCCTTGTAGAGGCAAATCCTTTGCTATATGACAAGAAGCAAACAGATTTTAAAAATAAAGCACAGAAAGCAATACTATGGGATTCCATAGGGAAGCAGCTTAATAGTACTGGTAAGTTTGCAATGGATATTTAATGCAATGTAAATGATATTAATTCCATTCTAGGTCCAATTTGCTCAAAGCGTTTCAACAATCTAAGAGAAAAATTTGGGTGGGAGCTGAAGCGGCAAAATCCAGCGTCTGGTAGTGGCGCGGTTGCGTGCTCAAACTGGCCCTATTTTACACAATTGATGTTTTTACGTGGGCACATGATTCAGCGCAGGTAGCTAATTTGTATTTCATATTTATATTGCAATAACATAATCATGCATGTTATTATTTCAATAGGCAGCGTTCAAATTTTAAACCGATTGGCGATAGCAACTTCCCAGATGTCCCTGAAGAGGCTACATTGGAGCTGACCAACACAAATATGGAATGGGTTGATTTGGACTGCATCGATTTCAGCCCACACTCAATGGAAACCTCTTCAGACCAGTTTTCTACGTCGTCGCTCACTGAAATGAGCATCATCGAGCACCAGGAAGAATAGTACGTCAACGCCGAAAAAGCAGGCGAACACGGATAAGCGTATCGATAGCATGTGCGACCATTTCATTGACGCCGCTTCATCGTTCTCCAAAATAGTCGAAGCTTCTCAGAACAAGGAGCCAGTTTCGCATGCCTTTGCTAAATTGGCGGAAGCTCATCTTGCTGCCATGTCACCAAGCGCTCGAACCCAAAAAATTAAAAAATTATCTTATTATTTGTTTGAAGACGATGATGACCTCGCAATTTGAGCAATATTTCTTTCGATTTTGTTTTTCTTCTTATGTTTTTGCTTTATTTCATTATATTTTGAATTCATTTCCTTATTTTTTTACTTCAATTCATTATTTAATCATGCATTACTTATAAATACATATGTATAATAGAAAAATGGAAAATAAATCAAATTTGTTATGTTACAATTATGTTGATGATGATGATGTTAACCGTTGCGTTTTTCGTACGGCTGGAATGGGACAGATCCTTCTCTAACAAAGTACTTAATGAGCCTTTCTCGCTGCTTTATAGCATCTGCTGAGCTTCTGCGGCTATGCGACACAAAGTCTCTTAACTGCCCGCAGTCATTCACCTCTTCACGCCAAAGCCCTGACGAAGTTTGCTCTGCGCTGTCAGCGTCGACAAAGTTATCTGGACAATACCAGCGCTCGGTATCGTTTAGCATTAAAAAATTGTGCAATGCGACACAAGCTAGAACAATTTTATCGACATTTTCTGGCATCAACTCCAACGTCGTGAGCAAAACACGCCAACGAGCGGTTAAAATACCAAATGCGTTTTCTATCGTTCGGCGTGCGCGAGATAAACGATAATTAAAATTGTCCTCTTCCGGTTTGAGCATTCCACCATTGCGAGGAGGTGCCACTGCTTTCATTATATTTATTTCCAAAGGAAACGCAGCATCCGCAACAAACACATGCGGGAATAGCTCGTTCGTGTTTGGCAATGGTTTCTTTGCTGGTATGGGCAGCCGTCCTTCCAATAACGCATTTCCAAAAGATGACAGGCGGAAAACTCCTGCATCGTTTTAACTGCCATGGCTTCCAACACTGACTGCAGTAAAAGTGTAATTAGCATCACACGCCGCCATTAGCACTACACTGAAATGTTTCTTGTAGTTGAAATACAAGGTGCCAGACTTTTTGGGACATTTTATGGCTATATGTTTTCCATCTATGGCCCCCACACAGTTTGGGAAATTCCATTGCCGTTCGAAACCGTTCGCAATATCCAAATACTGGCTTGTGGTGGGTTCACTTAAATAAAGTGGTTGCAATACATCCCACAGAGCTTCACAAGTTTCCAATATTATTTTCCGAACGGTGCTTTTTCCCAGTTTGTGACTCCAAGCAATGCTTTGCATGCTCTGTCCATGCGCCAAATACCTTCAAATAAACGAAAGTATATAACACACATGTCTACTATACTTGTAAATAGCACTTACAACAAAGTTATGGAAAGACGTTCATCTTTCTTGATGCGCTGTCTCGGCTTATGAAGGACATTACCCAGAAGAGCCATCAGCAACTCATACATATTCTTGGGCATTCTTGCATGCTTGAAAAATTCCTCTTCATCCAAGGATTTGATTTTTCGGAATGTTTTCAAATGGTAGCCGCCAATGCCCCAGTCAACATTTATTGGACGAACAGCCCAACTGCGTTTACGCTCCTTCTGCACTTCACTAATAATTTTGAACATTTTGCACAAGCATAAAAACAGTTCGCCTATTTCATCTATTTCCATATCCATTTTGGAAAAAATAAAATTCTTGTTGCCTTTGTTCGCTTTGTTTTAATTGGCACAGCTGTTTACGTATTACGTTGAGAGTAATTGCAAAAAAAATTATTACGTCTCTCGTCTTACGTCTCTCGTTTTATGTTTCTCGTTTTACGTCTTATCGCTGGAGTAAATAGGCCTTAACAGAGGCAAGAGAGTAAAATCAAGAGAGCAACGTGGCGCTCTCTGTCGCACTCACACGTTCATATACATTGGTATCTGGCTCTCTCGTATGACACTACCCTGTTAATTGTATCATGGTTCGGTAGTAGGCACAAAAGATGAAGTGTGCGACACGAGTTAGTTGCGTTTTGAACTTACGTGTGACCGAAACTCGCTGCGCAAAAGCAATGTCGGAAAATAATAACAATGTTCCAACATATATGTGGTAAACCCCGCTTTTGCCATTCCACAGAGTACATGAAACATTGCTCGCTTCCAAACAAAGAACCTTTTGTCAATAGTGACATTAAAGCTTTAACTTTTAAATGAAAATCTTGAGCTATAATATCGTGACGATCATGCGGTTTTTGACCCGGTAATAAAACACTTTTTATGTCATACCATTGTGGGTTGCATGTGAATGTTATGAAAAGATCTGGTCGCCCATAATGGCGAACATATGTCATAGCATCTTGAGTCTTTTCATGCATATATCGTGCAGAGCTTGTAAAAGAAGATGGTAAAATTACCATCTGACCAAGTTGAGCTGTGACAACATCTTGTTGGCCTATTGCATCTTACAGATGTATATACATAGCTATCTGCTCTGAGTTTCGCTTGAATGTAGCGAATATAATTTAACCTTTCTGTTTTAATTTTAGCATACATATCAACCAAAAACTGACTTAAAAGGGAACGACAATAAATTAAATGATTTATCTCAGATTGACGAATCATTATTTTATAGCTGTAAAAGCTTAACGCAGATATCATTTTTTTTGGTTCCTCATTTTTTAATAAAGGATTCAATTGTGGT
>JARNME010000404.1:68728965-68922328 GCA_030179655.1 Scaptomyza flava | reverse complement strand
GTGCAATGCGACACAAGCTAGAACAATTTTATCGACATTTTCTGGCATCAACTCCAACGTCGTGAGCAAAACACGCCAACGAGCGGTTAAAATACCAAATGCGTTTTCTATCGTTCGGCGTGCGCGAGATAAACGATAATTAAAATTGTCCTCTTCCGGTTTGAGCATTCCACCATTGCGAGGAGGTGCCACTGCTTTCATTATTTTTATTTCCAAAGGAAACGCAGCATCCGCAACAAACACATGCGGGAATAGCTCGTTCGTGTTTGGCAATGGTTCTTTGCTGGTATGGGCAGCCGTCCTTCCAATAACGCATTTCCAAAAGATGACAGGCGGAAAACTCCTGCATCGTTTTAACTGCCATGGCTTCCAACACTGACTGCAGTAAAAGTGTAATTAGCATCACACGCCGCCATTAGCACTACACTGAAATGTTTCTTGTAGTTGAAATACAAGGTGCCAGACTTTTTGGGACATTTTATGGCTATATGTTTTCCATCTATGGCCCCCACACAGTTTGGGAAATTCCATTGCCGTTCGAAACCGTTCGCAATATCCAAATACTGGCTTGTGGTGGGTTCACTTAAATAAGTGGTTGCAATACATCCCACAGAGCTTCACAAGTTTCCAATATATTTTCCGAACGGTGCTTTTTCCCAGTTTGTGACTCCAAGCAATGCTTTGCATGCTCTGTCCATGCGCCAAATACCTTCAAATAAACGAAAGTATATAACACACATGTCTACTATACTTGTAAATAGCACTTACAACAAAGTTATGGAAAGACGTTCATCTTTCTTGATGCGCTGTCTCGGCTTATGAAGGACATTACCAGAAGAGCCATCAGCAACTCATACATATTCTTGGGCATTCTGCATGCTTGAAAAATTCCTCTTCATCCAAGGATTTGATTTTTCGGAATGTTTTCAAATGGTAGCCGCCAATGCCCCAGTCAACATTTATTGGACGAACAGCCCAACTGCGTGTACGCTCCTTCTGCACTTCACTAATAATTTTGAACATTTTGCACAAGCAATAAAAACAGTTCGCCTATTTCATCTATTTCCATATCCATTTGGAAAAAATAAAATTCTTGTTGCCTTTGTTCGCTTTGTTTTAATTGGCACAGCTGTTTACGTATTACGTTGAGAGTAATTGCAAAAAAAATTATTACGTCTCTCGTCTTACGTCTCTCGTTTTATGTTTCTCGTTTTACGTCTTATCGCTGGAGTAAATAGGCCTAACAGAGGCAAGAGAGTAAAATCAAGAGAGCAACGTGGCGCTCTCTGTCGCACTCACACGTTCATATACATTGGTATCTGGCTCTCTCGTATGACACTACCCTGTTAATTGTATCATGGTTCGGTAGTAGGCACAAAAGATGAAGTGTGCGACACGAGTTAGTTGCGTTTTGAACTTACGTGTGACCGAAACTCGCTGCGCAAAAGCAATGTCGGAAAATAATAACAATGTTCCAACATATATGTGGTAAACCCCGCTTTTGCCATTCCACAGAGTACATGAAACATTGCTCGCTTCCAAACAAGAACCTTTTGTCAATAGTGACATTAAGCTTTAACTTTTAAATGAAAATCTTGAGCTATAATATCGTGACGATCATGCGGTTTTTGACCCGGTAATAAAACACTTTTTATGTCATACCATTGTGGGTTGCATGTGAATGTTATGAAAAGATCTGGTCGCCCATAATGGCGAACATATGTCATAGCATCTTGAGTCTTTCATGCATATATCGTGCAGAGCTTGTAAAAGAAGATGGTAAAATTACCATCTGACCAAGTTGAGCTGTGACAACATCTTGTTGGCCTATTGCATCTTACAGATGTATATACATAGCTATCTGCTCTGAGTTTCGCTTGAATGTAGCGAATATAATTTAACCTTTCTGTTTTAATTTTAGCATACATATCAACCAAAAACTGACTTAAAAGGGAACGACAATAAATTAAATGATTTATCTCAGATTGACGAATCATTATTTTATAGCTGTAAAAGCTTAACGCAGATATCATTTTTTTTGGTTCCTCATTTTTTAATAAAGGATTCAATTGTGGTATATCCACTGAATATCCATCTTCGCCATAAGGAAATAGCAAAGGGTACTGAAAGGCATCGTCAGATCGATAAACCTCACTTATACAATGTAATCTATTATTATGACTTTCAATAATAACATTGCGCTATTCAAATTGCTGACCAACAATAACTATATCAACTTCGCTTGATAGAGGTGCATTGTAAAGCCCTTAATGTGCACCATCGGGTGTTCGATCAGCATGTATAATCAATTTATAGTCTTTAGTACTTGTTGGTATTTTATTGAGACCCATTTGTAAATCTTTAACATAATGATTATGCTGATGAAACATACATTGAAGATCCTTTACTACGCTACAATCAACATTTGAAATATTTTTGCAACATAGTTGAGCTTCCTTTTCATCATCACCAACAAAATAAATTTAAAGAAACTGCATTTCTTCATTTGGCAAGGGTCGGACACTACCAATTAAGTGATACACTTGTCCTTGGACTTTAAAGGTTGACCAACTTTCATTTATAGTTTTTGTACTACCAAAAGAAGTCATTTGAAAGCAGCTGTTACACTTTCTTATACGATCAATAAAATGATCATGCTTGGGATGTCCACCAACTATTAAACTTTTAAGTGGATCGGGCAAACTATCATTTTGTGAAAGATTACCTTTTCCTGCCTTGCAACAGATACCCAAAGGCTAATTTTTCCATTTTAAGGCATTAATTACAATGTTTGCATATCAAATTCATACTACCAAGTTGAGTAATTTTATCTGACTTGTAAGCTATTTCAAAATCATAGTTTAAGCCAGACATGGCTTTAACACTCCATGCACGCAAACGCCTTTCTTGACGTGCATCAGGATTATTAGCCTGATGTCTTCTCACTGCAACTCTATGAGCTTGAAAATTATGCGCTTACACCAATTAATATCACGATTTTTTATACCCTTAACCCATAAAATGGGTAAATAAGGGTATAATGGTTTTGTGCAAAAGTATGTAACAGGCAGAAGGAAGCATCTCCGACCCTATAAAGTATATATATTCTTGATCAGCATCAACAGCCGAGACGATATAGCCATGTCCGTCTGTCCGTCTGTCTGTCTGTCTGTCCGTCTGTATGAACGCGTCGATCTCAGAGACTACAAGAGCTAGAGACTTCAGATTTTGTATATAAGTTCTCCTATACCATGATCAGAACAAGTTTGCTTCAAATTATCGATAACTATTCTGGTTTCCCATATACACATGGAATCGATAACAACAAAATATCGAATTTGGAAATGTAAAAATGAGGGTTGACGTAATGGGTAATGATAGAACTTTTCTGAAAATTTCGTCCAAATCGGTTGAGAAACACCGGAGATATTGAACTTAATCGATTGAAGCTAAGTCTGTATACCAAAGTCTTACATAATTTTAATTTATTTATTGCAACTGGGTTCAGGGTATCTTCTAGTCGGGCTCTCCCGACTAGAGCCTTCTTACTTGTTTGAAAATGAATGTTTTAGTACTCTTTTTCTGCCTTGTCGGCGAACTAAGTCTTTTAACGGGATTTTTAACATTTTCGGTTTTGCATTCACTTGATGTATCAGAATCTTGAGTGTATACTTCCTCTAAAGGAGTATTAACATCAAAATGACCATTCATTAATGGACCGGTAAAACGCAACAGGATGCTTACTATTTCCGAATGCTTGTAATAAATTTCCATTCTGAAAAACTTGGAAATTTACAGCAAAAATTCCTGCTGCTGCTTAAAGCTCACATGCAGTACCATAAGTATGACATAGCGCACTCATATTGTTTAGAAGAGCTATAAAAAGGCAGGCTCCATCAAAAATTATAGCTATTTCGGCTAACTCTCTTATGTATGCGCGCGCTCTGCAACTCAAACAAAGAGCGTAGTATCGCTACCTTCTTCGCACGCACTGAATCAATGCAAAACATATCTAGGAGGCTGCAGTTAAGTGAATTGTATGTTGCCTTTAGCTTTAATTTTGTGTGCGGAGGAGCTAGGGTTGTTAAACTTTATGATTGACATGCAAAGCGCGCACATAAAATAGAGAGTGAACGTAAATAAGCAACAACAAAGGAGCATGATCGGAGCGAGATTTCAAATTATATGATTATCATAAGAGCAACACGCGCGCTTATGTGAACGCCCTTTGTTTATTCGAAATTGTATATCAATAATATATCAATAATGTTAGTGTGTTAAGTTATTTAAGCAGCAAGTAGGCGACTCCACCCGCATAACATATTATGGTGTGGGAAATTTTTCTGGACGCACCAAATTTTGTTATGTTGTTGTTGTTTTTTTTTTAAATCAATGACACCAACAAAAAGTAGCAGAGCGGGCCCAACAACAACACTGACAACAACAAAAAACGCTACTTAGGTCGTAAATCAATAGGTCTGTTTGATAGTAGAAAGTGTAGGGTAGTGCAGGGCAGAACAGAACACGAAAAATACAACTCTGAAAATTTTAAGTGTAAAAAAGTGTAGAGCTACTATCGAACAAAAAAGGTGTAAGTTAGAGCAAATGAAGCAACAGCTGACTGACATGACTAACATGAGTTTGAATAACAATGCAAATTTCACTATAAGTGAGTTAATTGATGACGACAGTGGTGATGAAATTATTGCAAGCTCCACTTATCCAAGTGGCGATGAAGAGAATTTTTTAATGGTGAAATTGGTAGATTTCCCGATAGGAAAAATAAATTGTGTGATGGACAATTTGAGACAAACTTTTCCAACCTACACGGATAAAGAATTTCAAACGCATTTCCCAGCTATAAGAGGAATTTTGTGCTTGAATTCACCCAAATAGCCTTTTCTTTATTTTCATTGGGTGCGGCAGCTGCTGCATCCTACTCTGAATATACTTCAGGCTCTGCATATTGTATAAAAAGTTATAAAATAAACTCATTTGACATTTTTAATTATTGTTAAAACTTGCAATGTTAAACTGATTTGAAGAGCTCAAAACCGTAACTGAACCGTGGTGTAGAAAAGTGAAGAAAAGTGTAAGTCATGGCACACTAAAAAACACAGGGCAGAACAGTTTAGTGTAAGAAAGTGCAGCTATCGAACAATCTTTTGGGAACTAGTGTTCACTAAGGTACACTAGGGTACGCTAGTGCAGCTATTGAACAGACCAGATTGTCAAAGGCACACAAATCTTAAAAAAAAATTTGCACTGTGCGAAGTGATGCATGTACATAAAATAATGAAAATTATTTTCAAGCGCATTGTTCACTTAATTGTGTATGCACTTATTCATTAAGAAGCAGAAATCCGTTTCGTTTTTGCAAGTGTCGAACCTTTTTTTAACACGCTTATATTAGCTTCACTTGTATGTATGTATGTAACTCTCCTTTGGACTAAAAGCAAGTGGCTTATTACTTTCAGTATATCCCACTATCTCAAGTTCGTTCGTTGGCCGAGCGGTCTAAGGCGCGGGTCTTCGCACCCGGACTCACCGATCGTGGGTTCTAATCCCGTCCACGGCCGAACAAAAATTTTTTTTTAACTCTCCTTTGGACTTAAAGCAAGTGGCTTATTACTGTCAGTATATCCCACTACCTCAAGTTCGTTCGTTGGCCGAGCGGTCTAAGGCGCGGGTCTTCGCTCCCGGACTTACCGATCGTGGGTTCTAATCCCGTCCACGGCAGAAAAAAAAAAAAAAGTTTTTTTTTTTTTAAATCTGCACCATGTTCATGTTTACTAGAACTTACGATTTTTTTTTTTCAATAATTAATAGAACTAAAAATTAAAAAATAAATATAGTTTAAAAAACTAAAAAACACGCTTTTAGAGCATATCAAACTAAAAAGTTAAGAATAATTTTTCAAATAAGCTTAAAACAATAATAAATACTAGCATTATTGTAAAAAAAAGCGTGGGGCGCTTTGTCCATATTTCTCGTACACCGAGCGCCCAACGTTTTTTTTTACAATAATGCTATGTACAGAGCCCGCCACTTTAAAAGAAAACGTACAGACTTATACTCGTTGAAGTATACAAATAATTTTGGTTCTTGCCTTGCCAACTTATTCTGCCAGCTATTTGAAAATCAGCTGGTGCATAGGGAAATAGTAAAGGCCTGTTTACTCTCGACATAATTTAACATAACATAACTTAAGAGTCAGCTGACTCAATCTACCTTATGGCTCTCAATGTTAGCGTTTACTCTCAACATAACATAACTTAACAGAACATAACTTAATTTTGAACGTGCAGGTTGCAGAAATAACTTATTTCGAACAGTGTTGATTTACGCGAATAGCGAACAGCTGTTCGAAATCAGTCTTGCAAAACGTTAGTCAACTACAGTTAAACAACTTATTCAAAATGGATGAGCAGAAGTTAATAATTTTAGTGCAAAACCATAGTTTGATTAGGACAAAAAGTCAAAAGAGTTTAAAAATAACATTAAAATAAGAGCAGTTTGGACTGCAACTGCCAAAGAACTTGGTAGCAACGTTGTATTCAAAATGCCCCAACGAGCGGTCAATATATTTATTTTATTTAACAACACTGCTAACACAATTGTACAGCACTGCAAACTGATTTCTTAAGCTAAGTTATGTGAGAGTAAACGCATGCATTCCTTAAGTTAAGTGAGCTGCCTCTTACGTTATGTTATGTTAAGTTATGTCGAGAGTAAACAGGCCTTAAGGCATCGGCATCGGCATGCAAAGTGTGCGATGCGAATGCCCAAAATTGTATCTTGCCTTACTTCATTTCTCTTGTTGTATTTAACTTGGAAGGGTAGCATGGACTTAATATGAACTTTGAGCAATTGTGATGCTAAACGTGAGATACTTAATAATATATGTATGTACATACATAAATTATGTATTTGAGTTTTTGTTGACTGTAGTTGAATACTGGTACAAAGGGTAGTTTTACTTTGTGCGTCTCATCTACAACAAGTTTCAGTTGCGCTTTGTGTTCAGCGGCCTTTCTATTAAAGGACAGGCAGCGGGCCAGCGGTAAGCAAGAACGGTAAAAATTTGTACGAATTTGTATGCCTGTGCGTTCGTTTCATTCTTGCTGGGCCTGCTGCACTATGGGTTTTTTCATCACCAAATCAGAATATTTTGCTTTGTTCACGGGTTATAAATGAATGCCACAAAAAGTGGTCAAATTACCCATTGTGTGCTGTGCCGAGATTTTTGATACACATATTTTGTCATTTTCTGCGCCCTGCATTTACATGTGTGCATGTATGTTTGCATGTGAAGCATGTTCAAATGTATGGGTGGCAATTCTTTTTTTATTCATTGACCTGCCCAAACATTATAATTTGATATTTTCAACAACTGAAATGGTGAGATCGCTGATCTAACAAGCGCTAATAAAAACATTTTAAGCCGCTATCTGATTGTCTGCTTGATTAAGCTTAAAATGCATTTTAATAATGATGATTAGTATCATTCCATTTAACTTAAATTTCATGTAATATTGATAGCCACCATATGTATTTTGATGGTATTCTTATATTTACGTAAATATAATAAATAATATAAACATGTCTTACAAACCATTTCAAATATGGCGGCTTGCCCTGAAAAGAAAACAAAGAAGCAATAATCAAAACATAAGCAGCTGTCCGCTCTCGTTACTTATAGGTGCCCAAACGTAGGTTTGGTTATGCAACACTAAAATTCAGTTGGCAGCTCTGAGTTTCGCTCTGTCTGTTATATACTCGTAGCTGTGAGTTCACAAAATGTTTATTTACATAAAATTCCAGCTCTTATTTTCTGTCTTCATGCCAGTTGGTCTATGAAATATCTAAGCACGCAATGCGTTTATTGTTAGTTAAACAAAAAGAATAAATATATGAATAAACTAAAATTATACGGGATCCCAGTTAGTTATTGTCAAAAAAATTAAACTAAATTCATAAAATATAAGAGAAAGATATTTTGGAGTACTGCGTTCGATAGCGTGTATTACCCATTAGCGCGTAATGTTTTCACAGTTTTCATTCTCTTTCTCTCTTAAGCTTCTAACATAAACGTATTCGAAATTCCATACATCAGTTGAAGTTCAGCCTTTCGCTGAAACGGTTCGGGTTTTTGTATAAGTTTTTTGCGTGCCCGTTTGCGTGTGAACTTTTACTACGCAGAACAGTGCAAAAACAACACAGAGCGCAAAAGCATTCGTAGTGTACAAGAAAAAGTAGTGGGCAAAACAGAAATTATTATTTTTCTTCTTCGTCAGTACAAGGTGTGTAAAAAGGAATATCTGTCGGTTTTGACAATGTAAATCGAAAATGTAAACAAATGCCTGCAATTTAAAATACAATTGCTTGTTGTATGAAACCTTGTGTAATTTTGATTGTGTGTGGGAAACAGGATGATAGTCTTTTCAGTGTGCTATTTAATAATTGATTAATAAAAAACAATAAATATAGTACAATGTTGTGTTGTTGCAAGTGAAAGTTATTGAGTTGTGCCGTAATAATTTGAACTGCATAAGTTGATTATTTGTCAACCAAATTTCATATCAGCCTATGTGCCAAATTTTAATAAACCTAAACAAAAACAAGTGGAAACGTTGCAGTCGGACGCAACCTACTGCGGCATACTCGATACCAGTATTAAAACAGGTAAAAAGAGGCCTGATTGCAAAGGGGTACGGATGGGGCAGGAGTGTACGCTGCCTTAAAGTTTCTCCGATGCAGATGGGGATGCCACCAACTATCTCCCTTCCAAATTTGGTGACTCTAGCTGAAAGTTTGTAAGAGCTGTTGAAAGGGGGGCTGGGGGCGGAATGGGTGGGTGTGGCATACAAATTTTTACTGCAGATCTTTGTGAAATGTCAATTGCTATCTTCATACCAAATTTGGTGACTCTAGCTCGAAGTTTGTAAAAGCAGGGGAAAGAGGGGCTGGGGGCGGTATGGGTGGGTGTGGCATCCAAATTTTTGCTGCAGATCTTTGTGGAATGTCAATTGCTGTCTTTATAATAAATTTGGTGACTCTAGCTCGAAGTTAGTAAAAGTGGGGAAAGGGGGGCTGGGGGCAGTTTTGCTGGGCGTGGCATCCAAATTTTTGATGCAGATCTGTGTGGAATGTCAATTGCTATCTTCATACCAAATTTGGAGACTCTAGATCAAATTGTAAAAAGTGGGGAAAGGGGGGCTGGGGGCGGTATGGTTGGGCGTGGCATCCAAAGTTTTGATGCAGATCTGTGTGGAATGTCAATTTCTATCTTCATACCAAATTTGGTGACTCTAGCTAAATGTTTGTAAAAGGTGAGGAAAGGGGGGCGAAATAGGTAGGCGTGGCTCCAAAACTTTGATGAAGATTTTTGGGATCGTTGCCAGCTATCTTCCTACTAAATTTGGTGGCTCTAGCCTCACAACTCTGGAAGATACACGCATTCCCGTTTTTGACGAAGCGTTGGGGAGGATGGGGGCGGCTATAGCAGTATTGGTGGGCGTGGCATCCAAACATTGGTGGCAGTTTTTGGGAGGTCATCATCACCTATCTTGGCACTAAATCTTGTGGCTCTAGCTAAAAAACTGTGGGAGATATAGCTATTTCTGATTTCAAAATGCTGGGGGCGGAGTGGGTTGGCGTGGATCCAAAATTTTTGATGCAGTTTTTTGGGGGTTGCTAGTAGCTATCTTCTTACCAAATTTGGTAGTTCTAGCTGTAAGGATGCGCGAAATATGTGGACTTATCGGTTTTGAGCTATCGAATTTATCGATTTGTCAGCCCCCCAGTTATCGTAGAACCCTCATCTTGACACTTTAATTTACTATCGTATATATAAAGAGAATTGGAAAGTTTCAAGTCGCTAGCTTGAAGGGTGTGAAAAAAAACTTGCATACATACGGACGGACAGACGGACAGACACCATGACGGATATTGCACAAAACCAATATACTCTTTACCTTCGGTATAGAGTATAAATACGTGTTTATATATGTCTATATATTTTCTTATGTATTTTTACTTTTACGATAACATACAGTCAAATAGTCTGTGCTCTCTGACTAGAGGCAACAGCAAGTTGTTTGCCCAACTTCAGGTTTAAGTGTCGCGTTAGCAAAGCCAGCCCAAGGCACACATGTCTAAAATGAGGTGTGCATTAAAAGTTTATTTATATATAAATATATAAAACTAAGCAGCTAACAGAAATTGTAACACTAACATCATAATAGAACATACGCGTGCTTAGCGCGCACAAACAGGAAATGACCAAAATAAAAAGCAAAGCGCTTACTGAGCAACACGTTTTTCTAAAATAAGTTTAAAAAGACAATAAAAAAATTAAAATACATAAATTTAACCGCCAAAATTCGACGGCAACAAAAGCAACAAGAGAGCACAGCAAAAACTTTGTGAAAGAGCGATTGCGAGCGCCAGTACCGTCTCTCTTCATCGCGAGTGCGAAAAGGCCTTTCTCTTCATCGCGAGCATAAAACAACTAAATAAACATTTTCTTGTACAGCTGTTTATGAAGTATGGTTATGTATATGAACAAATGCTGGTTTATCAGCCGGCTCAACCAGCTTAAACCTACACAACAGCAGGCGCAACAAAAGCAGAAAAACAAAAGCCACTTCTCCAGCTGTGCTTTTTGGTTGCTTAATTTAACTTTTAACCGCATCCAATTTGGCCCCCAAATATTCAGTAGAAAAAAAAAGCTGCGAGTGGCGCCAACACGGACTCACTTTTCTCAGGTTATAGTTGCGTTATGCGAATAAGCAAAAAATATAAAAAAAACATAGTGGCGCATAGTTAATTTTGGCTATGCCAAGACTATGATACCCTTCACACAGCCAAATCAATACTCCCCCTCTTATGTTTCTGTGCATTTGTTGGTAATTTTCCGCCAATATTTTTACTCTTGAGCGTCATTTTCTTGTTTGTGTGCGACAAAAACAACATATTGACATGTAGGTACTTGAAAGTGCACTACAGAGACAACAATTGATAGTACGATATGGTAAATTTGTATGGTGGCTATGTCGTAAAATGCTCCGATCGAAATGAAATTAAAAGTGAACAAACCCGACATGATCTAAGCAATCTGTGAAAGTTTCATCAAGATCGGTTCAGCAGTTTGGCCGGAAATCGTGTTGATATGGTAAATTTGTATCGTGCCTATATCGTAGAATGCTCCGATCGGGATGAAATTTCATAGTGAACAAACCCGATATGATCTAAGCAATCTGTGAAAGTTTCATCAAGATCGGTTCAGCAGTTTGGCCAGAAATCGTGTTGATATGGTAAATTTATATGGTGGCTATATCGTAGAATGCTCCGATCGGGATGAAATTTCATAGTGAACAAACCCGACATGATCTAAGCAATCTGTGAAAGTTTCATCAAGATCGGTTCAGCAGTTTGGCCGGAAATCGTGTTGAAACAGACAGACGGACAGACAGACAGACGGACGGACGGACGGACGGACGGAAATAAATTCCTGAGCTCGTCCTGATCATTTTGATATATAGTTTATGGGGTCTCCCATCATTCCTTTAAGGAGTTACAGATTCATGACAAACTCAATATCCCCTTTTTCACATGTGTGAAGGGTATAAATAAAATATACAGCTGCTGCTCCAATTGACAGTGTCCGACTGGATAATACTCAATACAATACAATACAATATACAAAAATTGAGCGAAATACCTTTGAAAAGGGCAAACTTTGCTGTCTAGCAATAGTGTAAAGGCGTGAAATTAATAAGTATGGTAGATCAGACATAATAGGATATTTGTTTAATTTTTTATTTTATTTTTTTTTTGTTAAGGCCTTTACGCAGATGCCCCGTGCAGCGCCCGAGCCCCAATGCACAGAATTTACGACGATAACGACAAAAATTCACATACAGGTAACCCTCCTACAACGCGGGGGTTAGGTTCCTGAAAATTGCCGCGTTGTAAGAAATCGCGTTGTAGGAGACATGAACTCCATACAAAAATCAGAGTTTGGTTCCAAACTGAAAAATTGGATTTTGTTCGTATATATATTCATACGAAATATATGAATTTTTTTAAATTTATTTATTGAGTCGTAACATATTATGTAATTTGATAATACATACTTCATTTATTTCATAAAAACTAAACAAAACAAAAATAAAATTTCAATTTGTCGTAATATTCATATTGACTGAAATAATAAATTAAAACGAAAAATTGACCATAAGTTTTTTAATTCTCTTCATCACTTATTATAATTTGTCTTGGACGTTTTGTCCGTGTTAGTTCAGAATCTGAGCTTGATCCACCATCTGATGGTGGATCAAGCTCAGATTCTGGCATCCTTACGAGGATTGGTTTAAAAAATTTTTTTATTGAGGATTGTTTGTTTTTATTTCTTAAATCTTTATAAATTTCTTCATATGGAGATAAGTCTTTTTGAAGATTTCGTTTAAAATTTCTGCTCTATCCCTTAGAGGATCGTTCTCTAAAATGAATTCTTCCAAACGTTTTGCCTGATTAAAAACTTCCTCGATACTTTTTAGTGAGAAGCTTTTATTTTCTACATCAGAAAGATTGCCAGAGCTATCTCCAACCGATAATCTTTTATTTGTCATTGCCACTAAATCTGCTTCGTCTATTTCGGCATCCGCAAAAAATAATTCTCGAATATCGTCAATTGTTATTTCATCAAATCCATCGCCTTGTACTGAATGCGCCAATCTCACTATGTTCCTACATTCATCCTCTATTGGTTCTGCAACTGTTTCCTGACCTATTTCCGGTAATAGTGCTTTCCAGCAATCTTTTAGTGTTGAATGACGAATTTCTTTAAGTGACGTGGCAACAATTTCGACGCAGTTTAAAATTGAGAACTGTTTCCAGACTTCTTGAACAGTTATATTTGCAGACTCCAATTTCTCTAATATTAATTCAAATGATTTGCGTATGTAGTACGCTTTGAATGTTGCTATTATGCCCTGATCTAAAGGCTGTAATAGCGATGTAGTGTTGGGTGGTAAAAATGCGATTTGAACGTAAGGATGACTTAAATCAGTTGAATGGGCTGGGGCATTATCTAAAAGTAGTAAAACTTTAAATGCTAAGTTCTTTTTTTTTTTAGATAATTTTCTACGTCAGGAACAAAGCAATGATAAAACCAATCATTAAATAAACTAGCAGTCATCCATGCTTTTTTGTTTGCTCTCCAATACACTGGAAGTTCGTTTTTGTTGCATCCTTTCATAGCTCTTGGATTTAATGATCGGTTAATAAACATTGGCTTGGTCATAAAATCACCAGACGCATTACTGCACAGCAGTAATGTTATTCGATCTTTAGAAACCTTAAAGCCAGGAGCTGTTTTTTCGTTTTTCGAAATAAAAGTTCTTCTAGGCATTTTTTTCCACCACAAACCCGTTTCATCTGCGTTGAACACTTGCTCTGGTAAATAATCATGTTCTTTGATAATTTCTCCGAGCTGTGCTGGGTATTTATCTGCAGCCTCTGCGTCTGCAGAAGCAGTTTCACCCTGTATTTTAAATGTGAAGTGCATGTCTTTTTTAATTTTCAAACCATCCATTACTAGCTACAATTGATGGTTGTCATTATCGAATGAAGATTGTTCTGTTTTCTTTAAATAATTAAATATTTTTAGGGCTTTATGCTTTATTATATTCCCATCTAAAGGCAATCGTTTTTTCGTCATATCTTCTATCCACACCGTAAGCGATTGTTCCATTTCCTCCATTATCTTTGCTCTAGGACGAGCTGTTACTTTCGCGAGAAGAGTGGATCCAGATGCTACCGAACTTCTTATTTTTCCTTCGTGTTTAATAGTTCTTATTGAGGACTCATTGAGCTTAAAAAGTCTAGATATATAAACTATCTTCTCTTGATTTTGAAGTCGATCCAAAATTTTTATTTTTGATTCAATGGATATAAATTTTCGTTTTAAAGTCGATCTTTTTTTCATTCGGCATTTTTAGGGCTAAAATTACAAATTGATTTAACTTTTGCACATAAAAAAAACTTAAATAAGGTTTAAAATAAACTTACTTATTCACTCTGATTTTTATAAAATTAATTTGAATATTTTTCCCTTTTTTTCACGTTTCTTGTTTGATGCTTTTAATTTCAAAGGCGAAAACAAACTAACATAAGACTTACCAAGAATGATTAAAAACAGACTGTCGCAGTGACTGCTGACGACACTGACGTGATTCTATTGAAAATGGAAAAGAAACGGTTTTAAAAAAATGCTCAAGCCGTTTGGCAGTGGGACAAGGTTTTAAATTTAATATTATATGTTTTAAAGTACTTAGTTCATGAATTATCTCATAAAAGTCAGAGCTCTTGGTTTTTATTTCAAATATAGCAACCATTTCGTAAATAAAACATTTCATGTCCTAATTGAATTATGTACCAATTATTAACACTTTTTTTCTGTCTTTGGCTGCAACTGCACACTGTGCACTTCATTGTGTGTTTTTTTAAGGGATGCCAAACAACGTAAAATTCACTGGTTTTGCTTAATATTTGTAAGGCCGAAATTTATATGAGAAAAAACTTACACGGTGGCAGCTCTGTGAAGGAAACCAATGCCGTATTATAACGGTTTTCTATCATTCTTGAGACTTACTACATCAAATTGAAGCAGCATAAATAAGCAAACAATAACGCGCCACCGACAAATTGTCGTCGGCGTTCATTTACACTCAGAGGAATAAGTGCATTGGTAAAAATCGCGTTGTAGGAGGCGCGTTGTAAGAAAATTACCGCATTTTGGGAGCCGCGTTGGAGCGAAAACACGTTATAGAAAACCGCGTTGTAGGAGGGTTACCTGTATTGTGGTGGTAGGCTAATAACTTTCTCTTAATAAATCGAAAATGCAGCTGTGTTTTGTTCACTTGTCAAGTAAGACCCCATTTACACGCTGAAGTTTTTTCGTGAATTTTCTCTCTGAATCTTTTGTTTGATGGCAAGGGGAGTAAAGGTGTAAAAATTCAAGCAAAAATTCACTACTTGTTAAGTCGTGAATTTTTCTTCTTATTTTGCTTTGCCTTATTTCGATAGAATGTAAACACAGAGTTTCACAGTGTTTGATGTGAAAAATAAAGTTATTGATACGAAATATCGCACAAGCAAATATTAGCGCAAATAGTAAATATATTGTTGTGGTCTATAAATTATTAATAGAAATGTTATGGAAGAAAGAATTAATTGAACTGGTGTTAACTGTGTCTGTTTATCGACCATAAATTTAAACCAGAGTTGCATTTTCAAAGGAAAAAATTCACTGAAAAACTTCAGCGTGTAAATGCGACCTGAATTCCGAAGAAGTTTTAAAACAGAATGAAAAAAAAAACTTCATGAAAAAACTTCAGCGTGTAAATGGGGTCTAAAATAACTAAATTTAAAATAATGACTTGCGACCAACGCCTTGCTGTTGGCGGTTATTTAAAAAAGGAAGGCTGCAAATGCAAAAAGCAATGGTATCATTTGGGTGAACCCATATTTGATGGGCAGAGCTGAGATTACCAGAGATTATGCTAAGCATAACCGGAACCTCTCGAAAGACTCAAAGCAAATTCACCTTACACATGGCAGTACGGGTCGACTTGAGTTGATGAATAAAAAATACATATGTTTATTAAAGTGTTTAATTTGAGTTAATTTATTTATTTTTATTAATTTCTTGTTGGGCACCATTGACTGCCAAAACAATAAATATGGCTCCAATGGAGCCTGAATGAGGTAAATTTTGTCAATATTTTCAGAAAAATGTATAAACTGGCTGTTGCTCGACATGTTGTTGCACTTTTAACGGCCTCAATTAAGTGCTTCACATTATTTACTACCGTAACAACAGCCCAGCTGTTATTTAAATTCCACATTGTTTAACACCACTTTACGGCCGTAACGAGCAAAACTGCATACTGGGTTATGTTACTACGGTACGGCCGCCGTATGAAACGTTTCCCAAAATCCGCATCAAATTTGGCAGCAAGAAAGCTCGTGATATAGCCCAAAGATCTGCATCAAAAATTTGGATCCCACACCTACATCTGCTCGTGCTTTTAGCTAGAGGCACCAAATTTAGTGGCAATTTACAGATCTGCATCAGATATTTGAATGGCACGCCCCCAAATTACGTCTCTACCTCAGCAAGCCTTTGCAAAATAGAAGTACTTGAATTTTAAACAGTTATTAAGTTAAAGCGAACAAATTTGGCAGCAAGATAGTTGGTCGCATAATCGTAAATCTGTATCTGATGCCACGCTAACGCCTCCCGTTTTTATACTGGAATCAGAAAATTCCGAAGACTGTTGCGTCCGACACCCAAGTTTTCAATTGTTTTCAACCTATTTTGATGCAATTTAAAAGTTTAGATATTGGTATCCAAATCCTAGACAATCTGCATAGGTTTATTAAGACGAAAAAGTCAGCTTGATCTGACAGATTATATTTAAAGCTTATATATGTAGTTAAAAAAAATATAAATTAAATTCAATACTTAAACAAAACTATTGTTGTTTGCGGTCTCTAATCCCATTATATATTTCATTTTGACATTTTCCAAATTCGATATTTTTCGTAATCGATTGCATGTGTATATCGGAAACCAGAATAGTTATCGATAATTTGAAGCAAACTTGTTCTGCTCATGGTATAGGAGAACTTAAATACAAAATCAGAAGTCTCTAGCTCTTGTAGTCTCTGAGATCCACGCGTTCATACAGACGGACAGACAGACAGACAGACGGACAGAAGGACATGGCTATATCGTCGCGGCTGTTGATGCTGATCAAGAATATATATACTTTATGGGGTCGGAGATGCTTCCTTCTGCCTGTTACATACTTTTGCACATTTTATGGGTTAAGTGTATAAAAAGACTCCAGATTTCCATAAGCAGATCAAGTTTGTTTAAAATTATCGATTACTCCTTTCAATTTCAATGTAAAAAAGTTATCGATAACAATAAGATCTTAAATTTCAGAAATTCTCTATTTGGTATGGATAAACTTACACATAATGTGGAAATCTTTTAAGAAATATCGAACATATGAAATGTAATTGAAAATGACTCAAGCTCGCATTAGCAAATGCAGTCATTTTTGTACATTCATACAGGCGAAACAAGTACATGTTATGTCAATGATCTAGGGCATGGGTCGGCAATCTGCGCCCAGCGAAACATCTTGGTGCGGCCCGCAAGTTTTTGGAAGTTGTGGAAGCTAAATATGGTGACGTGATGTATTATTGTGAAGTAAGATGGCTAAGCCGAGGAGAAGTACTTCAATAATTTTTTATTTGAATGAAAGGAAAGGCAATACACGAAATTTCCAACCACCAGTAGGTTGTAGATCTTGGGTTTTGTAACTGATTTCACTGCCGAACTGAATATACTCAATACACGTTCACAGGGGAAATAAAATGCAATGCAATAAACTATATACATATAAAATGGCTTTTAAGGAAAAAACGAACTTGGTGGATTTCTATGGGAGTTTGCCTTCTGAAAACTACGAGGATTTCAAAAGGGTTGCTCAGAACATAATTAACATGTTTGGTAGAATATATAATTGAGAGTAAAATTTTTCAATTCTGAACTATCGAAAAACAAACACTGTTCTCGGTTATTGAATTCATTTAGACGCATTATTACGCGTCTTTACTTCAAAAATGCCAGTTTATATAAAAAAACTTGCAAGTCAAATGCAATCACAAAAATCTCATTGATTTTATTAAATAAAATAAATGTCGTTAAAATATAAACTTAGCGTTTTATTTTTAAAACTAAAATATTTGTACATAAATATTGTAGGTAAACCTACTGCAAGTGCGGCCCGCACTGATCCCCATGAAAAATATTTAGCCCTTTTACAAGAAAAGGTTGCCGACCCATGGTCTAGAGTATCTTCTATTCGAGCTTTCTCAACAAGGACATACGTCAATTGATCCTTCCTCTAAGGTGTATGCTTGCAATAAGGTATTTGGTTGGGCTAATCGCGTTAGTTTTTGCCCTTTCAGTGTCATGGGGCATTTTATGATTTTGCCTTCATGTAACGAACGTTACAAACGGAAGTGGGCCACATTGTGGAATGTGCACCGTACGTGAGCCACAAAAACTAGTAATTATCTTTTGTTAATTATGTTGCTGTGCAGTTTTTATTTATTAAATTTGGTGTATGGCTTGCATTAAGCATTTTAAAATTGCTTAAACTTTGTTAGGCGGTTTTCTTAATTCAATGAAAACTCCAAAAATATATTTTTAAGCATTTATAAATGTCTTTTGATTTGAAAGTTTTAGTGGTTCAAACATTTTTAAAAGCGTTCCTGAAATCTTTGGAACCAAATTTGGTAACTAGCTGTATGGATGCGGGAAACATGTGCTCTTACCGATTTTCAGCTATCGGTTTTATCATCAAAAGAGTTTATTGGTTTTGTGCAATGTCCGTCCGTTATACAGTCAAACATCCATATAACGAATCTCAAAGGGACAAGAAAAAACTTTCTTAAAGAAAGTTCGTTACATGGAAGTCGACTGTACCTAGTTTAGGTAAATATAAAAAATGTTGATTTAACTATAAACAAAGCCAAACAGCTAAATTAAAATTAAACATATTTTAATCAAGTTGCGTGCATTTTTATTAAATAAAATTAAATTAAATTAAATTAAATCCATTGCAAGAGTATTGGATTTAAAGTACGCGAGATGTTAAAAAAAGTTTCATGAATAATATTAGAATCTTATAATTTTGTGCATCAATGCTAATACGTTCACACTTTAGATTAAATATAAATACAATATAATACAATATGTGTGTACAATTAAACGCATTTATTTTGAATGCTTTTGCAATTTCATGTACATATGTCATATCTTAAGTTGTTTTCGCATTTGTTTCGTGTACCTCCCTCTCACTCTATCACTCTCATTGTTTATATTGTTTTTGCATTTGTTAGCGTATTGAAATTGTTTAATATGATTGAAATTTGCATTCCACAATAATTTGCCATATGATTTGCATTTTACTTTCGGCTTTCAACGAGCGATACTCGCCCTTAAATAATAAATAAATAAAAAATATGTATATTGCATTTTTAATTATGTCGTATAGTGTGCTTTACGCGTATGAATTTTTATTTTTAGTTTGATGGCGTATTAAGTGAATATTTTGTGTTTGTTAACTTTGCTGCTCGGCGATTAAAAGTTCTTGAAAAATGCGTCTACGTAGTAATAATTATGCGAAAAGTGTGTTGTAAGTTGATTGTTTTTCAATGCTTTGAAGACATGCAAACAATTCTCTTTTCGACTCTGCAGCGGAAGCTACAGGATGAGCAACATCAGAAACAGCAATAATGACGGCGGCGGCGGAGAAAGCGTTCTATTGCCCACATCACCAACAGCTGCTGCTGCAATAGCAACAACAAAAGCAGCAAAAAGTGCTGTTGCAACTACATCATCAACTACTACAACTACAACTGGTGGCAAATCAAGTTCAAGTCGCCGCTTGGTTCATTTGACCGGTGGCAATCATGGAGTTGCCGTGGGCAATGTTGTTGGCTGGCTAAAGCAGGTTTCTGTTTGTCCAACTCTCCTATTTAATTGGCCCAAAATCTATTGTACTCGTTTAAGTACATTTGTTTGCATATGGTTGTTGTTGTACTTCAGCTACTGAGCAGCTATCTACGATCTGACAAAAACACAAAAAAAAAAAAAATTACTTAAAGTTAACCTAAGCAATATTTGTTGTAATTTTGTAACAATATCCTGCACAAAATATTCTTAAACGCAAGCGTTCATCCCTTTACCCTTCCTGTTACTGCTTATGTGCACCGTCTTAGCCATTTCAGGTTGAATATATTACAGTGGAAAAACTTTGCATAATTATTTCAGAAGTGACCAGTCAAGCGATCTCGATCAGAAGCTGCATGATTCAACCTCATTTTTGTTCCCATTGTATATTATGTGTGAACTTAAATAAACTGGTTGTTATTTATAAAACTCTAGTCAAATATTAAGTTTATAGTTCTTAGCATACTTGCATTTTTAATATATATGCAAGAATTTTTTGGTAACATAACTAAATTT
This sequence comes from Scaptomyza flava, assembly GCA_030179655.1. NCBI lineage: Eukaryota > Metazoa > Arthropoda > Insecta > Diptera > Drosophilidae > Scaptomyza > Scaptomyza flava. Next base: position 68,902,209 of record JARNME010000404.1, on the reverse strand, counting down.
AAAACAGTATTTTGACATACATTTTTTTACTATGGTACCGAAGGCAAAGAGTATATTGTTTTTGTGCAATGTCCGTCATGGCGTCTGCCGTCCATCTGTCCTTATGATCGCAACTTTTTTTAAAACCGTTCAAACATTGTAAATATCTTGGTCCGTGTGTGCGTCAGAAAAAGTCGAGTTTTTGGCGCTATGTCCTGTGGGGGGCTTGGAAATCGCTACAGCTTGAGGAGCAAATTGACAAAATACCTATTTCTCACATTTTAAAAGCTGAAATCACCAAATTAGGGAAAAATACATCTCCCAAAGATTTGCATACATATGTTTCAGTACTGGCAAAGACCGTACAATATCAATATGTTGCAATTGTTAAGAAAAGCTTCGTCTCAGGGGTTTGCCTCAAAAACATTTCAAATGGTATACAGAATAACAAAAGCAGTAAGCCATAAGTGTGAATAATAATAATAAACTATATACAATTGCCACACTCACATTTAAGGGTGCTGTATATGCATAGATGTACACAAACAGTCAAATTTCAGTTAAGCAATTGCTCGTCATTCATACTCTTTCCTTTTTTTTAATTCTATGACACTAGACCAGCGACCGGCAAAGTTAGCGTTTCCTATAGCTGGCTATAGGGCAGCAATTTTTTCGTTTTACGCTGTACGCTATAAAAAAACTAATACAAGCGCACGCTGTTCGGCTTTCGGCAGTTGTGTTGCTTCCACTTCGGCAAAGCAAATCAAGTCAGTTGCTGTTCAGCATTCACAAAGGCAAGACCACGCTGCGCAATTTTTCTTAATGATAAATATTAAACACTGCAAAAAAAAAAAAACTAAAAAATGGATGAATTTTTTTCAGTGAACATATGGATGGCGAGTCCCAATGTTTAATTTGCTACCAAATTTTAGATCGTAACAATATATATTTTTTAAAAAGGACCACATAGTTGAAGAATTAGAATAAAAAATAACTTGAACCTTTTTTTGATTTGCCAACTTTTTCATTTTTCCCAGTGCACTGTTTTCTTCGTGCGCGAACACAGTTTTCAATACAAGCAAAGAGCAATAAAAGTATAGATGTGTGAGTTTGCCGGTCGCTGCACTAGACACAAATTATGCCAACGCAATTTATGCAGCGATGCACACAAATTTCGAAAGTGTATTCAGTAGTGAACTTGTCGATGCCATTTGCCGACACAAAAAAAAAAAACCAAAATATGAAAAATATCAAAATTCTAGACAAGCGGCCCAGCAAAAAGGAAAACACACGCACACATACAGTGAGAAATTTTTATCGTTCTTGGTTGCTGCAGGCCTGCCGCTTGTCGTACACTTGCCGCTGAGTGCATGTGCAACTGAAACAAAAACGCTATCGCGCTCCTTCACACTCATTGCACAGATGGTTTCCGAGAGCGGAACCCTGAGACGAAATATCTCTAAACCCTTTTCTTAACAATTGCAACATCTTGATATTGTACGGTCTTTGGTACTGGTATCAAAGTATTTCGTAGTCGGTTGCGTCCGACCGCAACGTTTTCACTTATGTTTTTATTAGAATTAAGATTGTTTATAAATCAATTTATATTTTATTTAGTATGTATTATGGCATAGCTTTTTTGTAGATATATCAAGTTGTGTTTTAGTGATTTGAATTTATTGGGTTTTTATACTCGATACCGAAGGTAAAGAGTATATTGGTTTTGTGCAATGTCCGTCATGGTGTCTGTCCGTCCGTATGCATGCAAGTTTTTTCCACACCCTTCAAGCTAGAGACTTGAAACTTTCCAATTCTCTTTATCTATGGGATAGTAAATTAAATGGGGGTTCTACGATAACTGGGAGGCTGACAAATCGATAAATTCGATAATTCAAAACCGATAAATACACATATTTCGCACATCCTTACAGCTAGAACTACCAACTTTCGTAGGAAGATAGCTACTAGCAACCCCCAAAAAACTGCATCAAAAATTTTGGAGCCACACCCACCCATTCCGCCCCCAGCCCCCCCCGCATTTTAAAGTTAAAAAAGGCTATATCTCCCACATCTGTTGAGCTATAGCCACCAAATTTGGCGCCAAGATAGGTGTTGATGACCCCCCAAAAACTGCATCAAAAGTTTGGATGCCACGCCCACCAATACTGTCCTAGCCCCCAACCACCCATCCACCCCAACGCTTCGTCAAAAACGGGAATGCTTGTATCTTCCAGAGTTGTGGAGCTAGAGCCACCAAATTTGGTAAGAAGATAGCTGGCAACGACACCCAAAATCTGCATCAAACGCTCACCCGTTCCTCCCCCGCCCCCCTTTCCCCATCTATTACAAACTTTAAGCTAGAGTCACCGAATTTGATATAAAGGTAGCAATTGACATTCCACATAGATCTGCAGTAAAAATTAGGATGCCACACCCACCCATACCGCCCCCAGCCCCCCCTTTCCACAGCTTTTACAAACTTTGAGCTAGAGTCAATAATTTAAGTATGAAGGTAGCAATTGACATTCTGCATAGATCTGCAGCCAAACTTTGGATGCCACGCCCACCCTTACCGCCCCAGCCCTCCTTTCCCCACTTTTAACAAACTTCGAGCTAAAGTCACCAAATTTGGAAGGAAGATAGCAATTGACATTTCACAAAGATTGGTATGAAGGTAGCAATTGACATTCCAAATAGATCTGCATCAAAAATTTGGATAACACGCCCCCCCCCCATTACGCCCCCAGCCCTCCTTTCCCCACTTTTAACAAACTTCGAGCTAAAGTCACCAAATTTTGTATTAAGGTAGCAATTGATATTCCACATAGATCTGCATCAAAAATTTGGATGCCACGCCCACCCATACCGCTCCCAGCCCCTCTTTCCCCACCTTTTACAAACTTTGAGCTAGAGTCACCCAATTTTGTTTTAAGGTAGCAATTGATATTCCACATACATCTGCATCAAAAATTTGGATGCCACGCTTACCCATACCGCTCCCAGCCCCCCTTTCCCCACCTTTTACAAACTTTGAGCTAGAGTCACCAAATTTGATATAAAGGTAGCAATTGACATTCCACATAGATCTGCAGCAAAAATTTGTATGCCACGCCCACCCATACCACCCCCAGCCCCCCTTTCCCCACTTATCACAAACTTTGAGCTAGAGTCACCAAATTTGGAAGGAAGATAGCTGGTGGCATCCTCATCTGCATCGGAAAATCTTTTAGGCAGCGTAGACCCCTGCCCAGTCCGTACCCCTTTGCAACCAGGCCTCTTTTTAAGCGGTTTAAATACTGGTATCGAGTAAGCCGCAGTCGGTTGCGTCCGACTGCAACGTTTCCACTTGTTTTTTATTATTGCTCATTACTTTTATGTAATCCTTTTTGCTTTCCATAAGAGCTCTTTATTTTTGCTGCTTGGGTCTGTTTCAGTTAGCAGCTTCTTTTATGTCGCGACTCTTGAGATTATGCTTAATCCTAGTTAATGTCGGCTATGTATGTATTAATTTAACGCAGCAGTGAAAATCCCACTTAAAAATTATGGTGTTGTTATCGGTTTTCTGATGTTGTGTGCTCGTATAAACTCATCATAATATTGTGTCCCATTGCATATATCTTAATAATTTGCAGGCTTCCATTGAGGTACGAGACGCTGGCACTCGGACACTATCTATGCTTCAAAGCACAAATCCTAGTTTTCGGTCTCTGGACTTATCCATAACGCCATCGGTATCCGTTTCCCCTACCTCAATCAGTGTGCCGAACACGACAAGTTCCGAGAACTTACTGGGTGGCTCTACGAAATTAACAGGCATTATACTAGATAGCGAGGATACCTGCGCTACCAAATTGATAACAGGAACACGTGTCTACGCATCCGTAAGTCAACCACAAAGTCCGCGGCATCGTTTTCGTTTCCCTCCAAACGGCTTGAACGGACGTTCAACTTCGATATCGTCGCAACTGGAAAAGACCAAAAAGCTACTCAAGATGACGGAGGGCGACGATAAGCCATTAACCATATTGCACTACAACGATGTGTACAACATTGAATCCATGGCCGAAACGGAGCCGGTAGGTGGAGCTGCACGTTTTGCCACAGCCATCAAGAGCTATGCGCATCTTAATCCACTTGTACTATTTAGTGGCGATGCCTTCTCACCTAGCATGTGTAAGTACTTTTTAAAACTGCCACTTTTATCAACTACGTTCATTAATGTATGTATTTTTGAATTTTGCAAAGTGAGCACCTTTACACAGGGCGAACAAATGGTACCTGTGCTCAATCAGGTGGGCACACACTGTGCCGTCTTTGGTAATCACGACTTTGGTGAGCTTTAAATATTTATATATAAATAAATTTTTTGTGCATGTGCAAAAACTGAACTCAGAAGTTTTCATAAGATGCAAACAATGTATAATATGACCCTAAAATGCATGTGACATTCCAAACATTTATTTAAACGTTCGTTTTGTGCAAATATATGTAGCAGTAAGAAAGAAGCATCTCTGATCCCATAAAGTAAATATAATCTTGATAAGCTTGAACAGCTGAGTCGATATAGCTTGTCTGCCCTTCCATCCGTCTGTCTAAATCAGCGACAGGCACATTTGGCGTTTCCTATAGCTGGATATAGGGCAGCAATTTTTTCGTTTTACACTGTACGCTATAAAAAAACTAATACAAGCGCACGCTGCTCGGCTTTCGGCAGTTGTGTTGCTCCCACTTCGGAAAAGCAAATCAAGTCAGTTGCTGTTCAGCATTCACAAAGGCAAGACCTCGCTGCGAATGCTAAATATTTAACACTGCAAAAAAACTGAATAATTAATGAATTTTTTTTCAATGAAAAAATGTTTCACAATGTTTAATTTGCCCCCAAATTTTAAATTATAACAATTTATATATTTTAATTTTTTATACTCGCCCAGAACTTTGAATTGCGAAACAACGTTCTCAACATTAAAAAAAAATTAAAATACAAATAAAACTCACAATAAACAATTAGACGACCTACTTTGAATAAAATGCTATAATGTGCATAATGTGCACAGTGCACTGTTTTCTTCGTGCGCGAACACAGTTTTCAATACAAGCAAAGATCAATAAAAGTATAGTTGTGTGAGTTTGCCTGTCGCTGGTCTAAATGAACGCGACCATCTCAGATACTATTATAATTTTGTTTCAAATTTGTGACGATATACACATGTAATTAAAAGGTATGACTAGTCGGTTGATTTTGAACTGACTTTGGCTTTGGAAAGCTCTTCAGTTTGGTTAGGGCTTATAAGATTTTCAGATAATGTAAGTGATAAATATAGTTTGTTCATCCTCAACACAAATCAATGTATTTAATGCACAACTTGTTCTCTCTTAACTATCAGATCATGGCCTGGATGTGCTTGCCAAGTTAATAAAAAAAACTGACTTCCCCTGGCTTATGTCTAATGTGGTTGACAATGAAACTGGCCGACCGCTAGGTGGTGGAAAAATCTCCCATTTCATTCTACACAATCAAATCTCGATTGGATTAATTGGGCTTGTAGAGCGCGAATGGCTTGAGACTCTGCCCACTATTGATCCCACCGAAGTCACCTACATTGATTATGTAGAGGCAGGCAATCGTCTCGCTCGGGAGCTGCGTAACGAGGGCTGCGACTTGATCATTGCCCTTACACACATGCGCACACCCAACGACATCAACCTGGCCGAGAAATGCAACGGCATCGATATTATCCTGGGTGGTCACGATCATGTACGGGAGGTTACTGAAATTAACGGCAAAATGATTGTCAAATCGGGCACCGACTTCCAGCAATTCTCCGTCATAACCCTCGAACGACAAGCCAACAATCGCTCACAATTCACATCGGACGTTAAGTGCGTTGATGTGACGGCTATAATACCAGAGGATCCGGTTCTTAAGCAGGATCTAGCCAAATATGCCAGTAAGTGGAATTCAAATCAAATAATACTAACATGATTCAATTCGAACTTCTCTTTTTATTGAATCTTTGGTATTTTCTTTTAACGAAAATTACAGCATGCCTTTTGATAGTTAAGGCCCATTCCCAGCAGCTGCGAAACGTAATTTTTAGCTGCAACTTTATATAAGTAAATATAGTTTAAAAAAACTAAAAAACACTTTTTTAGAGCATATCAAACTAAAAAGTTAAAAATAATTTTTCAAATAAGCTTAAAACAATAATAAATGATACTAGCATTATTGTAAAAAATAGCATTGGGCGCTCGATGTACGATAAATATGGACAAAGCGCCCCACGCTTTTTTTTACAATAATGCTAGTATCATTTATTATTGTTTTAAGCTTATTTGAAAAATTATTTTTAACTTTTTAGTTTGATATGCTCTAAAAGCGTGTTTTTTAGTTTTTTTAAACTATATTTATTTTTCACTTTTTAGTTCGATGTATTATAAAAGCGTGTTTTTTAGTTTTTTTAAACTATATTTATTTTTTAATTTTTATTTCTATTGATTATTGAAAAAAAAATTTGTAAGGTCTAGTGAACATGAACATGGTGCAGATTAAAAAAAAAATTTCTTTTTCGGCTGTGGTCGGGATTAGAACCCACGACCGGTGAGTCCGGGAGCGAAGACCCGCGCCTTAGACCACTCGGCCAACGAACGAACTTGAGGTAGTGGGATATACTGACAGTAATAAGCCACTTGCTTTTAGTCCAAAGGAGAATTAAAAAATTTTTTTTTTCGGCCGTGGACGGGATTAGAACCCACGATCGGTGAGTCCGGGTGCGAAGACCCGCGCCTTAGACCGCTCGGCCAACGAACGAACTTGATATAGTGGGATATACTGAAAGTAATAAGCCACTTGCTTTTAGTCCAAAGGAGAGTTACATACATACATACAAGTGAAGCTAATATAAGCGTGTTAAAAAAACAGTTGTCAGAAATTTTCGTGCATGCTTTCCGTTTTTAAATTCCCAGCAACCATCAGAAAAGTTCATCGATAGTTCCGATAGTGGAACAATTGTGGATTCCATAATCAGCTGTTCTTAAAAACGGAATAATAGCTTCACAATTATTCCGCGCAGCATTAGAAATGGACGCACAAAAAAAAGTAGAACGAAAGCGGTTTGTAAGTTTTTTTTCGAGAAGATAAAATTGCATTAATCAATGAGCATGAAAAAGAAAAATAATTAAATTTAATTATAAATGAGTTCAATGCTTTGTTTAATTTTAACACCAGCCAAATTATTTTGTTAAGGAACAGAACCTTCGCCTGAGTTTACATATTCCTTTATGTAATTTCTAGCAAATTTTGGCGATCAAAATGCCAAATGCAACGGCGGCCTCGACTGAGCCTATAATTAAAAATACGTTCGGGTACGCTAAATGAGCGCGACCCGTATGACTTCACAATCCTCTTGTGTAGAGGAAACGCATCGTCTGCAACAATAAAATATGGTGTTTCAACTCCATTGAGAACGTTGTCTGGCGGATTATTTAGACTATCTGCCAAAATTGCTTTCCCAAGCGAGGAATGCGCGAAGGCGCTCAATTTGAACAATTTAATCAAATAAGGTGACCAACAAATATTTATATTTTGCATACAAATATTTGGCACTGCTGGTCACTCTAACTTTATGTGGAACCTAACGAAATAATTGAGCACTTTTCATAAATGAAATTTTTTTTGCTGGGAATGGGCCTTTACTGAAAGGGCTTCCAATTTTAAGGTATTACATAGTCGAACTTTCTAGAAAAGCGTCTTCCTACTTGATCGCAGTGTTTTTTTTTTTTTTTTAATGAAAATAAGTACTACTTACTAAATCTTTTTAGAAAATTCAGTCAACAGTGTTTGAAATTCAACGAATTCCGTTGTATGAAACCTTATGGGCTTGTTATCGGACCAGGTTCAACCTTTTTTGCAGCATCTTTAGGATGTCTTATGAATATAGCCACCTGCCCAAATAATCTTTGCATTCTTTTATTTTTATACCATTTAGAAAATAATTATTAGCATTTGTTTAATTAAAAAAAAATTCCTGACCGAAATAAATTGGTCGGCTTCGTTTGATGACAAAATATTATTTTGGCAATATGTATTAGTTACTTTTTAATCGTTTAAAATATTGGTTGCCAATTTATTTGTTTAATCTCAATTTGCATCTGTCTCCTTTCACTTTATCCATTTTCTTTACTTTGCAGAGTTTATTGAGAGCAAATTATCAGATGTAATGGGTGTGTTTACCGTGGAGCTCGATGGACGATTCTCGATAGTGCGAACGCAGGAATCAAATCTGGGAAATTGGGTGTGCGATGTCGTCTTGGCAGCTGTCGGTGCCGATGTGGTCATACTCAATGGTGGCACTTTCCGCTCTGATCGCATTCACCCTGTGGGTGCATTTACAATGGGCGATCTTGTAAATGTTATACCCATGCGGGATCCTTTGATACTGCTGGAAGTGACGGGAAGTGTATTATGGCAGGCTTTGGAGAACGGAGTATCCGCCTATCCTAAACTCGAGGGTCGCTTTCCACAAGTGGGTGGCATAAGTTTTGTCTTTGATCCGAAAAGTTTACCAGGCAGCCGCATCGATCCGCAGCTCATACAGGTGGGCGATGAGTATCTGAACTTGGAGCAAACCTACAAGCTGTGCGTCAAGAGCTACATATTTATGGGTTGCGATGGCTATACAATGTTTAAAGACGCCAAAGTGCTGGTAAGGTTGTTTTTAATTCGATTATTCCTATTGTATTTGTATATATGTGTTTGTTACTTTATCGTTAAGTAAATTGATTAAGGAGACAAATCAGTTATAAATCAACCAGCCCTTATTCTAAATGTTCGCCAAAAAGAAACAAGCTTTATTCATCGAAATACTTTTCATGCAGCTATCAAAGAATTCAATTCAGTTTAATACTATATTCAGTCAGCCGACCCTTTACCCGCGGTTGCAAGAAAACCCAGCACACTTTGTTACTGCTTTTCGTACAATCCGACTTAAATGGGGAAGATAATCTTTACTCGGAATTACGGGTTGAATTAGCTTTCAAATCTCACTAAATACACTAATATACAAAAAGCGCCTACGGCAGACTTTCTGCTTTTACTTTAGATATATAGGAAAAACAATACGTTAGATAATCCCAAAAAAATGTAGCACGCATGTAAGCTGGTTCATAGTCTTTTCATAACAAAATCCTTAACTATTTTTTCTACTGGCTTTGACCGATCATGCATTCCATAGTCCAATCTACAACCGCTTACCTTAAAAAGTAAAGGTGAGCATATAGCGAGCATAATATTAAAACATTTTGAAAAATCCGTTTTTATATCTGCTAGCGTTTATTAGTTCTGTCCATCTTTATAAAAGCAATATTTTCGATGCTTTTAAAGGTAGAGAAATATTACCAGATTAAAATAGCAAAACTAAGCAATTGTTTTCGAGACAATACAAAAAATTTGATTTCGCAGCCTTAGAGGAGAATTTATTATAGACGAAGTATTACATGCCTGCTCAATTCATTTCAATTCGTTTCCCAATTTACGATTTAATATTTTGATATCTCTTTCAGATGGATGATGATGCCTGTCCAGAGCTGGGCATCACGTTGCAGAATCATTTTAAGGCTATTAACTCACGTAAATGCGGCCAGAATACTAAGCATCGACAGTCGCTGGTGACATTGTCGCGCCGTCATAGCCTAGTGCAATGCCTGGACAGTATGGATCTTGCTGGTCCATCGCCTATACGAAAACTATCTGTGGGTCATCATAACAAATCACTAGATTTGGGCCCCGGCAATTCACAGAAGGTGATTTATTATCTATTTATACTGAGTACTGTCATTCTTTTCCTAAAAACATTTGAGAAAACAGGGTTTAGAATTGGTTTTTTGTTTTTATTTTACAACAGTTAGTTTGTTAACCTTACTCTTCTTCGTCATACTATATTATATCAGATAAATTGGGACCAGTTTTAGAATTTTTTCTCGTGCTAAATGGTTTTTCTTGCGTCATTCTTAACGGTGGTGCTATATGACGCAATGCGATCGGAATGCATACATAATTTGCTAGGCGCCTTTCGTGATACTGAGTCAATAGCGTGGGTTTCCGTTAAGTGATACCTACTGCACCCTACACAAGGTAATACTTTTCTGTTCTTGGCAGATGCTTCGTCGCACCTCGTTGGATGATCTGGAGCAGTCGACATGTGACCTGGCCCCTCAGTTAGAGCATCGCATTATTATGTTACAAAATGATGAGGTACGACCAGTAAATATTACTTTATTTTTAAAGGCTTACATAGTTTTCTTTTAATATGTGCAGCACCATCGTCAGCTGTTGTTCAAGAAGGAGACGCAGATTATGAATTCAACCATAACTGAAGCAGAGGACGAGTAAAGATACTTCTATAAATATAAATTTTGTCAAATTCTTTGTTTTCTTGTTAACTTGATAATAGTTGTAGGCACATGCATATGCATTTGAGTTAAGGAAGAACAGCTAATAGTCAACTTTTAGTTATGCGTCTATGGATATCTTCTTGTTTGTAAATGGTATGTTATTAATTTTGTTTGTTGTTATAATAACTAATTTTTCTAAGTTGGCTACAAAAAGTTATACTTCGTTTAAGATAGAAACAGGAAACAACGCAAAGTTTATGTTAAAATTGTGTGTACCTTAAAGAGTTAATTAAGTTTAGACAAATTATTAAATTAATTAGTGCAACGAGAAATAGATTTTAATACACCTTTTGTTTATGAAAATGTGTAACATTTATTTGTAAAACGAAATGTTTATTAAAAATATTTGTTTAACAAAGTGACAAGTCAAGTGTATTAAAACTGTTCTCACAGACATTCCAATAAACTCTTCCAGCGAATCTCTTATAAGTTTAGGTTAAAACAATATGTATTGTGTAAATATATTACCTAGATGTTCTTTTAGCAAGCTTTTAGCTAGTGGGCATTCGTCCTAATTCGGGTAATTATAAATGTATAAAGCTGTATTTAATTGTGCATGCAGGTATTCATATTCAATGGTATAAAAATCTAAGCAATCTAAGCATTAAAAAAATAGTTACTGATAAAAAGTACAAAACTAAACGTTTGCTTTTGTGCCGTACTGGCGCTTTTTTCGTAGCTAGTATATTTGTGTATACTTATTGTCCACTTTTAGTAATGCAGATAGCACTAATATCTAAAATATTTTTAAATAAAATTAAAAAGAGACGCATTGCGTCATGCAACGCTTTGGCAACATTAAACAAACTAGCAATTCTCCATACAAAAAACATTCATGTAAATAAAACGTAGCCAAGGTGGTCAAGTGACTGTAACAAATGCACATTAGTTGCCAACAATCAATTTTTACAAATATTTGACATGATATGTGGATGTAATTCAAATACAAATAAAGACCAAAGAAATCAATAATAAAACAAGTGGAAACGTTGCAGTCGGACGCAACCGACCGAGGAAAAGGGGGGGGGGGGGGGGCGAAATGGGTAGGCGTGTCTGCAAAACTTTGATACATTTTTTTGGGGGTTGTTGGCAGCTATCTTCCTACCAAATTTGGTGGCTCTAGCTTAAAAACTCTGGAAGATACACGCATTCCCTTTTTTTGATGAATCGTTGGGGTGGATGGGGGCGGCTAGGGCAGTATTGGTAGGCGTGGCATCCAAACTTTTGATGCAGTTTTCGGGGGGTCATCGTCATTTTTCTTGGCACCAAATTTGGTAGCTATAGCTCAAAAACTGTGGGAGATATAAACCTTTTTTACTTTAAAATGAAGGTAGGGGGGGGGGGGGGGCTGAGGGCGGAATGGGTGGGCATGGCTCCAAAATTTTGGGGGTTGCTAGTAGCTATCTTCTTACCAAATTTGGTAGTTCTAGCTGTAAGGATGTGCGAAATATGTGGACTTATCGGTTTTGAGTTATCGAATTTATCGATTTGCCAGCCCCTCAGTTATCGTAGAACCCCAATCTTGACACTTTAATTTACTATCCCATAGATAAAGAGAATTGAAAAGGTAAGTCTCTAGTTTGAAGGGTGTGGAAAAAAGTTGCGTTCATACAGACGGACAGACGGACAGACAGAAGGGTGTGGAAAAAAGTTGCGTTCATACAGACAGACAGACAGACGAACAGACCCCATGACGGACATTGCACAAACTCAATATACTCTTTACCTTCGGTATCGAGTATAAAAAAAGATAACAGGCTTTAAATTCGCCTGTGAAGATGTGTGCGAATAAACGCCTATGCTTTAAATAAACAAGTAAGAAGGCTCTAGTCGGGAGAGCCCGACGAGAAGATACCCTGAACCCAGTTGCAATAAATATATTTAATTTATATAAGACTTTGGTGTACTGGCTTAGCTTCCATCGATTAAGTTCAATATCTCCGGTGTTTCTCAACCGATTTGGACGAAATTTTCAGAAAAGTTCTATCATTATCCATTACTTCAACCCTCATTTTTAGATTTTCCAAATTCGATATTTTATTGTTATCGATTTTATGTGTATATCGGAAACCCGAATAGTTATCGATAATTTGAAGCAAACTTGTTCTGCTCATGGTATAGGAGAACTTAAATACAAAATCAGAAGTCTCTAGCTCTTGTAGTCTCTGAGATCCACGCGTTCATACAGACAGACAGACGGACAGACAGACGGACAGGGCTATATCGTCTCGGCTGTTGATGCTGATCAAGAATATATATACTTTATAGGGTCGGAGATGCTTCCTTCTGCCTGTTACATACTTTTGCACAAAACCATTATACCCTTATTTACCCATTTTATGGGTTAAGGGTATAAAAAAGTTTACTTAACGTATAACAGTTTGTTAACAGTTTTAAAAAGATTAAATAGACATTTAATAATCTGTCAGTTAAAAGCATATTTCCGTTTGTTTTTGTTTTTATGAGAAAATGTTTTTCCGTTTTTATACCCTTAACCCATAAAATGGGTAAATAAGGGTATAATGGTTTTGTGCAAAAGTATGTAACAGGCAGAAGGAAGCATCTCCGACCCTATAAAGTGTATATATTCTTGATCAGCATCAACAGCCGAGACGATATAGCCATGTCCGTCTGTCTGTCCGTCTGTCCGTCTGTATGAACGCGTGGATCTCAGAGACTACAAGAGCTAGAGACTTCTGATTTTGTATTTAAGTTCTCCTATACCATGAGCAGAACAAGTTTGCTTCAAATTATCGCTAACTATTCGGGTTTCCGATATACACATAAAATCGATAACAATAAAATATCGAATTTGGAAAATCTAAAAATGAGGGTTGAAGTAATGGATAATGATAGAACTTTTCTGAAAATTTCGTCCAAATCGGTTGATAAACACCGAAGATATTGAACTTAATAGATGGAAGCTAAGCCAGTATACCAAAGTCTTATATAAATTAAATATATATTTATTGCAACTGGGTTCAGGGTATCTTCTAGTCGGGCTCTCCCGACTAGAGCCTTTTTACTTGTTATTCTTAAAAAACACACAAACTTTTTAAATCAATATGTAATCAATCTTGTTGGAAAACTCGCTTCATGTAAATCGTTTATTAAAACAAATAAAATAAATTTCTTGATGTGGCAAACAAGTTCTATTTAGTTAATCAAATTGACGGAACCACTTTGTTAATCTTTAAAATTTAATAAAACTGCAACACAAGGGTTTTTATGGCACTGGCTATGTGAAAGGCACAATCGCGCACCTCCCTCGTATTCTTCTGTATAGCCAGCTTATCATCTGCCTCAATGGATTTCTGCAGATTCTCGCACTCGTGATGGATGAGTATATTATTGCGTGTCAGCTGCTTGAGAGTCTCGCATGTTGTTTCGGTAGCATTAATTGGCTGTGGAGTTTAAAAAATTCTCTCGGTAACATAAAGTTCTGTTTAGGGTTTCACAATAAAAACAAACCAAATTCGCATAGAGCGCTATTAAGTCTGTCACAGCGCTCCGTATACGCTCACCATATGGCGCTATCGATTGCTCCTCAACCTCCTTGGTGGGATGCATTGCCTGAATAAGCTCTTTAAGGCAGCGAGTTACCAAATCAGAGCGAAGCTTAACCTCCTCGCCAAAAGGTTTGTCATCGCCAGCCATTTGGTACATACTTGTAGTATTGCGTACATCGGTGTTGCCCTTGCTCAAATTGTTAGCTAGACGACGCTCATACATGCTGGCTGGTCTTTTAATGGTCGATTGATTGGACGAGGCATTCGATGAGGCGCTGTCAATACAAGTAGCAGCAGTTTCGCCTGTAGAGATGCTGCCCTCCGGTAGCGACAAAGGTTCATGCTCCGAGTCTGGACTGTTTAGATTCAAATCAATGCGACTAACACAAAAACAAAATAATTTAAAATATAATTAACTTAAATGAAATTTCAATTAAGATAAATTAAAAACCGTCTCACAGTGGCTCATCGTAGACGCTGTTATTTGAAGCGCTGTTGAATTGTGATTTAAGCTGAGAATTCTCGCTGGATAACTGCTGCACAACATTTTTCAGCTGATTGATCTCAGATTTGTATTCGTTCAGTTGCTTTCGCAGCGTTTCCATTTCGTTCTGTGAATTAACATTGCGTGGGGGATTGTGTACAATGGCCTGGTTGTTGGGATAAATACAAAATAACAAGTAAACAAAAAGAAAACAAAGTTTTAAATAAAATAAACAATTACTAAATGCTACACAAGTGACTTTGGGACACATAACAATCGACAGTTAAACTACACATTTTACATAGGAAACTTATTTATTTGTTTTTTTTTTTTTTACCATAGACCAGAAATGCTTACAATTAGTACTAGCAAGGTTTGCATATAGTATTTATGTCCGTAAATATTAAACGCAGCTAAACACTGCTTCGACAACTTGTTCTCTTTAATCTAACCGAAACTATTGTTAAGCTTGAGTATGTTTTGGCGCATTAAGTTTACCTGCTGGGCCATTGGCTGCACAGGCGCATAGTCATCATCGCTGGCCACCGGATCGTAAATTGGCTCATCATCCGAAAGATTGGGATCATGCACACTCTGCACCAAAGAGCTGCTGTAAACAGTTGAATTCTTAACATACGGCAACAATTGCAACGATTTAGTTGCCAACGGTGCATCTAATGGCCGTAAGTTGGCCATGTTCTGACGTCGCAGAGCATCGATTAGCACATCAGTTAGCAGACCGGAGAACTCCGCGCGATTAAAACGTGCCAGTTTCTGGCGACCCTGCTCGTTGTAAGGTTGAAATAATTAGTAAGATTTTCTAGCAAAATAGCAACTAGGTCATACCTGATTGCGAGTGGCACTTAAAAACGGGTTTGCTGGCAAAAATGGTACTGTCGCATGATCGGCATTAAGAGTGCTGGTGGACCAAACTGTAACATAAACAGATATAAATTCAAAGTTAAATTAGTCACTGAACTTTACACACATCTCGACCAAAATATCGCAAGTGCTTAAATACACTCGAACAGTGCTTAAACAAAACGCCCTGTATAGGGTTGCATTTTACAAAAAACGCATATTGCCATTTTGATTTGCATTTAAATACCGTTTGAAACTACCAGTTAACTCTGCCAGATATTGAATCCAATTATTTTTATTTTACCTAAAGAATCCGATTTAAAAATTAAACGAAAACGAGAAGCAACTTCTTCGTTTTTATTTTGATTGGGATTAAGCGGATAGTTGAGAAGTTGTTTGTTATCTTTCAAATTTTTGTCGCAACGATAAAGACACTATACCGTCAGCGGATAGTGTATCGATCAAAAGCCTAATCAGGTTCTAAGTCGAATATTTTTAATTGGGATCTTCATTTATATAAAACAAAGGTTTAGGAAATCTGGAATCTGGATGTCGAGCAGGCGTTCGACCGCGCCTGGATTAGAGGTCTGCTTGAAAAAATAAAAATGCGCCTCCCAGCTCCCTACTTCATGCTAATTCATTCATACCTAACGGAACGCAGGTTTGAAGTCAAGGTGAGGGCTGCGATCTCTACCACGCGGGAAATGAAAGCGGGCGTTCCGCAAGGCAGCGTACTGGGCCCTTTTCTTTACAACCTGTACACGGCGGACATACCCACTCTGATGATCTTGAAGACCTCGCCTCACCAGGTAGTTTTCTCATTGCCACATTTTCTGACGACGTGGCAGTATTCCACTCTGCCTCTTGCGAGTAAGAGGCTGCTGACGGAGCCCAGGAGTATATCCGCATCCTTGAGAGCTGGGCTCGCAGGTGGAACATCAAGCTCAACGCCTCGAAGAGCCAAGCTGTCAACTTTACACTGAGACGGGGGGAAGCACCGGCAATCTGGCTTGAGGGAGTCCCTTGTAGCCTGGAAATCATGCTCGATACCTGGGGATCACATTGGAAAAGGGCTCTGTTTTCGGTCTCACTTTGATAGGCTCCTTAAGCTATGTCGGTTTAAGCTGTCTAAAGTTAATTGGATGATAAACGCCAATAGCGCCTTGCCGCTGCGCTGCAAACGGGCGGTGTATAACACTTTGGTTGCTCCAACTTGGAGATATGGTATTCAGATCGACCACGTATCCATACGCTTGGCCTTGCGTCTAATAACTGGAGCTGCCTGGTACGTACGAAATTCAACCTTGCACAATGACCTCAGATTGAATACCATAGATCAGATTGAATACCATAGACAGCCAAGTTGAAGCTTATTCCATCAGATACAAAGCACGTTCGCAGCGGCACCGAAGCCGGCTGGCTAGAGAGCTTGCGGGGAGAAGAGTCATTAGAAGACTTAAGCTCAGGTCATTTAGAAACCTGATACAATAGCCTGGTGACTATCCGAAGGAAGTCAACCTCATCCACAAGACCCACAACTACGCCTGAAGTCAACCAGGCTTGCCGCATTAACTAATGAAGATAACTGTGTTTTTATAATAACTAACTGTGTTTTTGATCCACAAAATTAAATTTATAAATCAAACAAGTAAGAAGGCTCTAGTCGGGAGAGCCCGACTAGAAGATACCCTGAACCCAGTTGCAATAAATATATTTAATTTATATAAGACTTTGGTATACTGACTTAACTTCAATCGATAAAATGAGATATTTCCGGTGTTTCTTAACCGATTTGGACGAATTTTTCAGAAAAGTTCTATCGTTACCCATTATTTCAACCCTCATTTTTACATTTTCCAAGTTCAATATTTTATTGCTATCGATATTATGTGTATATCGGAAACCAGAATAGTTATCGATAATTTGAAGCAAACTTGTTCTGCTCATGGTATAGGAGAACTTAAATACAAAATCAGAAGTCTCTAGCTCTTGTAGTCTCTGAGATCCACGCGTTCATACAGACAGACAGACGGACAGACGGACACGGCTATATCGTCTCGGCTGTTGATGCTGATCAAGAATATATACACTTTATGGGGTCGGAGATGCTTCCTTCTGCCTGTTACATACTTTTGCACAAAACCATTATACCCTTATTTACCCATTTTATGGGTTAAGGGTATAAAAAGGAAATCTATCCTTATCTGTGGAAGATATATGCTTACCGGTTTTTGGAATTCGGGAATATCTTTATAAATTCGAATCCGAAGTCCGTTTGTTAAAATTGGTTTCATTCTTTATTTCTTCAATTGGCTTTCGGCAACCTTGTATCCTACATCTTATACACATAGTTTATTAAAATGAATGTCTGTTTTTATATGCTTTATAGGACTGTAAACTAAGCATTTGATCATGCTAAAGATCATTTAGCAAAGTTATTGTGCATGAGCCCACTGTCGGGAGCAGCAGCCAAATCAGCACAAATAGCCACTCGGCATCGCTGTTAAATTCTTGTACGCGCATCTCTTATTATCATACTAAGTTCTTATGCGCACATCTCTTATCTTATGTACAAAGGCTTTGATTGCGCTCTTAATGCACGCATGTCAGCGATCGGCTGCACATGCGTCTGGCTGTCGGCCTTAGCTAATCAGTCGTTGATAATCTATTGTCATAAACGGTTGCGCGATTCTGTATTCGTGCGAAGCTGACACTTGGTCCAGCCACAGCCAGTCTCTCTTGGTTACATATTTGCATGTGTGCCAATACATAATATAGTACTTAATAAAGTGAACAATTTATTTGAATCTGTTGCCTTTTGTTTAGACATTTATAGTTGCCAAAAAAGCTTGGTTCCTCAACATTTGGAGGCCCCGGCGAGATAATTCTAACTCGCATTCGCGTTGTTGCTTATTAAAGTGCCTTTTAATAAGCAAACTGACTATTGTGAAGTTGCATTAATTGACTATTGAGAAATATAGAAAGGTGCATAAACATATAAAATAAAATTATAATTTGCATGCGCGGGCTGCAAGCTGTGATTGCGCGGTCTCTTGTGCCTAATTCGTTTGCATGTGCGCGCTCACAGTCGCCGCTAAGTCTTTGTGCTTGGTGCGTTCACTTTGATTCTTCTTTGTGCTTGGTGCGTTCGCTTATTCTATTTCGTAATTGCTTGAGGTGGCGCTTAGTCATTGCCCACATAAAGACAGCGCTTCGCAACTTTTGGTCTTGCAATCGTGAACACTGACGTACTCTCATACACGTGCGTGTGATTATGACGAGCGTATACACAGGAAATACCTCAGCGTCGCGTATTACTGAACAGTTTAATCTTAAATTAAAGGGGCTCTAACATGGAGTCATCTGCGAGCTCTAATCAAGTGACAACAATCGAAAGTCGCGTTCAGTTTCTTAGGCGTAAACTGGCTGCTATTTTTGAGAGCTTGCGAAGGCTTGACGCAACTCTTGACGCTGACAAAATTATAAGTTTCAACTCAGCTGAACTTCTTGTTCGATTGGAGTTACTTGATCAGACTCAGGCAACATTTAATATTACTATTAGGAGCTACAGTTTGATGAAATAGAAAGTGATGTGCGCGTTAATTTTGATGAACTGTTTATTAATATAAAATCACGCGTTCGAGTGCAATTAGACATTCGCAAATCGCATACACAGCGCTCATCTACATTGCTGCCCGATGATACGGCAGTTACTTACGGCGCTGAACGGGCTCATAGAATTCGTTTGCCTGAATTCAAGCTGCCAACTTTCACTGGAGGATATACAGAATATGCCAGCTTCTTCTCAGTATTTGATTCAATGATCAACAGGGATCCCGATTTAAATGATATTGAAAAGCTGCATCATCTGCGCTCATGTTTGGATGGAGCTGCTCTGGAGTCAATTCGATCGTTGGACATATCAAGTTGCAACTATCGAGTAGCATTAGACATATTAAATAAGCGGTATAGTAATAAAAGACTTGAAGGAGATGTTGGGTCTCAAGTAGGTGGAGGCAACGTCAGCTGTACAGCTGCGTGGATTTGGTGACAAGGTCAACTCTCATGCGAGCTTTGCAGTCTTTGGGCAATTCGGATCAGATTTCTGACAGCATCATGATAAATATGCTGTTGCAGAAACTGGATGTTGGAACACAGTCGTCGTGGGAAGAGTACGCATCACTAGAGAAATTGCCGACCGCAGCGGAGTTCTTCAATTTCCTCGACAAGCGATGCCAAAAATTGGAGAGCTTGCATTATGCTATGGCGCAGCACATGCCTAGTTCACAAGCGCACAAATCGCATGGTAGTAGCAGTGGCAATAGAAAGGCCTTTGTCGTTGCCGAAGGCAACCAAAGCAAGTGTCTGTTTTGCAACATGTCTGGTCATGGCATTTATTCCTGCAGCAGATTTGCCAATCTGTCACCTACACTGCGTCGTAAGGAAGTTCAGAAGCTTGCGTTGTGTTACAATTGCCTTAAAAGGGGTCATAAATCGCGAACGTGCAGTTCCGGCAATTGTCGTGCCTGTAATGGCAAGCACCATACGCTGCTGCATATTGCCGAGTCACAGGCCGCACTACCAACTGATGCTGCTAGCGTCTCCTTGCCCAGTTCTACTGTTGCCGTTGCCTCACAGCCTTCCACCTCTCTTGCTGCCCAATGTCTTCGTTCTGATACTGTGCTCTTGGCTACCGCCATCATCTTAATCAAAAATCGTGCCGGATCATACATACCCTGCCGGGCTATGCTAGATTCAGGTTCACAACTTCATCTTGTAACGTCTCAGCTGGCCCAACAGTTACAGCTGAAAAGGACCCGATCTGCAGCTACGGTATCTGGACTTGGGGATAAGAGCGTCTCTACAGATGGGTTCACAGCCAGCATATGTCTACGATCTCAAGACGAAAAGTATACCACTACTCTTACGGCGCTTATTGCTCCTACCATTACGGACTGTCAACCCTGTGTGGCCATTGATACAACCGATTGGAGAATCCCAAAAAATGTCAGGTTAGCTGATCCCGCCTTTAACAGACCACAGAGGGTGGATCTGCTGCTTGGAGCCAGCGTTTTCTTTGAGCTTCTATGCGTCGGACAAATAAAGCTCGGCCCGAATCTGCCTCTACTACAGAAGACTCGTCTTGGTTGGGTAGTTTCAGGTGGTGGTTCAGGATCACAAAACACGTTGCTGCTGGCAAGCCGTAGTGCACTCGCCGATGGTGTTGCTCAGAGTGATGTGTCTCTGGACGAGTTGGTGAGACGATTTTGGGAAATTAAACGATGGATGAAGCTGTCGCAAAGTTAAGCAAGGAGGAAGCGCTATGCGAAGATCACTTTGTAAACACCTTCTCACGGCTTCCAACTGGTGAATATTCTGTTCGTCTGCCCTTTAAATTGACCGCTGATTTGTTGGGTGAGTCCTACACACAAGCGTATCGACGCTATCTCAATTTAGAGCGTAAGTTGGCAAGGCATCCTGATCTCAATGCACAGTACGCTGACTTTATTCATGAATATCTTCAGCTTAATCATATGTCTCGTGTTGATCATCAATTTATTTCACACTGCAAGTATTTTCTACCGCACCATTGCGTGATAAAGGAGAGCAGCACAACTACGAAACGTCGTGTTGTATTTGATGATTCAGCTTCCACTTCTTCTGGATATTCACTCAATGAAGTAATGATGGCAGGTCCTGTCATACAAGCTAAGTTGCTTCACATAATGCTTCGCTTTCGTACGTATTTGGTTGCCTTGACAGGCGACATATGTAAAATGTACCGGTGCGTCAGAATCTCCACACCTGACAGCTACTATCAGTGCATTTTATGGCGTGACACACCTGATAAGGAACTGGAAGTTTATAAACTAGACACTGTCACATATGGCACCAAAGCTGCTTCGTTCCTATCAGTGCGCGCAATGCATCAGTTAGCTAATGATGAGAAAAATGCACTTCCCCTTGGCTCTGAGGCACTTCTGCATGACTTTTATGTTGATGATTTCATTTCTGGAGGAGATTCAGTAGCACAGGTCATTGATAAAATGAATCAAACGGCTGGCATACTATCGCGTGGCAACTTTAAGCTTAGGAAGTGGTGTTCCAGTCACCCAGAGGTTCTCAATGATGTAGCTGTAGACGATAAGGAGAAATTCGTAAAATTTGATGATGGCAGCCCCATAACCAAAACTCTTGGTCTTGCATGGGACCCTGCAACCGACCGCCTTCTCTTCTCGTTTATGCCGCTACAGCCATCGCAAAAACCATGCAGACGCTCGGTGCTTTCGACAATCGCACGGTTCTACGATCCCCTTGGACTCCTTTGACCTGTTATTGTTAGGGCAAAGATATTCCTTCAGCAACTCTGCAAGGACAAACTGGATTGGGATGAAAGCCTCCCTGTGGAAAGGAATACAACTTGGACTGAGCTATGCAGTAGTTTCCAAAGCGTTCGTCAACTCTCGTTTCCCAGATTCCTGCTTGTTCCAGGTGTTGACGTAGAGATACACGGCTTCTGCGATGCTAGTTTGGATGCTTATGGAGCTTGCGTGTATGTGGTGTCTAAAGGCCATACACCCACTGCTCACCTTCTCTGCGCAAAGTCTCGAGTTGCACCACTAAAAACGCTTTCTGTGCCGAAGCTTGAGCTGTGTGGAGCTGTATTGCTGGCCAAACTGGTTCGCGAAATCATGGATTTGGATATGTTCTCACTTCGTGGGAAGCCCAGCCAAATTTGGTCCGATAACGCAACCAATTTCGTCGGTGCGAAGAACGAGCTTGAGGATTTGAAGCAGCTGATGTTAAGCGATCAACACATGGAAACTGTTCGCCGATGGTGCTTAACGGATAGCATCGAGTGGAAGTTCATCCCACCACGATCACCTCACTTTGGCGGATTATGGGAGGCCGCAGTTAAAACAGCAAAGCATCACCTGTATAGATCGATTGGAAATTCGCTCTTGAACCATGATGAACTGAGCACGCTCATTTGCCAAATCTCGGCAATAGTTAATTCTCGTCCTCTGCTCTTAATTCAGAAAATCCAGAAGATTTAGATGTTCTAACGCCGGCCCATCTGTTACTCGGTGGCCCTCCAACGACCATCATCGAGCCAGACTTGACGAAACTCAATTATGATCGTTTAGATGGCTGGCAGCGCGTCACGCAGCTGCAGCAAATGTTTTGGAGTCGCTGGCGTGAAGAGTACCTCACGCTCCTTCAGCAAAGGTCGAAATGGCGCAGTCCTTCGCAATCCTTGCGGATCAACGACGTGGTCCTCGTGAAGAACGAGAACATGCCCCCAATGCGTTTGCCGTTAGCGAGAGTGGTCGCACTTTTTCCGGGCAACGCCGGAGTACCTCGTGTTGCAGACTTGAAGACCGAAGCTGGCATCATCAGAAGGGCTGTGAATAAACTCTGCCTGCTGCCCCTTTCTGATGTAGTTGAAAGACAGGCTTCCAACGGGGGGAGTATGTCGGGAGCAGCAGCCAAATCAGCACAAATAGCCACTCGGCATCGCTGTTAAATTCTTGTACGCGCATCTCTTATTATCATACTAAGCTCTTATGCGCACATCTCTTATCTTATGTACAAAGGCTTTGATTGCGCTCTTAATGCACGCATGTCAGCGATCGGCTGCACATGCGTCTGGCTGTCGGCCTTAGCTAATCAGTCGTTGATAATCTATTGTCATAAACGGTTGCGCGATTCTGTATTCGTGCGAAGCTGACACTTGGTCCAGCCACAGCCACTCTCTCTTGGTTACATATTTGCATGTGTGCCAATACATAATATAGTACTTAATAAAGTGAACAATTTATTTGAATCTGTTGCCTTTTGTTTAAACATTTATAGTTGCCAAAAAAGCTTGGTTCCTCAACATTTGGAGGCCCCGGCGAGATAATTCTAACTCGCATTCGCGTTGTTGCTTATTAAAGTGCCTTTTAATAAGCAAACTGACTATTGTGAAGTTGCATTAATTGACTATTGAGAAATATAGAAAGGTGCATAAACATATAAAATAAAATTATAATTTGCATGCGCGGGCTGCAAGCTGTGATTGCGCGGTCTCTTGTGCCTAATTCGTTTGCATGTGCGCGCTCACAGTCGCCGCTAAGTCTTTGTGCTTGGTGCGTTCACTTTGATTCTTCTTTGTGCTTGGTGCGTTCGCTTATTCTATTTCGTTAATTGCTTGAAGGTGGCGGCTTGAGTTCATTGCCCACATAAAGACAGCTGCATTCGCAAACTTTTTGGTCTTTGCAAATTCGTGAACAGCACTGACTGTACTCTCATACATACACGTGCGTGTGTATTATATGAGCGAGCGTATACACCAGGAAATATACCTCAGCGTCGCGTATTAACTTGAACAGTTTAATCTTAAATTAAAGGGGCTCTAACATGGAGTCATCTGCGAGCTCTAATCAAGTGACAACAATCGAAAGTCGCGTTCAGTTTCTTAGGCGTAAACTGGCTGCTATTTTGAGAGCTTGCGAAGGCTTGACGCAACTCTTGACGCTGACAAAATTATAAGTTTCAACTCAGCTGAACTTCTTGTTCGATTGGAGTTACTTGATCAGACTCAGGCAACATTTAATATTACTATTAGGAGCTACAGTTTGATGAAATAGAAAGTGATGTGCGCGTTAATTTTGATGAACTGTTTATTAATATAAAATCACGCGTTCGAGTGCAATTAGACATTCGCAAATCGCATACACAGCGCTCATCTACATTGCTGCCCGATGATACGGCAGTTACTTACGGCGCTGAACGGGCTCATAGAATTCGTTTGCCTGAATTCAAGCTGCCAACTTTCACTGGAGGATATACAGAATATGCCAGCTTCTTCTCAGTATTTGATTCAATGATCAACAGGGATCCCGATTTAAATGATATTGAAAAGCTGTATCATCTGCGCTCATGTTTGGATGGAGCTGCTCTGGAGTCAATTCGATCGTTGGACATATCAAGTTGCAACTATCGAGTAGCATTAGACATATTAAATAAGCGGTATAGTAATAAAAGACTTGTATTCCAGGCACATGTGAAGGAGATGTTGGGTCTCAAGAAGGTGGAGGCAACGTCAGCTGTACAACTGCGTGGATTTGGTGACAAGGTCAACTCTCATGCGAGCTTTGCAGTCTTTGGGCAATTCGGATCAGATTTCTGACAGCATCATGATAAATATGCTGTTGCAGAAACTGGATGTTGGAACACAGTCGTCGTGGGAAGAGTACGCATCACTAGAGAAATTGCCGACCGCAGCGGAATTCTTCAATTTCCTCGACAAGCGATGCCAAAAATTGGAGAGCTTGCATTATGCTATGGCGCAGCACATGCCTAGTTCGCAAGCGCACAAATCGCATGGTAGTAGCAGTGGCAATAGAAAGGCCTTTGTCGTTGCCGAAGGCAACCAAAGCAAGTGTCTGTTTTGCAACATGTCTGGTCATGGAATTTATTCCTGCAGCAGATTTGCCAATCTGTCACCTACACTGCGTCGTAAGGAAGTTCAGAAGCTTGCGTTGTGTTACAATTGCCTTAAAAGGGGTCATAAATCGCGAACGTGCAGTTCCGGCAATTGTCGTGCCTGTAATGGCAAGCACCATACGCTGCTGCATATTGCCGAGTCACAGGCCGCACTACCAACTGATGCTGCTAGCGTCTCCTTGCCCAGTTCTACTGTTGCCGTTGCCTCACAGCCTTCCACCTCTCTTGCTGCCCAATGTCTTCGTTCTGATACTGTGCTCTTGGCTACCGCCATCATCTTAATCAAAAATCGTGCCGGATCATACATACCCTGCCGGGCTATGCTAGATTCAGGTTCACAACTTCATCTTGTAACGTCTCAGCTGGCCCAACAGTTACAGCTGAAAAGGACCCGATCTGCAGCTACGGTATCTGGACTTGGGGATAAGAGCGTCTCTACAGATGGGTTCACAGCCAGCATATGTCTACGATCTCAAGACGAAAAGTATACCACTACTCTTACGGCGCTTATTGCTCCTACCATTACGGACTGTCAACCCTGTGTGGCCATTGATACAACCGATTGGAGAATCCCAAAAAATGTCAGGTTAGCTGATCCCGCCTTTAACAGACCACAAGGGGTGGATCTGCTGCTTGGAGCCAGCGTTTTCTTTGAGCTTCTATGCGTCGGACAAATAAAGCTCGGCCCGAATCTGCCTCTACTACAGAAGACTCGTCTTGGTTGGGTAGTTTCAGGTGGTGGTTCAGGATCACAAAACACGTTGCTGCTGGCAAGCCGTAGTGCACTCGCCGATGGTGTTGCTCAGAGTGATGTGTCTCTGGACGAGTTGGTGAGACGATTTTGGGAAATTAAACGATGGATGAAGCTGTCGCAAAGTTGAGCAAGGAGGAAGCGCTATGCGAAGATCACTTTGTAAACACCTTCTCACGGCTTCCAACTGGTGAATATTCTGTTCGTCTGCCCTTTAAATTGACCGCTGATTTGTTGGGTGAGTCCTACACACAAGCGTATCGACGCTTTCTCAATTTAGAGCGTAAGTTGGCAAGGCATCCTGATCTCAATGCACAGTACGCTGACTTTATTCATGAATATCTTCAGCTTAATCATATGTCTCGTGTTGATCATCAATTTATTTCACACTGCAAGTACTTTCTACCGCACCATTGCGTGATAAAGGAGAGCAGCACAACTACGAAACGTCGTGTTGTATTTGATGATTCAGCTTCCACTTCTTCTGGATATTCACTCAATGAAGTAATGATGGCAGGTCCTGTCATACAAGCTAAGTTGCTTCACATAATGCTTCGCTTTCGTACGTATTTGGTTGCCTTGACAGGCGACATATGTAAAATGTACCGGTGCGTCAGAATCTCCACACCTGACAGCTACTATCAGTGCATTTTATGGCGTGACACACCTGATAAGGAACTGGAAGTTTATAAACTAGACACTGTCACATATGGCACCAAAGCTGCTTCGTTCCTATCAGTGCGCGCAATGCATCAGTTAGCTAATGATGATGAAATGCACTTCCCTTGGCTCTGAGGCACTTCTGCATGACTTTTATGTTGATGATTTCATTTCTGGAGGAGATTCACTAGCACAGGTCATTGATAAAATGAATCAAACGGCTGGCATACTATCGCGTGGCAACTTTAAGCTTAGGAAGTGGTGTTCCAGTCACCCAGAGGTTCTCAATGATGTAGCTGTAGACGATAAGGAGAAATTCGTAAAATTTGATGATGGCAGCCCCATAACCAAAACTCTTGGTCTTGCATGGGACCCTGCAACCGACCGCCTTCTCTTCTCGTTTATGCCGCTACAGCCATCGCAAAAACCATGCAGACGCTCGGTGCTTTCGACAATCGCACGGTTCTACGATCCCCTTGGACTCCTTTGACCTGTTATTGTTAGGGCAAAGATATTCCTTCAGCAACTCTGCAAGGACAAACTGGATTGGGATGAAAGCCTCCCTGTGGCAAGGAATACAACTTGGACTGAGCTATGCAGTAGTTTCCAAAGCGTTCGTCAACTCTCGTTTCCCAGATTCCTGCTTGTCCCAGGTGTTGACGTAGAGATACATGGCTTCTGCGATGCTAGTTTGGATGCTTATGGAGCTTGCGTGTATGTGGTGTCTAAAGGCCATACACCCACTGCTCACCTTCTCTGCGCAGCAAATGTTTTGGAGTCGCTGGCGTGAAGAGTACCTCACGCTCCTTCAGCAAAGGTCGAAATGGCGCAGTCCTTCGCAATCCTTGCGGATCAACGACGTGGTCCTCGTGAAGAACGAGAACATGCCCCCAATGCGTTTGCCGTTAGCGAGAGTGGTCGCACTTTTTCCGGGCAACGCCGGAGTACCTCGTGTTGCAGACTTGAAGACCGAAGCTGGCATCATCAGAAGGGCTGTGAATAAACTCTGCCTGCTGCCCCTTTCTGATGTAGTTGAAAGACAGGCTTCCAACGGGGGGAGTATGTCGGGAGCAGCAGCCAAATCAGCACAAATAGCCACTCGGCATCGCTGTTAAATTCTTGTACGCGCATCTCTTATTATCATACTAAGCTCTTATGCGCGCATCTCTTATCTTATGTACAAAGGCTTTGATTGCGCTCTTAATGCACGCATGTCAGCGATCGGCTGCACATGCGTCTGGCTGTCGGCCTTAGCTAATCAGTCGTTGATAATCTATTGTCATAAACGGTTGCGCGATTCTGTATTCGTGCGAAGCTGACACTTGGTCCAGCCACAGCCACTCTCTCTTGGTTACATATTTGCATGTGTGCCAATACATAATATAGTACTTAATAAAGTGAACAATTTATTTGAATCTGTTGCCTTTTGTTTAAACATTTATAGTTGCCAAAAAAGCTTGGTTCCTCAACATTTGGAGGCCCCGGCGAGATAATTCTAACTCGCATTCGCGTTGTTGCTTATTAAAGTGCCTTTTAATAAGCAAACTGACTATTGTGAAGTTGCATTAATTGACTATTGAGAAATATAGAAAGGTGCATAAACATATAAAATAAAATTATAATTTGCATGCGCGGGCTGCAAGCTGTGATTGCGCGGTCTCTTGTGCCTAATTCGTTTGCATGTGCGCGCTCACAGTCGCCGCTAAGTCTTTGTGCTGGTGCGTTCACTTTGATTCTTCTTTGTGCTTGGTGCGTTCGCTTATTCTATTTCGTTAATTGCTTGAAGGTGGCGGCTTGAGTTCATTGCCCACATAAAGACAGCTGCATTCGCAAACTTTTTGGTCTTTGCAAATTCGTGAACAGCACTGACTGTACTCTCATACATACACGTGCGTGTGTATTATATGAGCGAGCGTATACACCAGGAAATATACCTCAGCGTCGCGTATTAACTTGAACAGTTTAATCTTAAATTAAAGGGGCTCTAACATGGAGTCATCTGCGAGCTCTAATCAAGTGACAACAATCGAAAGTCGCGTTCAGTTTCTTAGGCGTAAACTGGCTGCTATTTTGAGAGCTTGCGAAGGCTTGACGCAACTCTTGACGCTGACAAAATTATAAGTTTCAACTCAGCTGAACTTCTTGTTCGATTGGAGTTACTTGATCAGACTCAGGCAACATTTAATATTACTATTAGGAGCTACAGTTTGATGAAATAGAAAGTGATGTGCGCGTTAATTTTGATGAACTGTTTATTAATATAAAATCACGCGTTCGAGTGCAATTAGACATTCGCAAATCGCATACACAGCGCTCATCTACATTGCTGCCCGATGATACGGCAGTTACTTACGGCGCTGAACGGGCTCATAGAATTCGTTTGCCTGAATTCAAGCTGCCAACTTTCACTGGAGGATATACAGAATATGCCAGCTTCTTCTCAGTATTTGATTCAATGATCAACAGGGATCCCGATTTAAATGATATTGAAAAGCTGTATCATCTGCGCTCATGTTTGGATGGAGCTGCTCTGGAGTCAATTCGATCGTTGGACATATCAAGTTGCAACTATCGAGTAGCATTAGACATATTAAATAAGCGGTATAGTAATAAAAGACTTGTATCCAGGCACATGTGAAGGAGTGTTGGGTCTCAAGAAGGTGGAGGCAACGTCAGCTGTACAACTGCGTGGATTTGGTGACAAGGTCAACTCTCATGCGAGCTTTGCAGTCTTTGGGCAATTCGGATCAGATTTCTGACAGCATCATGATAAATATGCTGTTGCAGAAACTGGATGTTGGAACACAGTCGTCGTGGGAAGAGTACGCATCACTAGAGAAATTGCCGACCGCAGCGGAATTCTTCAATTTCCTCGACAAGCGATGCCAAAAATTGGAGAGCTTGCATTATGCTATGGCGCAGCACATGCCTAGTTCGCAAGCGCACAAATCGCATGGTAGTAGCAGTGGCAATAGAAAGGCCTTTGTCGTTGCCGAAGGCAACCAAAGCAAGTGTCTGTTTTGCAACATGTCTGGTCATGGAATTTATTCCTGCAGCAGATTTGCCAATCTGTCACCTACACTGCGTCGTAAGGAAGTTCAGAAGCTTGCGTTGTGTTACAATTGCCTTAAAAGGGGTCATAAATCGCGAACGTGCAGTTCCGGCAATTGTCGTGCCTGTAATGGCAAGCACCATACGCTGCTGCATATTGCCGAGTCACAGGCCGCACTACCAACTGATGCTGCTAGCGTCTCCTTGCCCAGTTCTACTGTTGCCGTTGCCTCACAGCCTTCCACCTCTCTTGCTGCCCAATGTCTTCGTTCTGATACTGTGCTCTTGGCTACCGCCATCATCTTAATCAAAAATCGTGCCGGATCATACATACCCTGCCGGGCTATGCTAGATTCAGGTTCACAACTTCATCTTGTAACGTCTCAGCTGGCCCAACAGTTACAGCTGAAAAGGACCCGATCTGCAGCTACGGTATCTGGACTTGGGGATAAGAGCGTCTCTACAGATGGGTTCACAGCCAGCATATGTCTACGATCTCAAGACGAAAAGTATACCACTACTCTTACGGCGCTTATTGCTCCTACCATTACGGACTGTCAACCCTGTGTGGCCATTGATACAACCGATTGGAGAATCCCAAAAAATGTCAGGTTAGCTGATCCCGCCTTTAACAGACCACAAGGGGTGGATCTGCTGCTTGGAGCCAGCGTTTTCTTTGAGCTTCTATGCGTCGGACAAATAAAGCTCGGCCCGAATCTGCCTCTACTACAGAAGACTCGTCTTGGTTGGGTAGTTTCAGGTGGTGGTTCAGGATCACAAAACACGTTGCTGCTGGCAAGCCGTAGTGCACTCGCCGATGGTGTTGCTCAGAGTGATGTGTCTCTGGACGAGTTGGTGAGACGATTTTGGGAAATTAAACGATGGATGAAGCTGTCGCAAAGTTGAGCAAGGAGGAAGCGCTATGCGAAGATCACTTTGTAAACACCTTCTCACGGCTTCCAACTGGTGAATATTCTGTTCGTCTGCCCTTTAAATTGACCGCTGATTTGTTGGGTGAGTCCTACACACAAGCGTATCGACGCTTTCTCAATTTAGAGCGTAAGTTGGCAAGGCATCCTGATCTCAATGCACAGTACGCTGACTTTATTCATGAATATCTTCAGCTTAATCATATGTCTCGTGTTGATCATCAATTTATTTCACACTGCAAGTACTTTCTACCGCACCATTGCGTGATAAAGGAGAGCAGCACAACTACGAAACGTCGTGTTGTATTTGATGATTCAGCTTCCACTTCTTCTGGATATTCACTCAATGAAGTAATGATGGCAGGTCCTGTCATACAAGCTAAGTTGCTTCACATAATGCTTCGCTTTCGTACGTATTTGGTTGCCTTGACAGGCGACATATGTAAAATGTACCGGTGCGTCAGAATCTCCACACCTGACAGCTACTATCAGTGCATTTTATGGCGTGACACACCTGATAAGGAACTGGAAGTTTATAAACTAGACACTGTCACATATGGCACCAAAGCTGCTTCGTTCCTATCAGTGCGCGCAATGCATCAGTTAGCTAATGATGATGAAATGCACTTCCCCTTGGCTCTGAGGCACTTCTGCATGACTTTTATGTTGATGATTTCATTTCTGGAGGAGATTCACTAGCACAGGTCATTGATAAAATGAATCAAACGGCTGGCATACTATCGCGTGGCAATTTAAAGCTTAGGAAGTGGTGTTCCAGTCACCCAGAGGTTCTCAATGATGTAGCTGTAGACGATAAGGAGAAATTCGTAAAATTTGATGATGGCAGCCCCATAACCAAAACTCTTGGTCTTGCATGGGACCCTGCAACCGACCGCCTTCTCTTCTCGTTTATGCCGCTACAGCCATCGCAAAAACCATGCAGACGCTCGGTGCTTTCGACAATCGCACGGTTCTACGATCCCCTTGGACTCCTTTGACCTGTTATTGTTAGGGCAAAGATATTCCTTCAGCAACTCTGCAAGGACAAACTGGATTGGGATGAAAGCCTCCCTGTGGCAAGGAATACAACTTGGACTGAGCTATGCAGTAGTTTCCAAAGCGTTCGTCAACTCTCGTTTCCCAGATTCCTGCTTGTTCCAGGTGTTGACGTAGAGATACACGGCTTCTGCGATGCTAGTTTGGATGCTTATGGAGCTTGCGTGTATGTGGTGTCTAAAGGCCATACACCCACTGCTCACCTTCTCTGCGCAAAGTCTCGAGTTGCACCACTGAAAACGCTTTCTGTGTGGAGCTGTATTGCTGGCCAAACTGGTTCGCGAAATCATGGATTTGGATATGTTCTCTGCGCAGTTCTTCTGCTGCTGTGACTCGTCCGTCGCTTTGTCTTGGATCAGCGATGAGCCCTTCCGCTTCAACGTATTTGTAGCTAACCGTGTGACAGCTATACAAGAGCTGACGGCCAGCATGAAGTGGCTACATGTTCCTACAGCTTTAAACCCTGCTGACATCATATCAAGAGGTGCTTCTCTTGAAACTTTAGTTGAATCAGATCTATGGTTTCATGGCCCATCATACTTACGGGGAAATTCTGCTGATTGGCCTGTATTCAGCGTACCAGAGAAATCGAGTATTGAACTCCGAAAGGCGACTTTGCTGGTGCTATCTCCTCACATTAACATAACACAGACTTGCAAATACGCAAATTGCTTTAAGACTTTGCAACGTGTTTTTGCTTATGTTTACAAGTTTATTAAGCGCATACGTCATGCTGATCTCACCGTTCTAGATATCCATAATGGAACTCGCCTTCTGGTACGAGTTGTGCAACTAGGACATCTATGGGAGGATATCAAGGACCTGCGTGCAAAGGGTTTTGTTAAGAAATCCAGCTCCATTGCCTCATTATCGCCCTTTATTGACGACTTTGGACTCGTGCGTGTTGGTGGCCGACTGAAGAATTCATCGCTACCATACGACGCAAGGCATCCAATAATCCTACCTCGGCGTCATACAGTCACGAACGCGCTAATTGACCACGCTCATAGGAAGAATCTTCACACTGGATCTCGAGCCCTGTTAGCCAAAATCCGCCTTGAGTACTGGCCAATTGGTGGGTTGAGAACAGTTTCCAAGGCTGTCAGCAAATGCGTGATCTGTTTTAGAGCCAAGCCAAGGTTTCTGGAGCCAATCATGGCTCAGATGCCAAGTGAGCGTCTACATGGAGTTCGGCCGTTTGCTGTCACGGGGATCGATTATTGCGGACCATTCTTCTACAAATCCGAAGTGCGTAATCAACCGCCTGCCAAGGCCTATATCAGTGTTTTCATTTGCTTCACCAGCAAGGCTATACATATGGAGCTTGTAAAGGATTTGTCTACGGGAAGTTCCTCAGTTTTATTTTATTTCACATCGTGGGAAGCCCAGCCAAATTTGGTCCGATAACGCAACCAATTTCGTCGGTGCGAAGAACGAGCTTGAGGATTTGAAGCAGCTGATGTTAAGCGATCAACACATGGAAACTGTTCGCCGATGGTGCTTAACGGATAGCATCGAGTGGAAGTTCATCCCACCACGATCACCTCACTTTGGCGGATTATGGGAGGCCGCAGTTAAAACAGCAAAGCATCACCTGTATAGATCGATTGGAAATTCGCTCTTGAACCATGATGAACTGAGCACGCTCATTTGCCAAATCTCGGCAATAGTTAATTCTCGTCCTCTGCTCTTAATTTCAGAAAATCCAGAAGATTTAGATGTTCTAACGCCGGCCCATCTGTTACTCGGTGGCCCTCCAACGACCATCATCGAGCCAGACTTGACGAAACTCAATTATGATCGTTTAGATGGCTGGCAGCGCGTCACGCAGCTGCAGCAAATGTTTTGGAGTCGCTGGCGTGAAGAGTACCTCACGCTCCTTCAGCAAAGGTCGAAATGGCGCAGTCCTTCGCAATCCTTGCGGATCAACGACGTGGTCCTCGTGAAGAACGAGAACATGCCCCCAATGCGTTTGCCGTTAGCGAGAGTGGTCGCACTTTTTCCGGGCAACGCCGGGTACCTCGTGTTGCAGACTTGAAGACCGAAGCTGGCATCATCAGAAGGGCTGTGAATAAACTCTGCCTGCTGCCCCTTTCTGATGTAGTTGAAAGACAGGCTTCCAACGGGGGGAGTATGTCGGGAGCAGCAGCCAAATCAGCACAAATAGCCACTCGGCATCGCTGTTAAATTCTTGTACGCGCATCTCTTATGCTCTTATGCTCTTATGCGCACATCTCTTATCTTATGTACAAAGGCTTTGATTGCGCTCTTAATGCACGCATGTCAGCGATCGGCTGCACATGCGTCTGGCTGTCGGCCTTAGCTAATCAGTCGTTGATAATCTATTGTCATAAACGGTTGCGCGATTCTGTATTCGTGCGAAGCTGACACTTGGTCCAGCCACAGCCACTCTCTCTTGGTTACATATTTGCATGTGTGCCAATACATAATATAGTACTTAATAAAGTGAACAATTTATTTGAATCTGTTGCCTTTTGTTTAAACATTTATAGTTGCCAAAAAAGCTTGGTTCCTCAACATTTGGAGGCCCCGGCGAGATAATTCTAACTCGCATTCGCGTTGTTGCTTATTAAAGTGCCTTTTAATAAGCAAACTGACTATTGTGAAGTTGCATTAATTGACTATTGAGAAATATAGAAAGGTGCATAAACATATAAAATAAAATTATAATTTGCATGCGCGGGCTGCAAGCTGTGATTGCGCGGTCTCTTGTGCCTAATTCGTTTGCATGTGCGCGCTCACAGTCGCCGCTAAGTCTTTGTGCTTGGTGCGTTCACTTTGATTCTTCTTTGTGCTTGGTGCGTTCGCTTATTCTATTTCGTTAATTGCTTGAAGGTGGCGGCTTGAGTTCATTGCCCACATAAAGACAGCTGCATTCGCAAACTTTTTGGTCTTTGCAAATTCGTGAACAGCACTGACTGTACTCTCATACATACACGTGCGTGTGTATTATATGAGCGAGCGTATACACCAGGAAATATACCTCAGCGTCGCGTATTAACTTGAACAGTTTAATCTTAAATTAAAGGGGCTCTAACATGGAGTCATCTGCGAGCTCTAATCAAGTGACAACAATCGAAAGTCGCGTTCAGTTTCTTAGGCGTAAACTGGCTGCTATTTTTGAGAGCTTGCGAAGGCTTGACGCAACTCTTGACGCTGACAAAATTATAAGTTTCAACTCAGCTGAACTTCTTGTTCGATTGGAGTTACTTGATCAGACTCAGGCAACATTTAATATTACTATTAGGAGCTACAGTTTGATGAAATAGAAAGTGATGTGCGCGTTAATTTTGATGAACTGTTTATTAATATAAAATCACGCGTTCGAGTGCAATTAGACATTCGCAAATCGCATACACAGCGCTCATCTACATTGCTGCCCGATGATACGGCAGTTACTTACGGCGCTGAACGGGCTCATAGAATTCGTTTGCCTGAATTCAAGCTGCCAACTTTCACTGGAGGATATACAGAATATGCCAGCTTCTTCTCAGTATTTGATTCAATGATCAACAGGGATCCCGATTTAAATGATATTGAAAAGCTGTATCATCTGCGCTCATGTTTGGATGGAGCTGCTCTGGAGTCAATTCGATCGTTGGACATATCAAGTTGCAACTATCGAGTAGCATTAGACATATTAAATAAGCGGTATAGTAATAAAAGACTTGTATTCCAGGCACATGTGAAGGAGATGTTGGGTCTCAAGAAGGTGGAGGCAACGTCAGCTGTACAACTGCGTGGATTTGGTGACAAGGTCAACTCTCATGCGAGCTTTGCAGTCTTTGGGCAATTCGGATCAGATTTCTGACAGCATCATGATAAATATGCTGTTGCAGAAACTGGATGTTGGAACACAGTCGTCGTGGGAAGAGTACGCATCACTAGAGAAATTGCCGACCGCAGCGGAATTCTTCAATTTCCTCGACAAGCGATGCCAAAAATTGGAGAGCTTGCATTATGCTATGGCGCAGCACATGCCTAGTTCGCAAGCGCACAAATCGCATGGTAGTAGCAGTGGCAATAGAAAGGCCTTTGTCGTTGCCGAAGGCAACCAAAGCAAGTGTCTGTTTTGCAACATGTCTGGTCATGGAATTTATTCCTGCAGCAGATTTGCCAATCTGTCACCTACACTGCGTCGTAAGGAAGTTCAGAAGCTTGCGTTGTGTTACAATTGCCTTAAAAGGGGTCATAAATCGCGAACGTGCAGTTCCGGCAATTGTCGTGCCTGTAATGGCAAGCACCATACGCTGCTGCATATTGCCGAGTCACAGGCCGCACTACCAACTGATGCTGCTAGCGTCTCCTTGCCCAGTTCTACTGTTGCCGTTGCCTCACAGCCTTCCACCTCTCTTGCTGCCCAATGTCTTCGTTCTGATACTGTGCTCTTGGCTACCGCCATCATCTTAATCAAAAATCGTGCCGGATCATACATACCCTGCCGGGCTATGCTAGATTCAGGTTCACAACTTCATCTTGTAACGTCTCAGCTGGCCCAACAGTTACAGCTGAAAAGGACCCGATCTGCAGCTACGGTATCTGGACTTGGGGATAAGAGCGTCTCTACAGATGGGTTCACAGCCAGCATATGTCTACGATCTCAAGACGAAAAGTATACCACTACTCTTACGGCGCTTATTGCTCCTACCATTACGGACTGTCAACCCTGTGTGGCCATTGATACAACCGATTGGAGAATCCCAAAAAATG
This sequence comes from Scaptomyza flava, assembly GCA_030179655.1. Taxonomy (NCBI): domain Eukaryota; kingdom Metazoa; phylum Arthropoda; class Insecta; order Diptera; family Drosophilidae; genus Scaptomyza; species Scaptomyza flava. Next base: position 68,866,257 of record JARNME010000404.1, on the reverse strand, counting down.
TCAGGTTAGCTGATCCCGCCTTTAACAGACCACAGAGGGTGGATCTGCTGCTTGGAGCCAGCGTTTTCTTTGAGCTTCTATGCGTCGGACAAATAAAGCTCGGCCCGAATCTGCCTCTACTACAGAAGACTCGTCTTGGTTGGGTAGTTTCAGGTGGTGGTTCAGGATCACAAAACACGTTGCTGCTGGCAAGCCGTAGTGCACTCGCCGATGGTGTTGCTCAGAGTGATGTGTCTCTGGACGAGTTGGTGAGACGATTTTGGGAAATTAAACGATGGATGAAGCTGTCGCAAAGTTAAGCAAGGAGGAAGCGCTATGCGAAGATCACTTTGTAAACACCTTCTCACGGCTTCCAACTGGTGAATATTCTGTTCGTCTGCCCTTTAAATTGACCGCTGATTTGTTGGGTGAGTCCTACACACAAGCGTATCGACGCTTTCTCAATTTAGAGCGTAAGTTGGCAAGGCATCCTGATCTCAATGCACAGTACGCTGACTTTATTCATGAATATCTTCAGCTTAATCATATGTCTCGTGTTGATCATCAATTTATTTCACACTGCAAGTACTTTCTACCGCACCATTGCGTGATAAAGGAGAGCAGCACAACTACGAAACGTCGTGTTGTATTTGATGATTCAGCTTCCACTTCTTCTGGATATTCACTCAATGAAGTAATGATGGCAGGTCCTGTCATACAAGCTAAGTTGCTTCACATAATGCTTCGCTTTCGTACGTATTTGGTTGCCTTGACAGGCGACATATGTAAAATGTACCGGTGCGTCAGAATCTCCACACCTGACAGCTACTATCAGTGCATTTTATGGCGTGACACACCTGATAAGGAACTGGAAGTTTATAAACTAGACACTGTCACATATGGCACCAAAGCTGCTTCGTTCCTATCAGTGCGCGCAATGCATCAGTTAGCTAATGATGATGAAATGCACTTCCCCTTGGCTCTGAGGCACTTCTGCATGACTTTTATGTTGATGATTTCATTTCTGGAGGAGATTCAGTAGCACAGGTCATTGATAAAATGAATCAAACGGCTGGCATACTATCGCGTGGCAACTTTAAGCTTAGGAAGTGGTGTTCCAGTCACCCAGAGGTTCTCAATGATGTAGCTGTAGACGATAAGGAGAAATTCGTAAAATTTGATGATGGCAGCCCCATAACCAAAACTCTTGGTCTTGCATGGGACCCTGCAACCGACCGCCTTCTCTTCTCGTTTATGCCGCTACAGCCATCGCAAAAACCATGCAGACGCTCGGTGCTTTCGACAATCGCACGGTTCTACGATCCCCTTGGACTCCTTTGACCTGTTATTGTTAGGGCAAAGATATTCCTTCAGCAACTCTGCAAGGACAAACTGGATTGGGATGAAAGCCTCCCTGTGGCAAGGAATACAACTTGGACTGAGCTATGCAGTAGTTTCCAAAGCGTTCGTCAACTCTCGTTTCCCAGATTCCTGCTTGTTCCAGGTGTTGACGTAGAGATACACGGCTTCTGCGATGCTAGTTTGGATGCTTATGGAGCTTGCGTGTATGTGGTGTCTAAAGGCCATACACCCACTGCTCACCTTCTCTGCGCAAAGTCTCGAGTTGCACCACTGAAAACGCTTTCTGTGTGGAGCTGTATTGCTGGCCAAACTGGTTCGCGAAATCATGGATTTGGATATGTTCTCTGCGCAGTTCTTCTGCTGCTGTGACTCGTCCGTCGCTTTGTCCTGGATCAGCGATGAGCCCTTCCGCTTCAACGTATTTGTAGCTAACCGTGTGACAGCTATACAAGAGCTGACGGCCAGCATGAAGTGGCTACATGTTCCTACAGCTTTAAACCCTGCTGACATCATATCAAGAGGTGCTTCTCCTGAAACTTTAGTTGAATCAGATCTATGGTTTCATGGCCCATCATACTTACGGGGAAATTCTGCTGATTGGCCTGTATTCAGCGTACCAGAGAAATCGAGTATTGAACTCCGAAAGGCGACTTTGCTGGTGCTATCTCCTCACATTAACATAACACAGACTTGCAAATACGCAAATTGCTTTAAGACTTTGCAACGTGTTTTTGCTTATGTTTACAAGTTTATTAAGCGCATACGTCATGCTGATCTCACCGTTCTAGATATCCATAATGGAACTCGCCTTCTGGTACGAGTTGTGCAACTAGGACATCTATGGGAGGATATCAAGGACCTGCGTGCAAAGGGTTTTGTTAAGAAATCCAGCTCCATTGCCTCATTATCGCCCTTTATTGACGACTTTGGACTCGTGCGTGTTGGTGGCCGACTGAAGAATTCATCGCTACCATACGACGCAAGGCACCCAATAATCCTACCTCGGCGTCATACAGTCACGAACGCGCTAATTGACCACGCTCATAGGAAGAATCTTCACACTGGATCTCGAGCCCTGTTAGCCAAAATCCGCCTTGAGTACTGGCCAATTGGTGGGTTGAGAACAGTTTCCAAGGCTGTCAGCAAATGCGTGATCTGTTTTAGAGCCAAGCCAAGGTTTCTGGAGCCAATCATGGCTCAGATGCCAAGTGAGCGTCTACATGGAGTTCGGCCGTTTGCTGTCACGGGGATCGATTATTGCGGACCATTCTTCTACAAATCCGAAGTGCGTAATCAACCGCCTGCCAAGGCCTATATCAGTGTTTTCATTTGCTTCACCAGCAAGGCTATACATATGGAGCTTGTAAAGGATTTGTCTACGGGAAGTTCCTCAGTTTTATTTTATTTCACATCGTGGGAAGCCCAGCCAAATTTGGTCCGATAACGCAACCAATTCCGTCGGTGCGAAGAACGAGCTTGAGGATTTGAAGCAGCTGATGTTAAGCGATCAACACATGGAAACTGTTCGCCGATGGTGCTTAACGGATAGCATCGAGTGGAAGTTCATCCCACCACGATCACCTCACTTTGGCGGATTATGGGAGGCCGCAGTTAGATCGATTGGAAAATCGCTCTTGAACCATGATGAACTGCGCACGCTCATTTGCCAAATCTCGGCAATAGTTAATTCTCGTCCTCTGCTCTTAATTTCAGAAAATCCAGAAGATTTAGATGTTCTAACGCCGGCCCATCTGTTACTCGGTGGCCCTTCAACGACCATCATCGAGCCAGACTTGACGAAACTCAATTATGATCGTTTAGATGGCTGGCAGCGCGTCACGCAGCTGCAGCAAATGTTTTGGAGTCGCTGGCGTGAAGAGTACCTCACGCTACTTCAGCAAAGGTCGAAATGGCGCAGTCCTTCGCAATCCTTGCGGATCAACGACGTGGTCCTCGTGAAGAACGAGAACATGCCCCCAATGCGTTTGCCGTTAGCGAGAGTGGTCGCACTTTTTCCGGGCAACGCCGGAGTACCTCGTGTTGCAGACTTGAAGACCGAAGCTGGCATCATCAGAAGGGCTGTGAATAAACTCTGCCTGCTGCCCCTTTCTGATGTAGTTGAAAGACAGGCTTCCAACGGGGGGAGTATGTCGGGAGCAGCAGCCAAATCAGCACAAATAGCCACTCGGCATCGCTGTTAAATTCTTGTACGCGCATCTCTTATTATCATACTAAGCTCTTATGCGCGCATCTCTTATCTTATGTACAAAGGCTTTGATTGCGCTCTTAATGCACGCATGTCAGCGATCGGCTGCACATGCGTCTGGCTGTCGGCCTTAGCTAATCAGTCGTTGATAATCTATTGTCATAAACGGTTGAGCGATTCTGTATTCGTGCGAAGCTGACACTTGGTCCAGCCACAGCCACTCTCTCTTGGTTACATATTTGCATGTGTGCCAATACATAATATAGTACATAATTAAGTGAACAATTTATTTGAATCTGTTGCCTTTTATTTAGACATTTATAGTTGCCAAAAAAGCTTGGTAACTTAACACCCACTTAGGTTCCTTAGTTGATACGACCCATTTTTGCCTTGACATTTGTGCATTTCATTGTGAGTTGAAATAATTTTAGAAATCTACTTGGTAGTGATGCTAGAAATTCTCTCATTTAGTCTAGCCAGTTACTCGCGAGTAATTCGATTCAAAAATTATCGAATGCTGATATTTTTCACTTCAAATTTTCCAACCGAATAGGTTTGTGTATTTCATTTTGAGTTAAATTAATCAAGATGAATATATGGCAAAAGCCAATGCAAAAAATCTACTTGCTTTAAAAGGGGAACGGAAAAAGCAGCTAGACATTCTCACATTCAGTCTTGCCAGTCTTGATTGACATCTACATATGTCTCACTGGAAAGCAATGGAAGCGCTTGATCGCACACTGCAAGATTTGAGAGGAAATACAAGGATTTTTGTTGGCGCTCTCATTTTACTATCTGATGATTTTCGACAAACATTGCCTATTATAGCACGTTCAACACCCGCTGATAAACTTAAAGCATGTATCAAATCATCAGTTTTATGACGTCATATACAGAAAGTCATACATAAGTTTTTTAATTTTTGGCTACTTTTAATGCTGGTTTTGCTTTTCGTAGTTATTAACTACATATTCATTTTAACGTTGCAATCTTCTTTCAAGAATTTAGTACCAACAAAAAACTAATACGAGAATAAAAAAAAACTAATAAGACAAGCATAAAACAAGTAAGAAGGCTCTAGTCGGGGGAGCCCGACTAGAATTTCCCTAAACCCAGTTGCAATAGAGATATTAAATTTATATAAGAATTTGGTATACTTACTTAACTTCAATCGATTAAATTCGATATCTCCGGTGTTTCTTAACCAATTTGGACGAAATTTTTAGAAAAATTTTATCGTTACTCATTATTTCAACCCCCATTTTTATATTTTTCAAATTCGATATTTTTTTGTAATCGATTACATGTGTATATAGGGAACCAGAATAGTTATCGATAATTTGAAACAAACTTGTTCTGCTTATGGTAAAGGAGAACTTATATTCAAAATCTGAAGTCTCTAGCTCTTGTAGTCTCTGAGATCGACGCGGTCATACAGACGGACATGACTATATCGACTCTTTTTACCCATTAAATGGGTTCAGGGTATAAAAACGTTAAAATTTTCAGTTTCTTTCCCATGCTATTTCTGTGTCACGTTCGCGAGCCCAAAAATGCATTTTTCTTTAGTAAGTACACTCTTTATCTATGGCCGGGACAGATAAAGTGTCAACACTGGGGTTCTACGATAATTCAAAATCGCAAAATCCACATATTTCTCACATCCTAACAGATAGAACTACCAAATTTGATGAGAGGATAGCTAGTAGCAACTCCCAAAAAACTGCATCATTTTGGAGCCACGCTCACCCAGAACGCCCCCACGACTTCCCTTTCCACACCTTTTAAAAACTTTGAGCTTGAGTCACCAATACTGCCCAAGCCACCCCCATCCACCCCAGCGCTTCGTCGAAAACGGGAATGCGTTTATCTTTCAGAGTTTTGGAGCTAGTGCCACCAAATTTGGTAGGAAGATAGCTGGCAACGACCCCCAAATATCTACATCACAGTTTTGGTTAAATGCCAACCTATTCAGCCCCAGCCCCCCTTTCCGCACCTTTTACAAACTTTAATCTAGAGTCACGAAAATTGGAAGGAAGATAGCTGGTGGCACCCCCATATGCATCAGACAATTTTTGAGACAGCGTTAACCCCTCCCGCGACCGTAACCCTTTGCAATTAGGCCTGTTTTTACCGGTTTTAATATTGTTATCGAGTATACCGCAGTCGGTTTCGTCCGACTATAACGTTTCCACTTGTTTTTCATTTAAAGACGTACGAATGTCGAATTCTCGATCCTGCAAATACCCATTTTGAAAGTGGGCGAATGCAAATTGATGAATTTGCGCATTGTATCACCTTGCCAGCAATCTTCTGTAAGATCACAGAAAGCATAAAAGAATTGGTGGAAAACGTTTTCCCAAACATTGCCCAGAACTACAAAAATCAAACGATTAAACGACTTTGGTTTAAGCTGCCAAACAAAAATAAAATTGGGGCGAAAATTGCATGGAAAAGTGCGCACCATGCAATAACATTAAATATTGGAAGTGGGTTAATTCCCATTTGCCGTAGAAACTTCACTACATTTTTAAATAGTAGCAGTACCATCGTTGTGAAGTGAAACCATTCTCCTATTATTAAAGCACGTGGAAAGACGATTCATAAATCGCAAGGAGCAACATTCAAAGAAGTGGTATTCCACTATGATAAAAAATCATGACCAACAGCTGCTTTACTTTTCCCTTTTACGGGTCTTTTTATACTTGCTCCACAATATCAACATGTTTTACATTATCGAAGAATGCCAACGAAAACAAGTGGAAACGTTGCAGTCGGACGCAACCGACTGCGGTATACTCGATACCAGTATTAAAAAATTTGATGCCCATCCATGTGGGATGTCAATTGCTATCTTCATACCAAATTTGGTGACTCTAGCTCGAAGTTTGTATAAAGTGGGGAAAGGGGGGCTGGGGGCGGTATGGTTGGGCGTGGCATTCAAATTTTTGCGCAGATCTATGTGGGATGTCAATTGCTATCTTCATACCGAATTTGTTGACTCTAGCTCGAAGTTTGTATAAAGTGGGGAAAGGGGGGCTGGGGGCGGTATGGTTGGGCGTGGCATCCAAATTTTTGCTGCAGATCCTTGTGGAATGTCAAATGCTACCTTCATACCAAATTTGGTGACTCTAGCTCAAAGTTTGTATAAAGTGGGGAAAGGGGGGCTGGGGGCGGTATGGTTGGGCGTGGCATCCAAATTTTTGCTGCAGATCCTTGTGGAATGTCAAATGCTACCTTCATACCAAATTTGGTGACTCTAGCTCAAAGTTTGTATAAGGTGGGGTTAGGAGGGCTATGGGGCTTGGGGCGGTATGGGTGGGCGTGGCATTCAAATTTTTGCTGCCGATCCATGAGGAATGTCAATTGCTATCTTCATACCAAATTTGGTGACTCTAGCTCGAAGTTTGTAAAAAGTGAGAAGAGGGGGGGGGGGGGCTGGGGGCGTTATGGGTAGGCATGGCATCCAAATTTTTGATGCAGATCTTTGTGGAATGTCAATTGCTATCTTCATACCAAATTTGGTGACTCTAGCTGAAAGTTTGTAAATGGTGGGGAAAGGGGGGCGGAATGGGTGGGCTTGGCTCCAAAACTTTGATGCAGATTTTTGAGGGTCACTGCCAGCTATCTTCCTACCAAATTTGGTGGCTCTTGCTCCACAACTCTGGAAGATACACGCATTCCCGTTTTTGACGAAGCGTTGGGGTGGATGGGGGCGGCTAGGGTAGGATCGGTGGGCGTGGCATCCAAACTTTTGATGCAGTTTTAGGGGGTCATCATCACCTATCTTGGCACCAAATTTGGTGGCTCTAGCTCAAAAACTTTGGGAGATATAGCCATTTCTGATTTCAAAATGCGGGGGGGCTGGGGGCGGAATGGGTGGGCGCGGCTCCAAAACTTTGATGCAGTTTTTTGGGGATCGCTACTAGCTATCTTCCCACCAAATTTGGAAGCTCTAGCTCCACAACTCTGGAAGATAGAAGCATTCCCGTTTTTGACGAAGCGTTGGGGTGGATGGGGGTAGCTAGGGCAGTGTCGGTGGGCGTGGCATCCAAACTTTTGATGCAGTTTTTAGGGGGTCATCATCACCTATCTTGGCACCAAATTTGGTGGCTATAGCTCAAAAACTGAGGGAGATATATGCTTTTTTGACTTTAAAATTCGGGGGGGCTGGGGGCGGAATGGGGGGGCGTGGCTCCAAAATTATTGATGCAGTTTTTTGGGGGTTGCTAGTAGCTATCTTCTTACCAAATTTGGTAGTTCTAGCTGTAAGGATGTGCGAAATATGTGGATTTATCGGTTTTGAGTTATCGAATTTATCGATTTGCCAGCCCCCCAGTTATCGTAGAACCCCCATCTTGACACTTTAATTTACTATCCCATAGATAAAGAGAATTGGAAAGTTTCAAGTCTCTAGCTTGAAGGGTGTGGAAAAAACTTGCATACATACGGACGGACAGACGGACAGACGGACAGACACCATGACGGACATTGCACAAAACCAATATACTAGTTACCTTCGGTATCGAGTATAAATATTGATTCTTTGAGACAGGAATTCGCTAGGCTTTCAACCAACAGTTTTAGAACTGTACAAGATAATGCGTTACAATTTCTGCAATCACCGAATTTAACCACTGTTATGACATTTAATTGTCAAAGTCTTTCAGCTCGCAATAACGACCTCAAAGACGTTGTTACAAGAAATTGCGATATTCTATTACTTACAGAAACTTGACTGGAGAATGAAACCACGATTTCTATCAATTCTTTTGAGTGCTGTAATTTATACAATATTTTTTATTGCGATATATCGAAATATAGAAAATAATCGAACCAATCATTCGCACCCGAATATTACACTCACACTACCATCATCTCTTTCATGTGGTACTGAAATAATTGGAGACGTTTGCTATACTGAATTAAAATTATTATCCGGGCTTCAAATACATTGCATTGAAATATAAATTTCACTAAATCAAACAGTATAATTAAGTTCTTGCACTGTACTCTACTGCCTTACACGAAAGCTGGTGCACGAGAATTAGAAAACAATTTTCAGACAATGCCTATTATCTTGGGAGGAGATTTTAATATTATTTTTGCGGAAACGGAAGCGCTACCATTCCTTAAATTTTTATACGATATTTTTAAATTAACAAAGAATAATACAGCGAATACTCCACCCACAAACATGCCCACAGCTATTGATGCCGTTTTTCTAGAAACCTAACCAGTATCAAATCAATGGTGTACAATTCTTATTTTAGCTATCATAAGTCTATTTTAAGCATATCAACATAATAAATAAGCTTTGAGAAATGCAATAAGATAAATATATAATTGACTTAATAGTTCTTTATACTGAACATTTATAAGTTAACACATCTACCTTGAGTTCAAACACTCCACCAATTTTTATACCCTTAACCCATAAAATGGGTAAATAAGGGTATAATGGTCTTGTGCAAAAGAATGTAACAGGCAGAAGGAAGCATCTCCGACCCCATAAAGTATATATATTCTTGATCAGCATCAACAGCCGAGACGATATAGCCATGTCCGTCTGTCCGTCAAGAGCTAGAGACTTCAGATTTTGTTTTTTGTTTGCTTCAAACTATCGATAACTATTATAGTTTCCGATATACACACGATATCGATAACAAAAAATAAATTTGGAAAATCTAAAAATGAGGGTTGAAGTAATGGGTAATGATAGAACTTTTCTGAAAATTTCGTCCAAATTGGTTAAGAAACACCGGAGACATCGAATTTTATCGATTGGAGTTAAGTAAGTATACCTAAGTCAATTATAAATTTAATAAATATATTGCAACTGGGTTCAGGGTATCTTCTAGTCGGGCTCTCCCGACTAGAGCCTTCTTACTTGTTATTTAATTTAGAACTTGCTTTAAAATGTTATTGAATTTTTAAGCTTTGTCAACTGCAGTGGCGCCGGAATTTTTTATACACGTGTACACATTCCCATACATATAACGTTTAGGATTCAGGGTATCTCCTTTTCTTTCTCAACTAGAGAATTTTATATCACAATTCTGTTTGGATTTCAGACTTTTTTAATGAGAATTGCTTTTACTCACTGGCTTCACATTCACGTCGATCGACTTCGTCATATAGATCCATGACAAGTTCCTCAAACATTTTATTTGGCACCAACTGCAGTTTTCCTCTTGCTATTTTTAATTGTTCGCTGATTTCCGCGCTGTTTGTGTCCGGTACGATGAGATGGCGACCGCTCTGCAAATGGTAAATCTTATTTTCAGGAGAAATCGTAAACAAAAGATTCTTACTGCATGATCGGGCTTCTTACCGCCCATAAACATGATGATTCGATCTGTAACATCGTACATCACGTCTTGTAGACGTTCAGCAATGGTACTATGATTGTTGGCTTTGGCCAGCTCCAGAGGAGTCATGCCATTGCCATCTAATGCATTTAAATCTGCACCATAGATAAGCAGCATTTCAATTTGCGAAGCTTGGCCAAATTTTGCCGCCATGTGCAATGGCGTGGAGAACTTTTCCTCATGATAGTAATTTGGATCGGCGCCTTGCACCAGAAAACGCAACGATGTCTCCAAATTGCTGGTGCGCACGCTTGCATGCAGCTGCCTGCTTAGCTCTTGTTCTAGATTGCTGCCGCCACCACTGAAGTCGTCATCATCCTGGAGACTGGGCTTTAAAACAAAGTTCAAATTAACATGTTTGGCCTTGATAAAATCCGATTTTGTTGGATGAAGTGCGTCCTTGGGCGTGGGCTTACGCCAGCGTGGTACATGTTTGCCACCAGATGAGTTCGTGCTGCCATCCAACAGATGGTGCTCCCAAACGCTGTTGGCACCGTGTGCGTTCAGTGAATTGACGAAATTTAGTATCGACGGCTCCCAGTTGCCCTGACGTAGCGACTTCACAATCGAAATATGGCGACCCAAGCTCCGATGTACTGAGCAACAATCCGCGCAAAGCAAAATGCCACGGTTGATAGATGCCCAGGAAGGATCTTTAAAAAATAATATAAAATCAATCAACAGGAAATCCAGGGAATGGTGATTAAGGTGATTCAATAAGGCAACTACCCTTTTAACATTTAACTTACCAGTTGCTCCACAATCACCGCAGACCTCAGTTTGAAGTCGGGACTTGTTGCGCGACATGTTAATTGCCGATTTGCACGCGCTGTTAATTGTGGGCGTGAAGATGTTTTGGATCTCTGCTGCTTCTGGCGCTATAAATAACTTTTTATGCGCTTCGATTATGCTGCTGGCGAAACACATTCATGCATTTTTTACCTATATCAGGTAGCGATATATGCAATGTATTTAGATATACTACTGACACAGTCTGTGCGCTAGGTGCTTTTGGACTAAATTTGTTAACTGTTCTAGGTCACAATCGAACCAATTATGCAAATTACTTTCAATTAAACATGGCTATTATAGCTAAACTTTTTACAATTCCCTTGCAAAGCCACACACTGCACAATTGTACATACAAACAATGTTTATTTATAATCATAAATAACAGTGCTGCCAAGTTAGGCGACACTATGAATAAATTGTTGATATGGCTTTATTTAACAGAACGTAGCAATATGGGCCAAAAAAAATAAATGAACTGTTAAAATTATTTTTTTTAGTGTCTGCGTGAAACACAATTGATTGTCCATAATATTTTTCTACAACTGAGACAATTTGTATGGTTTAAATGGTCTGGCAGCACCATTGATGCACCATAGTGTTGTCTCGCTTCTGCCGAAGCAACAGCTGTTAGTGTTCATTGAGAAAGCTAATACTGCACGTGCATAAATATAAATAAGTTATATTTAGTTTTATGCGGAAACTTGGGATGCAAGTAACGAATTTATACACATCTGTGGCTTGTAACCGCACAACACAGTGTGCCGATTGGGGTCCAGGTGGTTTGATTGCATTTGGCGCCTGTAACGCAGTTGCTGTTCTGGATCCAAGAGTAAGTAATCATGCCAAAATGGCTTACCTCTTTAACAAGTATTTATTTCAGCACAATGGCAATTCAGCTAAGATATTGTTTACGCTAGTAGAGCACACAAAGCGCGTTAACACGGTCAAATTTCTAGATGAGTATCAATTGATTTCCGGTGCAGATGATGGCAATGCAGTTTTATGGCAACTGGGCGGGCTGGGCTCCAAAAACCGTATTTTGCTCAAGGGACACGAAAGCGGCGTTAATGCTGTAGATGGTGTGCGTCGACAATGTGGTGTTTGGTTGTTAGCAACCGCTGCTGCTGACAACACTATAAAACTGTGGCACATGCAGCCAAGCAATGACATCACTTGCTTCCAAACTGTGCGCCTGGCCAGCGACCTTTGTTTTTCATTGCGCGTCAGTATGCTGCCCAAAAGCGAACAAGTGCTACTCGCTTTTAGCTCGGACGATGGGTGTGTCTCCCTGTATGCAGAGCAGTTGAAAAGCAACGGCGACATAACCACACATAGGTTTGAACTGGTACACAAGCTAAGCGGCCACGAGGATTGGGTGCGTGCCTTGGACTTTGTCACCGTTGGCGATGATATACTGCTATCCAGCGGTTCGCAAGATCACTTTATACGTCTTTGGCGCATTTCTTCACGCCGCGAGCAGCAAGTTTGTGAAAATCGCATAAACACCCTGGACTTTAACGCTGCAGAAAGCGGGCAGATTCGCGTCGAGGAGAAAATCATTGAAGTGGGTGAAAAAACGTGGTTTGCTGTCAGCCTGGAATCAGTGCTATATGGACACGAAGGTTGGGTCTATGGCGTCCACTGGCACAAGAATGCTGAGCATGGTATGTAAAAATATATATGTACACAGTAAAGAGCTGCATAACATAACTTAAAGCTTTGCTACAATATAACTTGTTCTTACTGAATTAAATTGAGTAAGTGAGAGGCACCTAATGAGTATGTCAGTATATATGTACATACATATGTACATACTTATAAGGATTCTATAGGTTCCTTATCCCCTTTGCCTTGAATGGCTGGCTGACAGACTGACATATTGATTTATTTTTCCAATAACATAGTGTTAAACAGCATTTCATTGTTGAAAAGAAGTCAGAGAATATATATAGCCAAAATTCTGAACTTTATTCCAGCATAAATATTTATATTCCCATTTGACATCTTTGTGCATTATTTACTTATATTGCTGTTTATAAAATTAACAAACATTAAATACCATTTAAATAAAGCTACAAGATACAAGAACACACTCTTCATTTAATAAAAAGTATTTAAAACAAACTATTCGCAATTAATTTTCTGCGCGTTAGCAAAGTGAAATAATAACAGCTCCAAGTGTTCTTGACTAGACCAAACACCAATATCAAGATACTCACACATAAAATGTACAACGCGTACAAGGCACACGAAAAACACTTAACAGGACTGTCGAACAAAAAAAAAAAATAAATAAAGTTACCACACATAAGGGGTCGTCCATAAAATAGGTGAGGTGTTCAAAGTGAGGTGTTCAGGTGGGGGAGGGAGTCAAGTTAAATCTCACTTGGTGGAGAGGGGGGTTTTTTAACAAATATCACGTATTTTTTTTAGTCTTTAATAGAAGTGATGGAACAAATTGTTTTTTTTTTTTTTGTATTTTTTAAATCCAATGGATTTTACAGCTAAAAAACATTTAAAAAAAAATCTAACGTGAGTTTGGGAGAAAGGGGGAGGGAGTAAAGGAAAGTCTTACGAAATCTCATCAAGGGGTGGGAGAGTCGAAAAATCCAAAAAAAATATGTCTCACGTAATTTAGGGACGACCCCTAAGCATGGCTCCTAACACAAAGATTTTGCGAGAGAACTCTGCTGGCGAGATGGCAATTGAGACAATCAGGCAATCTGTTAAGACGATTGCTGACCTTACAATATTGATTCGGATTGACAAAACTTTTTCACTGCGTGCAGCTAAACATTATCAACGAACAACTGAGCAAGGAAATTTATATCACATTAAAAAAAAAAAAAACAAGTCAGAAGGCTCTAGTCGGCAGAGCCCGACTAAAAGATACCCTGATCCCAGTTGCAATAAATATATTAAATTTATAAAAGACTTTGGTATACAGACTTAACTTTAATCGATTCAATTCGATATCCGGCGATTCTTAACCGATTTTCAAAAATGTTCTGTCGTTACCAATTATTAAAACCCCCAATTTTACATTTTCCAAATTCGATCTTTTTTGCAATCGATTATATGTGTGTGTCGAAAACCAGAATTGCTATCAATAATTTGAAACAAACTTGTTCTGTTTATGGTATAAGAAAACTTATATTCAAAATCTTAATTCTCTAGCTCTTGTAGTCTCTGAGATCGATGGGCTCATGGACGGACATGGCTATTTCGACTCGGCTGTTGATTCTGATCAAGAATATATATATTTGATGGGGTGGGAGATGCTTCCTTCCGCCTGTTACATACTTTTGCACAAAACCATTATACCCTTTTTACCCATTTTATGGGTTAAGGGTATAAAAATATTTGAACCATGCCGCTATTGTGACTGGGATAGCATTCACTACATACCTTCTGTTTTCAGACAAATAAACATGATTTGTCATCACATTGATTATTTACACTACGAGATTCTACCAGTAATGACAAAGATTGCGCAACCAATTTTGAACTCCTAGTTTAATAGTGATATTATAAGTGCAACAAAACAAAGAAACGGGATGATTAATGACAAATGGAATCGATACAGGATTTTTAAAAACTATCAGACGAAAAGTAAATGACTATATCAAAAATGCTAATTGCAATTTCTTTAGCACTTAGTTTAATAGTGCAAGATCAACCAAAAAACTTGGAAAACAATAAGCAACATGGAATATTGAGTGTGTGTCCAATTAAACAACTGTAGAAATAGTTTTGAATTTTTATGCGTTAATCAATGTGATACCCTGCATGCGATACTTTACATTAAATCCAATGCTATTGGGCTAAAAAACATTAGCCCAAAAATTTTAAAATGACTTTTGCGAAACATGATTGGTCATATTACACAGTCATAAATACTGCAATTAGGTCATCCAAATTCACAAAGCAGTGGAAACTAGCGAAAATAAAACCCACCCCAAAACCTAAAAAAGAGTTTATATCAATATCCATACTGTCTTTCCTATATACAGTTTTCGAAAAACTAAAGTTTTCTGAATAATAAGCAATCTGAATTTAAGGCGAACATGATTTGTACAACGAAGATCTTCAAAGTAGTTGAGGACATTCGGGCAAGAATGGTTAATAGTGACGTAACGCTGCTGGCACTTCTAGACTATAGCAAAGCATTTAACACGGTAAATCACGAAATTCTCTTGACAAAGCTAAGCAAGATGTATAATTTTACGCAAACTGCAATTCAGTTGATGTCCTCATGTTTAAAAAATAATCAAGTCGAAACGTTGGATTCGGATGCAAACGACGGCGGTATACTCGTTACCAGTATTAAATACGGTAAAAATAGGACTGATTGCATAGGGATACGGATGCGGCAGTTTGGTAGGCTGCCTTAAAGAATCTCCGATGCAGATGGGGATGCCACCAGCTGTCTTCCTTCCAAATTTGGTGACTCTAGCTCAAAGTTTGTAAAAGGTAGGGAAAGGGGGATGGGGGCGGTATGGGTGGGCGTGACATCGAAATTTTTGCTGCAGATCTATGTGGAACGTCAATTGATATCTTCATACCAAATTTGGTGACTCTAGCTCGAAAATTGTTAAATGTGGGGCAAGGGGGCTGGGGTGGTATGGGTGGGCGTGGTATCCAAATTTTGCAGATGCAGATCCTTGTGGTAACTGCCAAATTACCGAAGGTAAAGAGTATATTGGGTTTGTACAATGTCCATCATGGTGTCAGTCTGTCTGTCCGTCCGTATGTGCGCAATTTTTTTCCTATCTATCTTTATCTGTAGCTGCGACAGATAAAGTGTCAAAATTGGGGTTCTACGATAACTGGGGGCTGGCAAATCGATAATTTCGTATCTGTATCTGTATGTCAATTGCTATCTTCCAACCAAATTTGGTGGCTCTAGCTCCACAACTCTGGAAGATACATGCATTCCCGTTTGAGTGGGCGTGG
Organism: Scaptomyza flava; assembly: GCA_030179655.1. Classification (NCBI taxonomy): domain Eukaryota; kingdom Metazoa; phylum Arthropoda; class Insecta; order Diptera; family Drosophilidae; genus Scaptomyza; species Scaptomyza flava. The sequence goes on along the minus strand of JARNME010000404.1, from coordinate 68,850,591 downwards.
CTCCAAAACTTTGATACAGTTCTTTGGGGGTCATTACCAGCTATTTTCCTACCATATTTGGCGAAAACACTGTGAATGATACACGTAATCCCGTTTTTAAGGATACGGTGGGCCGACGGCGGCGGATAGGTGCAATTTTTGGAGTATCATCATTACCTATCTTGGCACCAAATTTGGTGGCCAGAAATTAGAATTGAAATGGGGAATCCCTATTTTATGTATGTTATTCGTTCTATGTTGTTATTTTGTGAAAATCGTATTCATTTTAAGCTTATTTATGCGTGAAATTTGATACGAGTACACGTATCTTGGCAGTGTTTGCTTAATAGTAAAATTTTGTCACGAATAATGTTAAATAAACGATGAAGTCAATAGTGATGATGAGTCTGCAGATTTCAGCGAATGCGATGATATTGATGCCTTTCCAGTTGTCTCTAAATCTACTACCATTGAAAGCGTTAATAATTTAATAAAATGGAACAATTATAATGAATTGCTTTCCATTAAGCACATAAGCAATCTTCTGGCTCTCCGTAACGATATTGTTGTTGCAGACTTAAAAAACATAAAAAAAAAAACAAACAAATATAACTGACTATACGTCAAGAAAAGATTAAATTTTTATTGAATAGATATCTGTTTTTTACTCTCGTTACCGAAGGTAAAAACCTACGGCTAGCCCATTAATGTTATTTATTTCGCTGGCAAGAACCATCACTAATATCCTTTCTTCAGATCCTGTGCATGAAATCGGTTAAACAGCCTGTGCGCCAATGGATCCCAATGCAGGCCCGAACTTTTCTGGACGATTTGTTCTGAAAAATTTTGGCCGCCATACCTCGTTGTAAAAGAGTATGTGAATAGGAGTAGCGATAATTATAATAATAATGATTCACATATAGTTGCATTTACAGAAACCCGGTTAAAACCCGATATTTCTGATGATTCCTTTTTTCCTTCTAAATATAACTTGTACAGATGCGATCGCACTTCCCGCAAGGGGGCGGTGTTGACTCCTGTATTTCCTCTGAATAGATTCACTCACAGGATCTTCCGGACATAGAGTTTTTAAGTTTTAAAATATTATTAAACGGCCGCTTACTTTATGTTACTTGTTCTTAAATTCCTCCTCATTCATTTACTCATCCCATCTGAGTGCCCTGCAACTTGTTTCGTCTTTGTTGACAGATATGGATAATCTGATAGTGGTTGGTGATTTTAATCTGCCACATGTTGTATGGTCTGTGAATGACACATCTTCAGCGGCACTGCCAGTAACTTCTGATGATTTTATTAATGGCCAACTGGAGTTAGGCCTATCGCAATTTAACAGGGTGCATAACTGTAGTGGTAGAATGTTGGATTAGATATTTGTTTCGGACTCAGATTTCAGTAATGCTAGTAGAATACCCCCTCTAGTGCTTCCGGAAGAAACCTACCATCCAACCTTAGAACTATCCATCGAAATTCTTAACCCTAGTTCAGTATCTAATAATGCTTTAAAATCCCGTCGCTTTCGTAAAACTAACTTTACTAAATTAAATTATCTTCTTCAACATACTAATTGGTCTCACCTTTATTCTTATAGTGATATAGAAACTGCCAATTTACCGAAGGTAAAAAGTATATTGGGTTTGTACAATGTCCATCATGGTGTCAGTCTGTCTGTCCGTCCGTATGTGCGCAATTTTTTTCCACACCCTTCAAGCTAGAGACTTGAAACTTTCCAATTTCTTTATCTATAGCCGGGACAGATAAAGTGCCAAGATTGGGGTTCTACGATAACTGGGGGGCTGGCAAATCGATAATTTCAATAACTCAAAACCAATAAATTCACATATTTCGCCCATCCTTACAGGCAGAATTACCAAATTTGTTAAGAAGATAGCTAAAAGCAACCCCCAAAAACTACATCAACTATTATGGAACCACGCCCACCCATTCCGCCCCAAGCCACCCGAATTTAGAAGCCTGTACAGTAGACGCTCAAAAATTAGAACCAATATGTTCCTGGGGCGATTCTAATTTCTGAATTATTTTAATATCTGGACTTTTTTTTTTGCATACAAAAGTTTACAAACGTGGAGTACATAAGGTGTAAAAAGGTTCGATAAAACTATTTAATTAATTCATTTGTTTTATGAACATGGTAACCATAAAATAAACAAACAAAATTTTTTTTAAATTAAATAATTTTTGAGCTCAGAGTGCATATATTTTTATACCCTTCACACATGTGAAACAGGGTTGAGTTAGTCATGAATCTGTAGCGCCTTTGCAGTCATGTTGACTATGCCAAACATAGTGATTAGACTTGCCCACATGGGCTACTACTAGCCCACGCCTATGCCATTTCAATGTATTTCTCCTATTCCATTTAACACGGGGATGTCATTGGAGTGGACGTATCGGCCGCCTCTGCAGCCACGTGGACTAGTCTATAAAACAGGCCACGTAGACTAGTCCATAAAACAGGCCATCAGGACTAGTCAAAAAACAGACCAAATGGACTAGTATTTGGTATCTGGGGTAAAAAGATGCCAACGAAGCCAATCATATAAACGTTAAATTAGCTGTTGTTATAAATATTACTTAAATGTAATTTAATTTTAAATTATGCAAGTGTTAGAAGAAATAGAATACAAATAAACTTACCGATTATGAAATATGATGGTCTACGACGGGATTCGAACCTGGAACTCTCGTTCACTAAGCAGATGCCTTAGCCATTGCGCTGTTGCCAAACATATTTCATAAGCAGTAAGCTATATTGTAAATTGAAAAATGTATAAATTCGTTTTCACTCGTTCGTTTTTTTTTGCCGCTGCAACGAACATCAACGAGGCGCAAAATTGTGTTCGTTTTTCATGATTTGTAAATTTACGTTTTTGTTCCGCATCCACGTCTGCATCCACTTTGACGCATCCATGAACTGGGCCACGTGGAATAGGCAGTTTACACACAAATGCTCAATGATAATTTTAAAAAGTGTTTTTCCCCGCTGCATCTACACGGACTGGTTCAGTGTTAGCCTACGTGGGAAAGTCGTGGGCTAGGCTTGAACAACAATAACAACAAACACTGGCCCAACCAATGTAATTTTCTGCACCCGCTTGGACTAGTCCTTGAATTGTCCAGTATAGCTAGTCAATGGACTATTTTATATATGCAACTAGCCCATACAAAAACCGTAGGGGCCTTAAAGGAATGATGAGAGACCCCATAAACTTTATATCAAAATGATCAGGACGAGCTCAGGAATTGATTTCCGCGTGTCCGTCTGTTTCAACACGATTTACGGCCAAACTGCTGAACCGATCTTGATGAAACTTTCACAGATAGCTTAGATCATGTCGAGTTTGTTCAATATGAAATTTCATCCCGCTCGGAGCATTCTACGACTAGCCACCGTAAAAATTGACCATATCGTACTATCAATTGTTGTTGCTGTCGTGCACTTTCAAGTACCTACACATAGCTCATTTGCTTCAAAAGTGGTGGAACGCAAAAAATTTTCAAATTTTTGTTGTTGTTGTCGCAAACGAATAAGTAAAAAAAAAAATTAATTCATGTGTGGAAGGTATCATAGTCTTGGCATAGCCAAAATTAACTATGCGGCACTTGTTTTCTTTAATATTTATGTTTGTGTAATACACATTTATAAAATAAACATTAATACTTGTTCTTAAAAAAATACTTGTTTTTCATTAATTCTAATAGGTTTTAAAGATAAGGAATCAATTACCTATTTTTGCATACGATCAATGTCTTTTTTTAAACGGCTTTTATACTCGATACCGAAGGTAAAGAGTATATTGAGTTTGTGCAATGTCCGTCATGGTGTCTGTCCGTCTGTATGAACGTAACTTTTTTCCACACCCTTCAAGCTAGAGACTTGAAACTTTGCAATTCTCTTTATCTATGGGAAAGTAAATTAAAGTGTCTAGATTGGGGCTCTACGATAACTGGGGGGCTGGCAAATCGATAAATTCGATAGCTCAAAACCGATAAGTCCACATATTTCGCACATCCTTACAGCTAGAACTACCAAATTTGGTAAGAAGATAGCTACTATCAACCCCCAAAAACTGCATCAAGAATTTTGGAGCCACGCCCATCCCCCCGCATTTTGAAATCAGAAATAGCTATATCTCCCACAATTTTTTAGCTAGAGCCACCAAATTTGGTGCCAAGATAGGTGATGATGACCCCCCAAAAACTGCATCAAAAGTTTGGATGCCACGCCCACCAATACTGCCCTAGCCGCCCATCCCCCAACGCTTCGTCAAAAACGGGAAAGCGTATATCTTCCAGAGTTGTGGAGCTAGAGCCACCGAATTTGGTAGGAAGGTAGCTGGCAACGACTCGCAAAAATCTTCATCAAAGTTTTGGAGCCACGCCTACCCATTGCGCCCCCCTTTCCCCACCTTTTACAAACATTTAGCTAGAGTCACCAAATTTTGTATGAAGATAGAAATTGACATTCCATACAGATCTGCATCAAAACTTTGGATGCCACGCCCACCCATACCGGCTTCAGCCCCCCTTTCCCCACTTTTTACAATTTTCGAGCTAGAGTCACCAAATTTGGTATGAAGAAAGCAATGGACATTTCACAAAGATCTGCACTAAAAATTTGGATGCCACACCCACCCATACCGCCCCCATCCCCTCTTTCCCCACCTTTTTGGTATGAAGATAGCAATAGACATTTCGCAAAGATCTGCAATAAAAATTCAGATGCCACACCCACCCATACCGCCCCAGCCCCCCTTTCCCCACCTTTTACATACTTCGAGCTAGAGTCACCAAATTTGGTATGAAGATAGCAATTGACATTTCGCAAAGATCTGCAGTAAAGATTTAGATGCCACACCCACCCATACCGCCCTAGCCCCCCTTTCCCCACCTTTTACAAACGTTGCGCTAGAGTCACCAAATTCGGAAGGAAGATAGTTGGTGGCATCCCCATCTGCATCGGAGAATCTTTACCCCATCCGTACCCCTTTGCAATCAGGCCTTTTTTTTTACCTGTTTTAATACTGGTATCGAGTATGCCGCAGTCGGTTGCGTCCGACTCCAACGTTTCCACTTGTTTTACACTGTTTTTCTGAAACCAATCTACCATGTAGAAACAGAATTAGGTGTACATTAAATTAAATATAGCTTTGAAGCCTAACTGAGTCCGCCACATGAATTTTGAAGATTCTTTCACCTCCTCACTACAGGACTCACAATACCATTTAAGGCCTGTGTCTGCAATCAATCAATCAATCAAAACATTTCATGTGGATCATGTTGTCGCACAATCCACACAGAATAAAATCTTGATTGGTTGTTCCAGTCAATTTGCAATTTTTGCTGCAGCAAACAAGCATTATAAAAGATGTTAATAAATTCTTAGAAAATCGATAAGCTATTAACGAGTCGAAGCAATGGGCACGATAAAACGGTTAAAAATTTTAACTTAAAATCAAGAGAGCGGTTGAGTAAAATAGCGTGAGTGCGAATGCAGATAAATACAACCGCCGGATACGAGCGGACAAAGCGAAAGAGGTGCTGGAGAGCGAGATCAAGCAAATAGACAAGCTGTTTGTTGTTAGTAGACGCAGAATATATGAAACACTAAATATATTAAACCGCGAATATATGAGTATATGTATGTATGTACGTATGCACGTTTGTTTTATTTTTAAGCACTGCAGCGTCAATTCGACTGCAAATTAAATTAAAATGAATATTTAACAGGAAAATTCAATAATGCACGCGTAAATACAAACAACGTACATTTGCGATCACTGTTAGAATTGTTTACCAAAATAAACCGAATAAAACACCGTACACAAACACAAGAACACAATAAATTATTGAGAGCACTCAAAAACACATCCGTCATCAACGAAAGACAATTGATGAAGAAAGTAATTCCAAGAATGATTTCAAGTCAAATGTGCGTACCTCGTGGTGTCTCGCAATTATAAGTATTGATGTGTCTCAATTCATATTAATGATTTGCCGAGTGCTCCGCTAAAATGTGAAGTCCATGGTACGGTGTTTGATGTAAAAAAGCATATTTTTGTAAATTTTTTCACGCGACATGGTTAGTATAATTGCATTGAGTTTAATTTCATAATATTGTTTAACTTTTGAAGAATGTTAGAGTAAATTTTAAAAGAAAAATATTGAAAAACAAGCCAGTGAAGGTTCATCTCCCGAGCTGCTTTGAAAACAATGGTAAAGCGGTGTTCATCATTACTCGTTAGCGGATCGTAGAAAACAAAATAATTTCTCGAGGTAATCACAGAAGCTTTTTTCCCATTTTTAGCAGCCCTCCAAAGTGAAAAACGTGAAAACTTGGAATCGCGTTTAATTTGATATTAATATAAAAACGTGAAAACTTGGAATCGCGTTTAATTTGATATTAAAATATAGAAAAAAATTAAAAACTCTTCATGAGTAGCTATTAATTTATGAGAAGAAGAAATGATTAAATTTTCAAAAGGATCGGTTCAGTAGGTTTTGAGTTGCAGTGAACACGTACTTTAAAAATTGTATTTTCGGATGAATGAACTAAAAGTTGTTCTTTCGTATAAATTCATTTCCAAAAAGTATCACGAACGGCCGCTTGAAACGCTGTAACTCCGTTAGTTTCAGTCGGACTTCAAATTTTCACACAATATTCTCAAAAAATTATTCATCCAGAAAAAAAATTAAAAAAAAAAAATGATAAACATAATTTTTTAGAACCCTACCATGCCCTTAATCAAATAAGAATAATAATAAATGAGTGAATTGATTCGTGCAATGATAATTTGAAACGCGTTAGTGTGTGGACAAAGGAAAATGGCTTGTGCATGATTCCGTCAAAATCTAAGTATTAAGCTACATATATATAATTACCTGAAAACTGAAAATCTGAAAATCTTAAAGGAGACAATAAAGTTTTGTCAACAAGGCTGTAAATCTCGGGAAAACACTTAATAGAATCCTGGCATGAAGGACCAGGTAAATTAAACTGTGGGAATAACATTTAGAGTCCACTTTCACTTTGATAAGTATAAGGTTGCAATCACATCTAGCAGATAAAACAAATAAAATTTAAGTATATGTAAAAACACAATAAATTGCTTAAATGAACAAAATTAAAACACATAGTAACCTAAATATATATCGAAAACTTAAAATTATAAAACTAATATTTCTTCTAGAAACTATTGTTAATGTGAAAAAGACAAAACTGTTATTTTAGTGCGATAAGTTAACATAATGATCGAGCAAAGTGCCTAGTGTCCTAAAATAAAAGCAGTTATTCTTATAGAACTACGAAAATACAGATTAAATATATAAAACAAGTAAGAAGGCTCTAGTCGGGAGAGCCCGACTAAAAGATACCCTGATCCCAGTTGCAATAAATATATTAAATTTATATAAGGCTTTGGTATACTGACTTAGCTTCAATCGATTCAATTCGATATCCGGCGATTCTTAACCGATTTTCAAAAATGTTCTGTCGTTACCAATTATTAAAACCCCCAATTTTACATTTTCCAAATTCGATCTTTTTTGCAATCGATTATATGTGTGTGTCGAAAACCAGAATTGCTATCAATAATTTGAAACAAACTTGTTCTGTTTATGGTATAAGAAAACTTATATTCAAAATCTTAATTCTCTAGCTCTTGTAGTCTCTGAGATCGATGGGTTCATGGACGGACATGGCTATTTCGACTCGGCTGTTGATTCTGATCAAGAATATATATATTTGATGGGGTGGGAGATGCTTCCTTCCGCCTGTTACATACTTTTGCACAAAACCATTATACCCTTTTTACCCATTTTATGGGTTAAGGGTATAAAATATTTGAACCATGCCGCTATTGTGACTGGGATAGCATTCACTACATACCTTCTGTTTTCAGACAAATAAACATGATTTGTCATCACATTGATTATTTACACTACGAGATTCTACCAGTAATGACAAAGATTGCGCAACCAATTTTGAACTCCTAGTTTAATAGTGATATTATAAGTGCAACAAAACAAAGAAACGGGATGATTAATGACAAATGGAATCGATACAGGATTTTTAAAAACTATCAGACGAAAAGTAAATGACTATATCAAAAATGCTAATTGCAATTTCTTTAGCACTTAGTTTAATAGTGCAAGATCAACCAAAAAACTTGGAAAACAATAAGCAACATGGAATATTGAGTGTGTGTCCAATTAAACAACTGTAGAAATAGTTTTGAATTTTTATGCGTTAATCAATGTGATACCCTGCATGCGATACTTAACATTAAATCCAATGCTATTGGGCTAAAAAACATTAGCCCAAAAATTTTAAAATGACTTTTGCGAAACATGATTGGTCATATTACACAGTCATAAATACTGCAATTAGGTCATCCAAATTCACAAAGCAGTGGAAACTAGCGAAAATAAAACCCACCCCAAAACCTAAAAAAGAGTTTATATCAATATCCATACTGTCTTTCCTATATACAGTTTTCGAAAAACTAAAGTTTTCTGAATAATAAGCAATCTGAATTTAAGGCGAACATGATTTGTACAACGAAGATCTTCAAAGTAGTTGAGGACATTCGGGCAAGAATGGTTAATAGTGACGTAACGCTGCTGGCACTTCTAGACTATAGCAAATCATTTAACACGGTAAATCACGAAATTCTCTTGACAAAGCTAAGCAAGATGTATAATTTTACGCAAACTGCAATTCAGTTGATGTCCTCATGTTTAAAAAATAATCAAGTCGAAACGTTGGATTCGGATGCAAACGACGGCGGTATACTCGTTACCAGTATTAAATACGGTAAAAATAGGACTGATTGCATAGGGATACGGATGCGGCAGTTTGGTAGGCTGCCTTAAAGAACCTCCGATGCAGATGGGGATGCCACCAGCTGTCTTCCTTCCAAATTTGGTGACTCTAGCTCAAAGTTTGTAAAAGGTAGGGAAAGGGGGATGGGGGCGGTATGGGTGGGCGTGACATCGAAATTTTTGCTGCAGATCTATGTGGAACGTCAATTGATATCTTCATACCAAATTTGGTGACTCTAGCTCGAAAATTGTTAAATGTGGGGCAAGGGGGCTGGGGTGGTATGGGTGGGCGTGGTATCCAAATTTTGCAGATGCAGATCCTTGTGGTAACTGCCAAATTACCGAAGGTAAAGAGTATATTGGGTTTGTACAATGTCCATCATGGTGTCAGTCTGTCTGTCCGTCCGTATGTGCGCAATTTTTTTCCTATCTATCTTTATCTGTAGCCGCGACAGATAAAGTGTCAAAATTGGGGTTCTACGATAACTGGGGGCTGGCAAATCGATAATTTCGTATCTGTATCTGTATGTCAATTGCTATCTTCCAACCAAATTTGGTGGCTCTAGCTCCACAACTCTGGAAGATACATGCATTCCCGTTTGAGTGGGCGTGGCTCCAAAACTTTGATACAGTTCTTTGGGGGTCATTACCAGCTATTTTCCTACCATATTTGGCGAAAACACTGTGAATGATACACGTAATCCCGTTTTTAAGGATACGGTGGGCCGACGGCGGCGGATAGGTGCAATTTTTGGAGTATCATCATTACCTATCTTGGCACCAAATTTGGTGGCCAGAAATTAGAATTGAAATGGGGAATCCCTATTTTATGTATGTTATTCGTTCTATGTTGTTATTTTGTGAAAATCGTATTCATTTTAAGCTTATTTATGCGTGAAATTTGATACGAGTACACGTATCTTGGCAGTGTTTGCTTAATAGTAAAATTTTGTCACGAATAATGTTAAATAAACGATGAAGTCAATAGTGATGATGAGTCTGCAGATTTCAGCGAATGCGATGATATTGATGCCTTTCCAGTTGTCTCTAAATCTACTACCATTGAAAGCGTTAATAATTTAATAAAATGGAACAATTATAATGAATTGCTTTCCATTAAGCACATAAGCAATCTTCTGGCTCTCCGTAACGATATTGTTGTTGCAGACTTAAAAAACATTAAAAAAAAACAAACAAATATAACTGACTATACGTCAAGAAAAGATTAAATTTTTATTGAATAGATATCTGTTTTTTACTCTCGTTACCGAAGGTAAAAACCTACGGCTAGCCCATTAATGTTATTTATTTCGCTGGCAAGAACCATCACTAATATCCTTTCTTCAGATCCTGTGCATGAAATCGGTTAAACAGCCTGTGCGCCAATGGATCCCAATGCAGGCCCGAACTTTTCTGGACGATTTGTTCTGAAAAATTTTGGCCGCCATACCTCGTTGTAAAAGAGTATGTGAATAGGAGTAGCGATAATTATAATAATAATGATTCACATATAGTTGCATTTACAGAAACCCGGTTAAAACCCGATATTTCTGATGATTCCTTTTTTCCTTCTAAATATAACTTGTACAGATGCGATCGCACTTCCCGCAAGGGGGCGGTGTTGACTCCTGTATTTCCTCTGAATAGATTCACTCACAGGATCTTCCGGACATAGAGTTTTTAAGTTTTAAAATATTATTAAACGGCCGCTTACTTTATGTTACTTGTTCTTAAATTCCTCCTCATTCATTTACTCATCCCATCTGAGTGCCCTGCAACTTGTTTCGTCTTTGTTGACAGATATGGATAATCTGATAGTGGTTGGTGATTTTAATCTGCCACATGTTGTATGGTCTGTGAATGACACATCTTCAGCGGCACTGCCAGTAACTTCTGATGATTTTATTAATGGCCAACTGGAGTTAGGCCTATCGCAATTTAACAGGGTGCATAACTGTAGTGGTAGAATGTTGGATTAGATATTTGTTTCGGACTCAGATTTCAGTAATGCTAGTAGAATACCCCCTCTAGTGCTTCCGGAAGAAACCTACCATCCAACCTTAGAACTATCCATCGAAATTCTTAACCCTAGTTCAGTATCTAATAATACTTTAAAATCCCGTCGCTTTCGTAAAACTAACTTTACTAAATTAAATTATCTTCTTCAACATACTAATTGGTCTCACCTTTATTCTTATAGTGATATAGAAACTGCCAATTTACCGAAGGTAAAAAGTATATTGGGTTTGTACAATGTCCATCATGGTGTCAGTCTGTCTGTCCGTCCGTATGTGCGCAATTTTTTTCCACACCCTTCAAGCTAGAGACTTGAAACTTTCCAATTTCTTTATCTATAGCCGGGACAGATAAAGTGCCAAGATTGGGGTTCTACGATAACTGGGGGGCTGGCAAATCGATAATTTCAATAACTCAAAACCAATAAATTCACATATTTCGCCCATCCTTACAGGCAGAATTACCAAATTTGTTAAGAAGATAGCTAAAAGCAACCCCCAAAAACTACATCAACTATTATGGAACCACGCCCACCCATTCCGCCCCAAGCCACCCGAATTTAGAAGCCTGTACAGTAGACGCTCAAAAATTAGAACCAATATGTTCCTGGGGCGATTCTAATTTCTGAATTATTTTAATATCTGGACTTTTTTTTTTGCATACAAAAGTTTACAAACGTGGAGTACATAAGGTGTAAAAGGTCAATGATAATTTTAAAAAGTGTTTTCCCCCGCTGCATCTACACGGACTGGTTCAGTGTTAGCCTACGTGGGAAAGTCGTGGGCTAGGCTTGAACAACAATAACAACAAACACTGGCCCAACCAATGTAATTTTCTGCACCCGCTTGGACTAGTCCTTGAATTGTCCAGTATAGCTAGTCAATGGACTATTTTATATATGCAACTAGCCCATACAAAAACCATAGGGGCCTTAAAGGAATGATGAGAGACCCCATAAACTTTATATCAAAATGATCAGGACGAGCTCAGGAATTGATTTCCGCGTGTCCGTCTGTTTCAACACGATTTACGGCCAAACTGCTGAACCGATCTTGATGAAACTTTCACAGATAGCTTAGATCATGTCGAGTTTGTTCAATATGAAATTTCATCCCGCTCGGAGCATTCTACGACTAGCCACCGTAAAAATTGACCATATCGTACTATCAATTGTTGTTGCTGTCGTGCACTTTCAAGTACCTACACATAGCTCATTTGCTTCAAAAGTGGTGGAACGCAAAAAATTTTCAAATTGTTGTTGTTGTTGTCGCACACGAATAAGTAAAAAAAAAAATTAATTCATGTGTGGAAGGTATCATAGTCTTGGCATAGCCAAAATTAACTATGCGGCACTTGTTTTCTTTAATATTTATGTTTGTGTAATACACATTTATAAAATAAACATTAATACTTGTTCTTAAAAAAATACTTGTTTTTCATTAATTCTAATAGGTTTTAAAGATAAGGAATCAATTACCTATTTTTGCATACGATCAATGTCTTTTTTTAAACGGCTTTTATACTCGATACCGAAGGTAAAGAGTACATTGAGTTTGTGCAATGTCCGTCATGGTGTCTGTCCGTCTGTATGAACGTAACTTTTTTCCACACCCTTCAAGCTAGAGACTTGAAACTTTGAAATTCTCTTTATCTATGGGAAAGTAAATTAAAGTGTCTAGATTGGGGTTCTACGATAACTGGGGGGCTGGCAAATCGATAAATTGGATAGCTCAAAACCGATAAGTCCACATATTTCGCACATCCTTACAGCTAGAACTACCAAATTTGGTAAGAAGATAGCTACTATCAACCCCCAAAAACTGCATCAAGAATTTTGGAGCCACGCCCATCCCCCCGCATTTTGAAATCAGAAATAGCTATATCTCCCACAGTTTTTTAGCTAGAGCCACCAAATTTGGTGCCAAGATAGGTGATGATGACCCCCCAAAAACTGCATCAAAAGTTTGGATGCCACGCCCACCAATACTGCCCTAGCCGCCCCATCCTCCCCAACGCTTCGTCAAAAACGGGAAAGCGTATATCTTCCAGAGTTGTGGAGCTAGAGCCACCGAATTTGGTAGGAAGGTAGCTGGCAACGACTCGCAAAAATCTTCATCAAAGTTTTGGAGCCACGCCTACCCATTGCGCCCCCCTTTCCCCACCTTTTACAAACATTTAGCTAGAGTCACCAAATTTTGTATGAAGATAGAAATTGACATTCCATACAGATCTGCATCAAAACTTTGGATGCCACGCCCACCCATACCGGCTTCAGCCCCCCTTTCCCCACTTTTTACAATTTTCGAGCTAGAGTCACCAAATTTGGTATGAAGAAAGCAATTGACATTTTACACAGATCTGCATCAAAACTTTGGGTGCCACGCCCACCCATACCGGCTTCAGCCCCCCTTTCCCCACCTTTTACAATTTTCGAGCTAGAGTCACCAAATTTGGTACGAAGATAGCAATTGACATTCCACACAGATCTGCATCAAAACTTTGGATGCCACGCCCACCCATACCGCCCCCAGCCCCCTTGCCCCACATTTAACAATTTTCGAGCTAGAGTCACCAAATTTGGTATGAAGATAGCACTTGACATTCCACAAAGATCTGCATCAAAAATTTGGATGCCACGCCCAGCCATACTGCCCCCAGCCCTCCTTTCCCCACTTTTTACAAACTTCGAGCTAGAGTCACCAAATTTGGTATGAAGATAGCAATTGACATTTCGCAAAGATCTGCACTAAAAATTTGGATGCCACACCCACCCATACCGCCCCCATTCTTAGAAAATCGATAAGCTATTAACGAGTCGAAGCAATGGGCACGATAAAACGGTTAAAAATTTTAACTTAAATCAAGAGAGCGGTTGAGTAAAATAGCGTGAGTGCGAATGCAGATAAATACAACCGCCGGATACGAGCGGACAAAGCGAGAGAGGTGCTGGAGAGCGAGATCAAGCAAATAGACAAGCTGTTTGTTGTTAGTAGACGCAGAATATATGAAACACTAAATATATTAAACCGCGAATATATGAGTATATGTATGTATGTACGTATGCACGTTTGTTTTATTTTTAAGCACTGCAGCGTCAATTCGACTGCAAATTAAATTAAAATGAATATTTAACAGGAAAATTCAATAATGCACGCGTAAATACAAACAACGTACATTTGCGATCACTGTTAGAATTGTTTACCAAAATAAACCGAATAAAACACCGTACACAAACACAAGAACACAATAAATTATTGAGAGCACTCAAAAACACATCCGTCATCAACGAAAGACAATTGATGAAGAAAGTATAAAATCAAGACGTTGTAATTCCAAGAATGATTTCAAGTCAAATGCGCGTACCTCGAGGTGTCTCGCAATTATAAGTATTGATGTGTCTCAATTCATATTAATAATTTGCCGAGTGCTCCGCTAAAATGTGAAGTCCATGGTACGGTGTTTGATGTAAAAAAGCATATTTTTGTAAATTTTTTCACGCGACATGGTTGGTATAATTGCATTGAGTTTAATTTCATAATATTGTTTAACTTTTGAAGAATGTTAGAGTAAATTTTAAAAGAAAAATATTGAAAAACAAGCCAGTGAAGGTTCATCTCCCGAGCTGCTTTGAAAACAATGGTAAAGCGGTGTTCATCATTACTCGTTAGCGGATCGTAGAAAACAAAATAATTTCTCGAGGTAATCACAGAAGCTTTTTTCCCATTTTTAGCAGCCCTCCAAAGTGAAAAACGTGAAAACTTGGAATCGCGTTTAATTTGATATTAATATAAAAACGTGAAAACTTGGAATCGCGTTTAATTTGATATTAAAATATAGAAAAAAATTAAAAACTCTTCATGAGTAGCTATTAATTTATGAGAAGAAGAAATGATTAAATTTTCAAAAGGATCGGTTCAGTAGGTTTGAGTTGCAGTGAACACGTACTTTAAAATTGTATTTTCGGATGAATGAACTAAAAGTTGTTCTTTCGTATAAATTCATTTCCAAAAAGCATCACGAACGGCCGCTTGAAACGCTGTAACTCCGTTAGTTTCAGTCGGACTTCAAATTTTCACACAATATTCTCAAAAAATTATTCATCCAGAAAAAAAATTTAAAAAAATAAATGATAAACATAATTTTTTAGAACCCTACCATGCCCTTAATCAAATAAGAATAATAATAAATGAGTGAATTGATTCGTGCAATGATAATTTGAAACGCGTTAGTGTGTGGACAAAGGAAAATGGCTTGTGCATGATTCCGTCAAAATCTAAGTATTAAGCTACATATATATAATTACCTGAAAACTGAAAATCTGAAAATCTTAAAGGAGACAATAAAGTTTTGTCGACAAGGCTGTAAATCTCGGGAAAACACTTAATAGAATCCTGGCATGAAGGACCAGGTAAATTAAACTGTGGGAATAACATTTAGAGTCCACTTTCACTTTGATAAGTATTAGGTTGCAATCACATCTAGCAGATAAAACAAATAAAATTTAAGTATATGTAAAAACACAATAAATTGCTTAAATGAACAAAATTAAAACACATAGTAACCTAAATATATATCGAAAACTTAAAATTATAAAACTAATATTTCTTCTAGAAACTATTGTTAATGTGAAAAAGACAAAACTGTTATTTTAGTGCGATAAGTTAACATAATGATCGAGCAATGTGCCTAGTGTCCTAAAATAAAAGCAGTTATTCTTATAGAACTACGAAAATACAGATTAAATATATAAAACAAGTAAGAAGGCTCTAGTCGGGAGAGCCCGACTAGAAGAGACCTTGAACCCAGTTGCAATAAATATATTAAATTTATATAAGGCTTTGGTATACTGACTTAGCATCAATCGATTAAATTCGATATCCGGTGTTTCTTAACCGATTTGGACGAAGTTTTCAGAAAATTTGCATTGTTACCCATTATTTCACCCCCCATTTTTACATTTTCCAAATTCGATATTTTTTGTTGTTGATTCCATGTGTGTATCGGAAGCCAGAATAGTTATCGATAGTTTGAAACAAACTTGTTCTGCTTATGATATAAGAAAAATTAAATTCAAAATCTGAAATTGTTTATTTACATAGGTAGGATATTAAAGTTAGATAAAATTATAGATATTTATATTTTTAAGGAATTCTATTGTTTCATTTATATTTTTGAATGAGGTTATTAGGATATTAAAGTTAGATTAAATTATAGATATTTATATTTTTAAGGAATTCTATTGTTTCATTTATATTTTTGAATGAGGTAATTTCGGTTATAGATGGTTGAAGGTACAGGGCTCTTTCTTTATTGTATAGTGGGCAGTCGACTAATATATGTGTGATGGTGAGGGTTGTGTTGCAGTTGGTACATGTTGGTGGAGAGGATTTATTAAGGATATAGCCATGGGTTAGGTTTGTATGTCCTAGTCTTAATCTTGTAAATTTTAAGAAGTCCGTTCGTGTAGTGTTTTTTATTGTTGTTTTTGTTGCTTTGTCGTGGCAGATCATTTTGTAGTGTTGGGATGTGCTGTTTAGGATTAATTCATAGAGTTGTTGGGTGTTTTGATTTATAAATTTGTTTATGTCCGATAGGTTGTAGTTAATTTCAAGAATAAGGGGGAATTTATGGGTGTTTTTGCCATTTCGTCCGCAAGTTCATTTCCCGTTATACCACAGTGACCCGGAATCCATATAAGTAACAATTTATTGTTCTTATATTTGTTTAAAATATTCCTTATAGAAATGGTGTAGAAGTTTTGGATATTGGTGTTGTTGATAGCTAGTAATGAGGATAGTTAGTCTGAACAGATGCTAAATTTACCTCTTTGTTTGCTGGCGTATTTGCATGCTGCGAGGATTGCTGCTATTTCAGCTGTAAAAACTGAAGAGAATTGCGGTAGTAAATGGTATGCAATTACCTCTGTTTCAGTTGTCACACTGTATGAAACCCCGTCATCCGACTTGGATCCATCAGTGTACAGAAATTGTCTATCTGTCAGTGAGTTTTTTAGGTCTTTGAATTTTGTCTTGTATATTAAAGGTGAGGTGTCTGATTTGAGGGAGGAGTGTAGTGAGATATTAATGTTGGAAGTATTACTTAACTTTTCGTTTTTGCATGTGATGGGAGATGTTTGGATTTTAAGTATATTGCATTGTTCTATTGTGTCGTGAAGTGAGGATGGGAGTTTAGGCGTTCTTTTGGATTTTTTAATTTTATAGTAGGTTTTTTCTATTGGAGAGTGTTTAGAGTGCATTATGATTTTGAAGTTTTTTTGTGACGCGTATAAGTTTCTGTATTCAATTGGTAGTATGTTTGCTTCATGAAGGAGGTTGTGGATTGGTGTGGTGCGAAAGGCATTGAATGCCATTCTTATAGCGGAGTGGTAAATTTTTTTAAGTTTGTTTAGAGAGGATTTGGGTGCTTTCCCATATAATTGGATTCCAAAGTCGATTTTGAACATAATAATAGATTTTACTACGTAAATAATTGTATTTATGTTGCAGTTGAATTTATTGTTAGATAAGCATTTTATAACGTTGAGTCTTTTGGATAGTTGTAGAGAGAGATTTTCGATGTGCTTGTTCCATCTGTATTTTTTTTTCAATGGTGATTCCAAGGATCTTGAGGGAGTCTACATTTTGCAGGGTGAACATGTTTGACTGTAGTGAGAAGCTGCAAGTTCTTTTTCTGCAAATATGCAGAGTTTTGCATTTGCTAGGTGATAGTGAAGCACCGGAATAGTCGCACCATTGCTTGATGTCGTTAAACAGTGGGTCTATGTTCAAAGGGTTTTGTTTTTTATTTAATTTGTAAACTATTGTGTAGTCGTCGGCATAGCCATTAAATTCGAGCTTTTTGTGTTTGTCTAATGCTTTGTTCAGTTTATTAAATGCTATTGCGAATAAAATGACTGATAGAGGGGAGCCTTGGGGTATTCCGTTGTTTAAAGGCTGGCAGTTAGAGTATGACTTGTTGGCGAGTACTGTTATTTTTCTGTTAGTGAGGAAGTTATAAATGTATTTTGCTATTTTTGGTCCTATTTTCCAGTCAGTGAGTTCGTCGATGATACTGTGGATGCCCACTCTGTCGAAGGCCTTTGCAAAATCTAGACATATGATGGAGGCATGATTTTTTTTTGAAAGGGACGATGTGGTCTGATAATCTATCATAGCTAGGGAATCAGACACTGATTTTCCCTTTCTGAATCCCATTTGGCGACTATCTAGTAGCTTGCCATTTATAGCTAGCCACCATAGTCGTTTAGCAATTATTTTGTCCAGCACTTTCGCGATACAAGGGTTGAGGGAGATGGGGCGGTATGAATTGATGGAGGTTTTGTCCAAATGTGGTTTAAAGATGGGTATAATACTGCTAACTTTGAATTGCTGGGGAATTTGTGCCGTAAGAATGTTGTTGAAAAGGTTGAGAAGCCTTTTCAAAAGACTTCGAGATAGGTTCTTTAGCATCGGGTAGCTTATGCGATCTCGTCCTGGTGTTTTACCTTTTAATTGATTAAGAGCAGCTAGTAGTTCGATCATGGTTATGTCTTTTTAGAGGTTTAGTGCTAAGGGAGATGGATTATGTGATATGTTGGGGCTAGATTTTGCTTTGTGGTGGTTGAAAGATGTGTGGAAATTAATGTCTAGAGATGCGTTGGACCAGTGGGTACAAAAGGTGTTGGCTATTTTGTTTTTGTCTAGAATGTTTTGTGTGTGATCATAGGGGTTAATGAGGCAGTGGATATCGTGACGAGTTTTTAAACCACAGAAGCGGTTTATATGTGACCATATTTTGGAGATGGGTGTGTTCGGGTTTATTTCCGCTGTAAAATTTTGAATAGAAATTCGTTTCCTAGTTTTTATTTCACGTTTAAGTCGGGCATTGGCTTTTTTGTAGGTAAGAATGTTTGTTGTGTTGATAATTCTATTTAGGTTAGCCCATGCTGTTTGTTTCTCGTCTTTTAGTTGTTGTAGGTCTTGGTCCCACCATGGCACAGTTTTCTTTTTTCTGTGTTGGTGTGATTGGGGTATGGTTTGGTTGGCTGCGTGGATTATGATTTTAGTTATATAAGCTGTTTCTTTGTTTATGTTTGTGCTGGGGGGTTTTTCTATGGATAAGCTTCAGTAAGCTTCGTAAAAAGGGGCCAGTTTGCTTTCTTTAAGTTGAATTTTGGTCTTTCGGTGGGGTTGTTGTTGATGTTGTGTTCGTCGAATAGGTCAATGCTTATGGGGAAGTGGTCACTGCCTGAAAGGGAGTTATCTCTATTCCATGTGGAGTTAAGTTTAAGGATGGGTGATGCAAGGGACAGGTCGATGTGCGTGAAAGTATGGTGAGTGGTAAAATGGGTTGGTGAGCCGTTGTTAAGTGTTATTAACGAGGATTGATTAATAAACTTGAAAAGAGTGTTGCCTCTATTGTTGTTGGTTTGAGAGCCCCAGCTCTGATGCCAGCTATTGAAATCTCCAGTTATTAGTAAGGGAGGAATTAGGCTGTTAAAAGTGTTTCTCAAATTCTGGAGTTTGAAAGTTTAGTTGGGGGGTATGTATGATGAGATGATAGTAAACTTGATTTTGGAGTGAATTCTTACTGCTATTGTGTCAAAGTCGAGTGGATTAATGGTAACTTGTTGTTGTTGTATGAAGTTATGGACTAGAAGAGTCACGCCTCCATATCCGTTTGTGGCCGTGTTTTCATGGTATAGTGTATAGTTGATTGGAATGGGAATGTTTTGTTTAGAGTAGAGGTGGGTTTCTTGTAGGGATATTATTTTTGGGCTGTGTTGTTTTATGAGGATTTGCAACTGTTTGTAGTTGTTAGTATATCCGTTAAGGTTCCATTGTAATACTTTTAGCATGGTTGATGTTACGTTTTTTTTTTTTTGTATAATTGTGGTTGTAGGTGCAGTTGCATGTATGTTGAATGGAAGTGATACAAGTTAGGTGTCCGCGACGCATACAGCCCGCCCGGGGTGCAGAAAGTATCCCGAGGGGGCTGTAGTCGTCGCGGACACTTTATAATTGGATTATTAGTCGTTAAATGCTGTCACTGTGATGTACAGTGGCGAGCAAAAGTGAGTGAATGTTTACATCTTTGACTTTGGCCGTCCAGCAAACGCGAACCATGCAAGCAAATCCAAAAAATGTTTTTGTTTTATGTTTATTATTTCATTTATAACAATTTAGAATAAAGAAACAAAGTAAATTAGATAAAAACAAAGAGTATAAAAAAAAAAAACGAAAATAATCCACATAAATTCATTTTTGCACGTTTGGTACATTTCACCTATTTTCGATTTTCTACTTTGCTTATCAGCAAAAACCATGCAGATTCACCGTTATATATCGTCTTATCTATGTTATGTTGTTCGTAGACTAAATTTAAACGTTTGTAGTGCAAATCGAACCAAATTTTTCAATTGCTAGCAAATTCTGAAAAAATTATTGAAAAACCGCATAAAAATGAAAAAAATATCGGTAGATATTGAAAACAGTGTTGTCTGTCTGACCGAGAAAGGCTGTTCTTCACGTTCAATAGCAAATAAACTTAGAATTAGCCAATCGGCTGTGCTTGCAGCTCAAAAAAGGCGAAATGTGACCCCCAAACCGCAGATGAAAGGTCGCAAAAAATTGTTAACTGTCTCCGATGCTCGACTGATGATAGCAGAAATGAGAAAAAACAAGCTGCTAACACCAAAGGGTGCACAGAGAAAAAAAAATTAAGAACAAATGTTCTTAATTTTTCAGACTTTTCGTTCTTATTTTTTTGGTATTAAAATAATCAATTGGTAGTATGTTTGCTTCATGAAGGAGGTTGTGGATTGGTGTGGTGCGAAAGGCATTGAATGCCATTCTTATAGCGGAGTGGTAAATTTTTTTAAGTTTGTTTAGAGAGGATTTGGGTGCTTTCCCATATAATTGGATTCCAAAGTCGATTTTGAACATAATAATAGATTTTACTACGTAAATAATTGTATTTATGTTGCAGTTGAATTTATTGTTAGATAAGCATTTTATAACGTTGAGTCTTTTGGATAGTTGTAGAGAGAGATTTTCGATGTGCTTGTTCCATCTGTATTTTTTTTTCAATGGTGATTCCAAGGATCTTGAGGGAGTCTACATTTTGCAGGGTGAACATGTTTGACTGTAGTGAGAAGCTGCAAGTTCTTTTTCTGCAAATATGCAGAGTTTTGCATTTGCTAGGTGATAGTGAAGCACCGGAATAGTCGCACCATTGCTTGATGTCGTTAAACAGTGGGTCTATGTTCAAAGGGTTTTGTTTTTTATTTAATTTGTAAACTATTGTGTAGTCGTCGGCATAGCCATTAAGTTCGAGCTTTTTGTGTTTGTCTAATGCTTTGTTCAGTTTATTAAATGCTATTGCGAATAAAATGACTGATAGAGGGGAGCCTTGGGGTATTCCGTTGTTTAAAGGCTGGCAGTTAGAGTATGACTTGTTGGCGAGTACTGTTATTTTTCTGTTAGTGAGGAAGTTATAAATGTATTTTGCTATTTTTGGTCCTATTTTCCAGTCAGTGAGTTCGTCGATGATACTGTGGATGCCCACTCTGTCGAAGGCCTTTGCAAAATCTAGACATATGATGGAGGCATGATTTTTTTTTGAAAGGGACGATGTGGTCTGATAATCTATCATAGCTAGGGAATCAGACACTGATTTTCCCTTTCTGAATCCCATTTGGCGACTATCTAGTAGCTTGCCATTTATAGCTAGCCACCATAGTCGTTTAGCAATTATTTTGTCCAGCACTTTCGCGATACAAGGGTTGAGGGAGATGGGGCGGTATGAATTGATGGAGGTTTTGTCCAAATGTGGTTTAAAGATGGGTATAATACTGCTAACTTTGAATTGCTGGGGAATTTGTGCCGTAAGAATGTTGTTGAAAAGGTTGAGAAGCCTTTTCAAAAGACTTCGAGATAGGTTCTTTAGCATCGGGTAGCTTATGCGATCTCGTCCTGGTGTTTTACCTTTTAATTGATTAAGAGCAGCTAGTAGTTCGATCATGGTTATGTCTTTTTAGAGGTTTAGTGCTAAGGGAGATGGATTATGTGATATGTTGGGGCTAGATTTTGCTTTGTGGTGGTTGAAAGATGTGTGGAAATTAATGTCTAGAGATGCGTTGGACCAGTGGGTACAAAAGGTGTTGGCTATTTTGTTTTTGTCTAGAATGTTTTGTGTGTGATCATAGGGGTTAATGAGGCAGTGGATATCGTGACGAGTTTTTAAACCACAGAAGCGGTTTATATGTGACCATATTTTGGAGATGGGTGTGTTCGGGTTTATTTCCGCTGTAAAATTTTGAATAGAAATTCGTTTCCTAGTTTTTATTTCACGTTTAAGTCGGGCATTGGCTTTTTTGTAGGTAAGAATGTTTGTTGTGTTGATAATTCTATTTAGGTTAGCCCATGCTGTTTGTTTCTCGTCTTTTAGTTGTTGTAGGTCTTGGTCCCACCATGGCACAGTTTTCTTTTTTCTGTGTTGGTGTGATTGGGGTATGGTTTGGTTGGCTGCGTGGATTATGATTTTAGTTATATAAGCTGTTTCTTTGTTTATGTTTGTGCTGGGGGGTTTTTCTATGGATAAGCTTCAGTAAGCTTCGTAAAAAGGGGCCAGTTTGCTTTCTTTAAGTTGAATTTTGGTCTTTCGGTGGGGTTGTTGTTGATGTTGTGTTCGTCGAATAGGTCAATGCTTATGGGGAAGTGGTCACTGCCTGAAAGGGAGTTATCTCTATTCCATGTGAAGTTAAGTTTAAGGATGGGTGATGCAAGGGACAGGTCGATGTGCGTGAAAGTATGGTGAGTGGTAAAATGGGTTGGTGAGCCGTTGTTAAGTGTTATTAACGAGGATTGATTAATAAACTTGAAAAGAGTGTTGCCTCTATTGTTGTTGGTTTGAGAGCCCCAGCTCTGATGCCAGCTATTGAAATCTCCAGTTATTAGTAAGGGAGGAATTAGGCTGTTAAAAGTGTTTCTCAAATTCTGGAGTTTGAAAGTTTAGTTGGGGGGTATGTATGATGAGATGATAGTAAACTTGATTTTGGAGTGAATTCTTACTGCTATTGTGTCAAAGTCGAGTGGATTAATGGTAACTTGTTGTTGTTGTATGAAGTTATGGACTAGAAGAGCCACGCCTCCATATCCGTTTGTGGCCGTGTTTTCATGGTATAGTGTATAGTTGATTGGAATGGGAATGTTTTGTTTAGAGTAGAGGTGGGTTTCTTGTAGGGATATTATTTTGGGCTGTGTTGTTTTATGAGGATTTGCAACTGTTTGTAGTTGTTAGTATATCCGTTAAGGTTCCATTGTAATACTTTTAGCATGGTTGATGTTACGTTTTTTTTTTTTTGTATAATTGTGGTTGTAGGTGCAGTTGCATGTATGTTGAATGGAAGTGATACAAGTTAGGTGTCCGCGACGCATACAGCCCGCCCGGGGTGCAGAAAGTATCCCGAGGGGGCTGTAGTCGTCGCGGACACTTTATAATTGGATTATTAGTCGTTAAATGCTGTCACTGTGATGTACAGTGGCGAGCAAAAGTGAGTGAATGTTTACATCTTTGACTTTGGCCGTCCAGCAAACGCGAACCATGCAAGCAAATCCAAAAAATGTTTTTGTTTTATGTTTATTATTTCATTTATAACAATTTAGAATAAAGAAACAAAGTAAATTAGATAAAAACAAAGAGTATAAAAAAAAAACGAAAATAATCCACATAAATTCATTTTTGCACGTTTGGTACATTTCACCTATTTTCGATTTTCTACTTTGCTTATCAGCAAAAACCATGCAGATTCACCGTTATATATCGTCTTATCTATGTTATGTTGTTCGTAGACTAAATTTAAACGTTTGTAGTGCAAATCGAACCAAATTTTTCAATTGCTAGCAAATTCTGAAAAAATTATTGAAAAACCGCATAAAAATGAAAAAAATATCGGTAGATATTGAAAACAGTGTTGTCTGTCTGACCGAGAAAGGCTGTTCTTCACGTTCAATAGCAAATAAACTTAGAATTAGCCAATCGGCTGTGCTTGCAGCTCAAAAAAGGCGAAATGTGACCCCCAAACCGCAGATGAAAGGTCGCAAAAAATTGTTAACTGTCTCCGATGCTCGACTGATGATAGCAGAAATGAGAAAAAACAAGCTGCTAACACCAAAGGGTGCACAGAGAAAAAAAAATTAAGAACAAATGTTCTTAATTTTTCAGACTTTTCGTTCTTATTTTTTTGGTATTAAAATAAGAACAGCGTTCTTAAAACATGTTCTTAATTTTGATTTTGTTCTTAAATTATGAACATACGTTCTTGATTTAAGAACCTTATGTTTATATTGGTCCATTATAAGAACATTGGTTCTTAATTTGGTACAAATAGAACCAATTTCGTTCTATTTGTACCAAATTAAGAACACTGTTCATAAAATGTGAACGCATTTACCACCCGAAGCATGCTTCCTTAGTGGTTACCAAAAATGTTAGCGAATGGACTGCTAGACGAGCGCTTCACGACATAGGATACACCTCATCAGTGAAAGTGGTCAAACCTGCATTGTCCGATAAGAACGTAGAAGCGCGTTTGAAATTTGCAAGGGAACACAAAAATTGGGCCGTTGATGATTGGAAACGCGTTATATGGTCGGAAATATAACATGGTGGAATATTGGTCCTCTCCACTTAGTAGAAGGCATTATGCGAAAAGAGGACTATTTAGAAATTTTGCAAACCCATCTTCCCAATTGTGTAGACGATTGTGCTTATCCAGAAGAGGAAATTGTTTTTCAACAAGACGGGGATCCCAAGCACACAGCGAAAATTGTTAAGGAATGGATTGGGAAACAACATTTTCAGTTGATGGAGTGGCCAGCACAAAGTCCCGACCTCAATCCAATTGAGAATCTCTGGTCAATTGTGAAGAGACGGCTCGGGCAGTACCACGCTGCCCCAACAAACATGGGTGACCTATGGGAGCGGGCTAAAACGGAATGGTATAAAATTCCGAAAGAAATTATAAATATCCTGGTAGAGAGCATGCCAGCCGCATTAATCAAGTTATTTCGAGTAAAGGTTTATGGATAAAATATTAAAATTTCTTTGAATTTATTATTTTTTCGAAACGTGCAAAAATGAATTTATGTGGATTATTTTCGTTTTTTTTCATACTCTTTGTTTTTATCTAATTTACTTTGTTTCTTTATTCTAAATTGTTATAAATGAAAATATAAACATAAAACAAAAACATTTTTTGGATTTGCTTGCATGGTTCGCGTTTGCTGGACGGCCAAAGTCAAAGTTGTAAACATTCACTCACTTTTGCTCGCCACTGTTTTCTTGTTTTGGTTGACTTTTTTGGTTTTAGAATCAGTTTTGTCTTTTGATTTTAAATTTGTTGTTAGAGTATTTTGTTTTTTTGCAGAGATTCGAAGTTTGAGTTTTTCTGATATCGATGAGCTGAGCGTTGTTGTCGATTTCGGTGCTGAGGTTGATGGGGTTTCGTTGGCGTAGGAAGTGGTGTCCATAGCTGTTTCGAGATCATCGTATGTTGTTAAATGTCTTATTTGGTTGATGGTATGGTTGGGTGTGTTTTTGATGTGTTGGGGTGGATTGAATGAACTGGTTGCTGGCATTTTTGGTATTGTTGTTTGTTTGGCTGGTTGTTCTGCTGCTACTGTGGCGTATGGTGTTGGTTGATGGGTGTGTCTTGAGTAGTAGATTCTAGTAGCTTATTTATGATCTACTTTATGAAGGGCTTTGATTGATGTCAATTCCTTTTGTTTTATAAAAGCTGGGCATGATTTATCCATTGGGCTGTGTTTGTTTTGGTTATTTATGTCATATTTGCAGTTTATGCATGATTTATCTTTGGTGCATGTTTTGTTCTCAGGAGTGTGTTGTTCGGCAGAGCAATTGTTGCATATTTTGGAAGACTTGCAGGTAATTGTGGGATGTCCAAGTCTTAAACAATTGCGACATCTAAGTGGGAGTGGTATATATGGGCGTATGTTGACTCGTTCATATCCAATCATGATTGTCTCAGGGAGTGAGAGTGATGCGAAGGTTAGAGTGATGAGTCCAGTTTCTTTAGGTGTATTGTTTTCCATTTTTGTTATTTTACGTATTTCTGTGACGTTTTGCGGCTTAAGTTCTTTTAATATTTCTTGATCTTCGATATTGCGTAGCTCGTTGGAGTCAATTACTCCCTTGGAGAAGTTTAGAGTCTTGTGCTCACTAACTGATACGGGGAAGTCGGTGAAGGTGGTCAGCTTTAGAAGATTTTGGGCTTGTAGTGTGTTTTTGCTTGTCTTTTTGCATGTTTCTACTTCTCCGTTGCATGTATAGTCGATGACTTTTTTAATAAGGAAGGGTGATACTTTTTAAAATGTTTTGTTGTCCGTTCTGTTTATGTTGATGTATTTGGGCTCAGTATTAATTGCTTTAAAGAGTCTATTTATATCAGGAGGCATTGTTGTTGTTATTGGGCTGTTGCCCTGCGGTAAACTTTTTTTTAACTGTTCTGTAGGCTTTTTTTTTTTTTTTTTTTTTTTTCTCAAATTGTTTTGTGCACGCGTACGCTTGGCTTTTTTTGTTGTTATTGTTGTTTTCAACTGATAAGCACTTGCTTTAGTTTGCTAGTAACACGTCTTTACTCCTCAAAGTTTAGAGTGGAACTGATTCACATTATTATAATATAATATATTAGCATATTGTATAAATTTTTACAGAACTTCGTCTGCTGTCTGCATCCATAGACAAAACGGTCATTGTGTGGGCGCTCACAGAGGAAGGAGTGTGGGTGGAACAGGTGCGTGTTGGCGATGTTGGTGGCAATTCGTTGGGTTTCTACGGTGGAAAATTTGCGCACGATGGTCGCTCCATAATGGCGCATAGTTACCAGGGCGGCTTTCACATATGGAATCAAAGCCAGGATCCCAACGAGCTTTGGACTTCAAATGTCACTGTGAGTGGTCATTATGGTCAAGTGCGTGACTTGGCTTGGGAACATGAAGGTGCCTATTTAATGACTGTTTCAGCGGATCAAACGACGCGTCTGCATGCGCCTTGGGTGCAGGCGGATAAGCCGACCACATGGCACGAATTGGCCCGTCCCCAGATCCATGGCTATGACATGCAGACATTGGCACTGCTCTCGCGCTACAAATTCGCCAGCGGCGCCGAGGAGAAAATTGTTCGCACATTCCAAGCGCCATCAAATTTCATAGAGAACTTTCGAAACATCTGCGGCTTGGACAACGATGCTGCAGGCGATGCTCTACTCGACTGTGAGTAGCTACATATGTACTTTAATTTTCAAAGCAAATGGCTTAGTTTAAGTTTTTATGCTCGATACCGAAGGTAATAAGTAAATTGGTTATTGGCAGTGTTCGGTCATGCTGTCTGTCAGTCTGTCCATTTATATGAACGCAACTTTTTTCGACACCCTTCAATCTAGAGACTTGAAACTCTGCAAATATCTTTTTCTATGACCGGGACAGATAAAGTGTCAAAGGGTTCTACGGTAACAGGGGGGCTGCAAAATCTATAAATTCGATAGCTAACAAGTAAGAAGACTCTAGTCGACAGAACCCAACTGGAAGAAACCCTGAACCCAGTTGCATTAAATATATTAAATTTATAAAAGACTTTGGTATACTGACTTAACTTCAATCGATTCAAATCGATACCTCTGGCGTTTCTGACGAAATTGTCAGAAAAGTTCTATCTTTACCCATTATTTCGACCTCAATTTTTACTCATTTCAAATTCGATATTTTTTGTAACCGTTTCCATTTTTGAAACCAGAATAGTTATCGTTAATTTGAAACAAACTTGTTGTGCTTATGGTATAGGAGCACTTCTATTCGAAACCTGAAGTCTCTAGCTCTTGTAGTCTTTGAGATCGACTGGCTCATGCAGACGGACAGACGGACATGGCTATATCGACTCGGCTGTTGATGCTGATCAAGAATATATCAACTTGATGGGGTCGGAGATATTTCCTTCTGCCTGTTACATACTTATGCACAAAACCATTATACCCTTTTTACCCATTTTGTGGGTTCAGGTCATAAAAATCGATGGATCCACATAATTCCCGCATCCTTACAGCTAGAGTTGCCGAATTTTGTAAGGAGATAACCACCGGCGTCCTCCAAAAATCTGCATCAAAAATTTTGGATACACTCCCATTTCTCTCCCCGCATTTGGCAACCACAAACGCCTATATGTTCAGTTTTTGAGCTATAGTCATTTATGCCACGCCAATCCAAACCGCCGCCAGCTGCCCCAAGCCTGGCTAAGAACGGGAATACGTGTGTCATTTACTGTTTTTGAGCTAGAGTCACAAAATTAAGTAGGAAGGTAGCTGGTAATGACCCCCAAAGATATGCATCGAAACTTTGGATGCCACGTCCTCCCGCACCGCCTTCTGCCCCCCACTTTTTAAAAACTATTATGTGTAAATATTTTTGAGCTAGAGTCTGACAATTTGCTAGAAAGATAGTTGGTGACAACCCAGAAAGATCTGTACCAAAAATGTTGATGCCACGACCCAAAAAATTCGCAACGCCCACCGCCTTTGAGAAGGCGTGCATCTTTCACAATTTGGAGCTACACTCACCAAATTTTTTAGCAATATAGTAGCTGGTGGTATCCCGAAAATCGCATCATCTAATACTTGAACGCAGCATACACCCCTGCCGCATCCGAACCCCTTTACAATTGGGCCTCATGTTACCCGTTTTAAACAGGTATCGAGTATACCACAGTTGGTTGCGTCCGAATGCAACGTGTCTACTCTTTAATTTTAAATCCTACCATGCTCTATAAACTTAACACTTAGCATATGCAAGGGAATGAATTGCTACCTTTTGCGTTTCAAATGCATAAAGTTAGTTATGTAGTTGAGAAATAATAATACTTCGTTGCTTACATTATAAAGAGGTATAGTTTGTGAGCATGTCCATTGATATCTGGATTTACTAAATTGATTTTGATCGTTAACTAATGGGAAGACACGTCATTCGTTTTATTAATCCAAAAAAGTAATAAGATAATTTTATGCAAAATTCTAAGGTTAAGGATCTAAGACCTACTTTAATATATTGAGCTATTAAAAAAGCTAAAGCGTAGGTTTTATAATTTTAAATCTCATTGTTGTTTTGAAGAGCAATAAAACAGTGACAAAATTTGTCAAAAAAAATCCTTATTCTATTTTAGAATAAATAAAAACAAGAGCTTATTTGGTATTCGGTCTTTTCATTTGGAATACGTGGCCAAAAATGCTTGAGTCTACTCAGCCGGGCATGGCACTCATCAATTCTTTATTACAATTTGAAAGATCAGTGTTTTAAGGTTAAAAAAAAAAAAAACGAAAACCAACTTTGCCTTTTTGACTTCAGACCCTGATTCACTCATCCATAATTTATAAGAGATTTACTTCAAAGTAACTTACTTCAGTAACTTTCTTTGTGGCACTTTGCAATTATACGTTGCACAAAGTAAAAGCTTTTTCTTGCCTATTGTCTAATCAGCTCTGCCAAAAGGAGCTTCGGTGCCATCGCTGGGACTTTCCAACAAGGCCGTCTACAAAGTCGAAACTGAACCTGATAAAAACTCGCAATCAAATATAAACGAATATCCCGAAAACTATTTTGTGCCATTGACGTTGCAAACGCCGCCGCAGGAAGAGACTCTGATGCAAAATACACTATGGCCAGAAATGCAAAAGCTCTACGGACATGGCTATGAGCTATATACAGTTGCAGCCACGCACGATGGGCAACTGCTGGCATCATCTTGTCGGGCCAGCAATGCAGAGTATGCACAGATTATTATCTGGTAAGTTCGAAAATCACTTCGGGCTGAATATATAGTTATTAGTTTTATCTCAGGAATACAGCCAACTGGAAGCAGCTGCAGAAGTTGAGCGGTCATCAGCTGACCGTAACTCAGATGCGCTTCTCGCCGGATGCGCGTTATTTGCTCTCCGTTTCTCGTGATCGCCGCTGGTCGCTGTACGAGCGATTGCAGCTTGATGATCCTATCAGTGGATATGCCCCGGTGGCGAATTCAGATAAAAATAATGGCGTGCATACGCGCATAATATGGTCCTGTGATTGGTCGCACGATGGCAAATATTTTGCTACAAGCTCTCGTGATGGAAAAGTGGTGGTGTGGATGAATACGTCGGTTCAGAAAGCGGACCGTTCAGCGACTAGCTCACTGAATGGCTGGCAAGCAGTTGGAATGTTAGATCTAAGAAATGAATCTATAACAGCTGTCAGTTTTGCACAACGTTGCATAAATGAGCAGGAGCAAATCTATTTGCTAGCAATGGGCACCGAGAGTGGCATTATCAAGATATATCAGCTTACTCAGGGAAAATGGCATATGAGCTGTGATCTCAACAAGGAGTAAGTCCAAATATATATTCACTTAAACTCTTTACTTATTCTTTGGATTTCAGTTCTGCTCATCATTTGCCTGTCAAGCGCTTGCAGTTTCGACCCGGTCAGCAGCTGCAATTGGCCAGCTGCGGCGAGGATCATTTGGTGCGCATCTATGACATTAGGCTAACATAAGAAAAAACTTTGGCTTCATTCATTAAAGAGTCAATACACCAACATTTAATTTATTAATTCATTCCATATATTTGGTAATTTCGCTCTAAACGTAAATGTCATGTGTACTTAATTCTGCCTGTATCTTATCTAACCATTTGTAATTGGCCATGTCGCGCTCGTTCTGCTCAATTTTGACAGTTTCAGCTTGTTTTCCCTTTTTAATATTATTTTTTTGCGGCAATGAGAGCGCAGAGTATTGACATCAATATTTATCGACTATTTAAGCAGCTGTCGCTAATGTCGTATCATACTCCTGTAACAACAATTCATCCGAGATGAAAGCTGCAATTTTTATAACCGTTTTTGCTTTGGTGGGTAGCAGCGTTGCTCTTTCGTTAACACGTGCTAGTCCGCCCGTCAAATCGAACACTAAGAAAAAATTCGATGCCTTTGAGCACGATCACATTGTACCTGAGGTGCGTCCACTAGGCGTGAAGACTCAGCACATCGTTGCAGACATCGCTTACCATAATAACGTAGAAGAGACGAAATTCAACCAAGTGAAGGTTGAGATTACGCACAAGCAGCACAATAATCAGCCGTCTGAGGCAGAGATCAAGCATGTGGAGCTCGAGATCGTGCAAGGGCATAAGCCACACCTTGTTGAATTTGAGATCAAGCAAAAGCCGGTGCCACATCATGTGGAGCTTGAGTTCAAGCAGGAACTGAAACCACAACATATCAATTTCCAGACCAAGCAGGATCAGTTGCAGCAAAAAAAAATCAACAAATCGACACGGAAATTATTGCTTAAAATTTTAAGAAGCCAACAACAAAAGGCATTAGTACGGATTTAAGCATAGCAAAATAGCTTTGAGAATAAATAAATATACAGTACGACCTCAGTTAACGCAATCCTCGTTACACGCAACCCCTCGATTATTGCAACACCCGAATTCTTATTGTTGACTCTGTTAACGCAACTTTAAAAAAAAAAAATTATCTCATTTAAAGGCCTATTTACTCTTGACTTAACTTAACTTAACTTAACGTAACTTAACTTAAGGAATGAATGCGTTTACTCTCAACTTAACTTAACGTAAGAAATCAGTGTGTCAGTGCTGTTTAATTATGTAAGCAGTGCTGTTAAACAAAATAAAATATATTGACCGCTCGTTGGCGCATTTTGAATACAACGTTGCTACCAAGTTTTTTGACAGTTGCAGTCCAAACTGCTCTTTTTTTAATGTCATTTTTAAAGTCTATTGACTTTTTATCATAAATTAAACTATGATTTTCAACTAAATTTATAAGATTATGCTCATCCATTTCAATATTTGAATTTGTAAACGGCGCTTAACGTTTTGCAGCACAGTTTTTGATCAGCTGTTTGATTTACACATTAATCACCACTGTTCAACTTAAGAACTTAACGCAAGAATCTGCAACCTGCAGGTTCAGAATTAAGTTAAGTTACTTTAAGTTGAGAGTAAACGCTAACATTGACAGCCATAAGGCAGATTGAGTCAGCTGACTCTTACGTTAAGTTAAGTCAAGAGTAAATAGGCCTTAACGCAACTTCCTAAGGAAATCGTATGTTTAGGTTAGTTTTTACCACTTTTCTTTCGTTCTCTTTTTGTTTTTTATACCCTTCACATGTAAAACAGGGTATATTGACTTTATAATGAATCTGTAACGCATTAAAGGAATGATGGGAGACCCCATAAACTATATACCAAAATGATCAGGACGAGCTCAGGAATTGATTTCCGTCCGTCCGTCCGTCCGTCTGTCCGTCTGTCTGTTTCAACACGATTTCCTGCCAAACTGCTGAACCGATCTTGATGAAACTTTCACAGATTGCTTAGATCATGTCGGGTTTGTTCACTATGAAATTTCATCCCGATCGGAGCATTCTACGATATAGCCACCATATAAATTTACCATATAAACACGATTTCCGGCCAAACTGCTGAACCGATCTTGATGAAACTTTCACAGATTGCTTAGATCATGTCGGGTTTGTTCACTATGAAATTTCATCTCGATCGGAGCATTCTACGATATAGCCACGATACAAATTTACCATATCAACACGATTTCTGGCCAAACTGCCGAACCGATCTTGATGAAACTTTCACAGATTGCTTAGATCATGTCGGGTTTGTTCACTATGAAATTTCATCCCTATCGGAGCATTCTACGATATAGCCACCATATAAATTTACTATATCAACACGATTTCCGGCCAATCTGCTGAACCGATCTTGATGAAACTTTCACAGATTGCTTAGATCATGTCGGGTATGTTCACTATGAAATTTCATTTCGATCGGAGCATTCTACGACATAGCCACCATACAAATTTACCATATCGTACTATCAATTGTTGTCTCTGTCGTGCACTTTCAAGTACCTACATGTCAAATTGTTGTTGCTGTCGCACATGAACAAGTAAAGAGTAAAAATATTAGCGAAAAATTACCAACAACTGCACAAAAACATTAATAAGAGGGGGGAGCATTGATTTGGCTGTGTGAAGGGTATCATAGTCTTGGCATAGCCAAAATTAACTATGCGCCACTATGTTACAAGTACAGACCCGAATATCTAAATTTTTCAAAAAATAAATAACACAATATGAAATTCTTGCTTTAAACACAGTCTTATTTGATTTCTTTTAATTTAAAGGTAAGCGAAGGCATTTTTTTTATTAAAAAAGGTCTAGTGGCCACCAGAAAATTTCACCTCAGCTTTCACAACTGGCCAAATTTTAATAGGTTGCCTTAACCGAGGTCGTACTGTATTTTAAAAAACTAAAAAATACGCTTTTTAAAACATTGAGCTAAAAGTTAAAAAAATAACATTTAAATTAAGCTTTAAATAATAATAATCGAAAAGTACTAGTATCATTGTGAAAATTTCATCATTGCTGGTCATATACTCTTCCATGTTTTTAACTTTATGACGATTCTTAACAATTTTGCCATCGCACCTACCATACAGTTATGCAGCGATGGGCACAAATTCCGAAAGTGTATTATATTAAGTAGTTCAGTTGTCGAAGACACAGACAAATAAAAAATACTAAAATAACAAAAATCTCGTCAGGCAGGCCCAGCAAGAAATGTAACAAACGAACATACAGTGGACCCTCGGTTAACGTACACCCCGCATTGCGTATAACGAACACATTTTTTTGGAAAAAAATTTCGCTTAACGAACAAATTTTCGCATAACGAACAATGAAAAAATCTGTTTCACATCTGTTTGCGACATAATAAAAAGAGGAATCAAGAAAATACACTCATCTCTGTTCTTGATTGAGTTGAATGCTCAAGCAAAGACAGTTTTTTTTCGTTTTTTTTTGCTCTTGTCTTAGACTGCGTACACACGGTGCCTTTTTAACGCTGCAACTTTGGGCTTGTAGGCAAGGGCGGTGAGAAAAGCAGTGTTGGTAAAAAGTTGCACTATGACGAAGACGTGCAACTCTTAACGTGCGTTCCCTTTTGTGCTTATTCCGATTTGTTGCCTGCAGGGCTGTAGTTTTCAATAATCACTTGGCTTCAGGGTTGTTTATTTCGATAATTATTTACAATTACGGTTATATGTTGTTTTTGTTCAAAGTAACAAAGCATAAAAGAAAGTATGTGGACTTAAGCGAACACGGAATTGTTGCTGTCAAATTATGAGCAGTACGAAAATCTTTATAATGTACGCCATATTGATTATAAGGATCGCATTAAGCGTGAAACCTCTTTAAATGCAATATGCGATGCATTAAAAGGATCAGTGCCAAATATAAGCCCGGCGGACATTCGTCGAAAAATACACACTTTGCGTACGCAATTTATGAAAGAGGTAGCTAAGGTCCGAGCATCAAAGAAGAGTGGGATTGGGCTGGAAGACATTTATGTGCCAACGCTTTGGTTTTACAATAATTTGCAATTTTTCGCTCCTACGTCGTGCCTCGGGAGTCGACATCCTACATTCACTCGGTAATTAAGAATGCAGAAATAGCATTATTTTTTATTTTTAGATTACAGCATGGAACCTTAGCCAAAAAATCAACGGCGTCAAGCAATTAGTTGCCTCTCGGTTGGCAAAAAAAAAAAATACGATTGGCTGGGACAACAAGTTGTCAGCGATATACAAACAATCACCGACGAGAGAATCCGGCGTGATGTTATTTTCAAAATACAATCGGATCTTCACGAAGCTATTTCCAAAGATATAAAGCAAAGAGAAATGAAGAGTCCGGTGCTGTTTGAAGCAATCGACGAGGCGTCAACGGATGATATAATTGAATTTGATGGGGATTATTCGTTATAAATAAATAATAATGTCGAAAATCCACAATTAGTCATGTAAAAACTAATTATAAGTAAGGGAGAAGCCCCAATCTCGGACACTGTACAGAAGCCGGACACCCCCCTTTATTTTGCGAGTTTTGATGCTAGCGCGGTCTAATTACTGTGACAGATAGCTTTCAGTGCCGGCTTTCTTTTGACATGGTCTACAGGTGTTAATACCTAGTTTTGGCTAATTCAGAGACAAAAATTAAAATACCGATATTCCGACCTAAACTTTTTAAAATTTCAACGCTTATGTAATTGAATTATTCCCTGATTCAGCAAAGGTTAATAAATTTTTTCTTATTCGTTTCATCATGCTCTTTCATATTCTGCAATCAAACATTTTTTTTTTTTCAATATTTTGGGTTTTACATTCAAAAATGTTAAAACCGTGCTATCTTCTAATCTGGACACTGTTGATGTTTCACAATTGAACACGATTAATTGTAATCGATATTTTCATTCAATTGTATCGATGATCGTGTCATCTTCATATAAATGTATCAAAATGAGCGCGCAACAAGAAATGGAAATTGAAATTTTATGGTTTAAATGAAAAAAAACCAAATAAAGAAACTTTAAGTTGAATTTCATAGTTAATTGCATAAATCATTTCATAATAAATGGTTTTGATGAAAAAAAACCCAAAAAAATGAATAATTAGTTTGTTTACATATTTCGCGCCATATTAATAAGGTATGTGAGCAATGATGAGCATGCGATTTATAGATCGATACATCAATCGATATATCGGTGCATTACTTGCGATACGAGTTATAATAATTAATAAAATAATAAATTCGTTTGATTTTCATTGTTTAATTGCATAAAAAACAAAATCTTACATAAAAACAATGATTTGGCATTTTATTTTATTTTATTGGCTGCATTTTCACAAGATAAAAGGGGGTGTCCAACTTCGTGGCACTTTTTTGAAAATCGTGATTTTGAGTTTTTTCATTAAATGTGAAATATATCATTTAACATGAATGAAATGTGTATAATGCCTTATACCAATCGATGTGCAATTGAACAACGATACTAACAGATAAGCTGTACGTTGATTTTGAACAGTCTTATGTCACAAAAACCAAAGGGGTGTCCAACATTAGGGCTTCTCCCTTACATATTAAATAGCAAAAAAATGTATGTGATTTAATAAGAAATATATTTTATTTATTTTAAATTTTATCATTCTGCCAATCTACTTTGCCTTCATTATTGAAATAGGCCATAAAACCATCCCTAACTCTTTCAGCTGCACCCCTTCCACCTGCTACGGATTCTGGTTGTGATTCTGATACCGCAACTGTCTCATTCGGCGTTAATTGCATGTAAGCAGAATTTTTTGATAAAAGCATATTGTGCAGAAGACAACAAGTCCTGGTAATTAATTCCACATTCTCAACAGACATATTATTAGTCGTCTGGAATATGCGAAATCTATTTGATAAGATCCCAAAAGAATGTTCCACAAAATGTCTTGCTCGTGACAGACGTACGTTAAATATTTTGCGTTCCTTGGCATTGGTATTATAAGCAAACGGCTTTAATAAATGGTTTCCAAGTAGGAACGCATCATGCGAAACAATAACATATGGCAGTTTTCGTCCATTGCCAATGACTTTGTCCGCTGGGAGGGTTTCTCTAGCATTGTCCAAGATGCCCTGCAGGCTGCTGTTGGACAAAACTTCTGCGTCGTGACACCTTCCATTGCATCCTACATCAATGTAGGTGAATCCACAATGTGCATTCACTAGCGCCAACAACACAATGCTGTGCGTCCCTTTATAGTTGTAATAATATGAGCCATCTTTTCGCTTCGCTCGGAACTCAATGTGCTTGCCATCTAGGGCTCCCAAGCACAAAGGGAACTGCCATTTTATTGCAAACTGGTCCGAAATCACTTCCCAGTCAGTTTTAGAGGTCGGAAACTGTTTCAAATTTTTTTTTTTAAATGTTAAGGCCCATTCCCAGCAGCTGCGGAACGTAATTTTTAGCTGCAACGCATTTATCAATGAGCATGAAAAAGAAAAACAATTAAATTTAATTATAAATGAGTTCAATGTTTTGTTTAATTTTAACACCAGCCAACCACCAGGCGCTCAATTTGAACAATTTAATCAAATAAGGTAACCAACAAATATTTACATTTTTCCATACAAATATTTGGCTCAGCTGGTCACTCTAACTTTATGTGGAACCTAACGAAATAATTGAGCACTTTTCATAAATGAAATTTTTTTTGCTGGGAATGGGCCTTAACTATGAATATTTATGTATTTTTAACATACCTTCAAAAACTCTCTCTTAAACTTATTCCAAATTGCACTACAGACTTCGGGAACTGCCTTGCCAAGGAATGAAGATGAGAGATTTGTTTGAAAGTTAGTGCTTTTAAAAGTCTCTCCTGTAGCAAGGAACCGCAAATTAGCGGCCAACTTTTCATTCGGAGGAATACTTGTCCTCATAAAAGTGTCCTGCTTGCTTATCTCGCTGGCAACACCCGACAAAATGAAATTAAAAGTTTCTTCGTTCATACGAATATATTCAAAAAAAGATGAGCCGTCAAATTTTAACTTTTTCATAAGAAAGTTAAAAGACCCACTGGTTGGCCGACTTTTCCGCCAGTCTTTTATCCACTCTTTCCTTTCCTTTTTTTTGGAAGCGGTTTCAACGCAATCCAACATATCCAAAACGATGTCCACTTCTTCAGAATTCGTGAAATCAATTGCTTCCACTGCAAGCATTGTAACATCTAAAAGTTCTTCAGCAATTTTGTAATTTTAACTAATTTTTTTATTTTATTTGACGCTCTGTGCAATTTGAGCTATAAACCGATAATCAAAATATATCAGTGCGGCACAATCGAAAATTTTATCGAAAAGAAGCAGCAACTAAAAAGCACCGTGTGTGTGTGTGTGAGTAGCAACTCGAAGCAACTTTCAAAAAAAAATCAAGAAGAATGCATGCGTTAAAAAAGCACCGATTCCATTAGGCTGCATCTTTCATTAACAGCGAGTGAAAGATGTAGGTGATTCCACTATAAATCCAATTGCATAGTTGCATCTTGATTTAACAGGGTCTGTAAAAAGACAGCAGACAGCTGTTTGTGTATGATACGTTTATATTTAATTGGAAGCAAATATGAGTTCGAACACAAATAAAATTAGTGAAGCTAAAAAAGTAAAAATTATTGCTTTAATTTTTGCGCAAAATGCAAACATGGTTTAACGAATATCCCAGTTTGTTTGGACAGGCACTTGATGACAAGCTGTTTTACTCAAATTGGCACTTTTAAAACCAAGTATCGATTACAAATTTCATACTATCGGCTATGTTAAAGCTCTGTTCAGTGCTCTGTAATGTTAACTTCTAACATTCCCAGTTGGTCGGTTTCGAACCAACTGGGAATGCAGCCGACCAACGGGGAAAATTTGAATAAGATTCCCATTGTACAAATGGGATTCTAATACAAAAAGATGCGGCATCTTCGAATACCAATTACATACTTGCATCTTGCTCTAGTGGAATCAGGGTATTACAAAGACCATTTTGGTGAACAAAAACGTCCTGTATCTTCTGCGTATGTATGCGTGATTTTCGCTTTTGAATACTCTTCTTTGCATGTAAATTTTAAGTCGGTGTCAATAAAAGTTCAAATTCAAACATATTAGAGTGTATTTTTTCGAACTGGAACGCATTATTTTACTTTACATTTGGGGTGTTCAACAGCTCGTTGCATCGTTTCACGTTTCAAAGTTGAAACGTCTCGCAACAACAACATACATAGAAAATTTCTTGAAACGTTGAACACCCAGCCTATGTATACAAAAAGTGTTTCAAGTTTGAACAAAGTAAAGATGGGAAGAGCACGATATTTATTCGATATTTGCTATCGATGCTCAGTACTTTTTAGTATATTTGGTGTATTTTTGTGCAAAATGAACACATATGATAAATGGCCGCCAAATGTTAAAAGCATGTAATTGAGCAACTAATTCAAACAACGAGCTCTTCTCACACTCAATATCCTCTATTTATCTAATAACTTGCTTTGCTAAAGCATCGCATAGCATATCT
Organism: Scaptomyza flava; assembly: GCA_030179655.1. Lineage (NCBI taxonomy): Eukaryota > Metazoa > Arthropoda > Insecta > Diptera > Drosophilidae > Scaptomyza > Scaptomyza flava. The sequence continues at coordinate 68,811,722 of JARNME010000404.1, read as the reverse complement.
TTAGCACTTTTAAATGGCATTTTTTACAAATAAAGTATAGCCGCAGTAAACAGCAACAGTGACAAAAATTGAAGAATAAGAAATGTAAACAAACAACAGCTGACTGCACAAACATGAAACGCATTGACACCCAAAATGCCGTTCACGAGTTAATCGTTTCAACTTTGAAACATGAAACGATGAAACGGAGCTGTTGAACACCCCAATTGATTTTTATGGGAATAATGGATTTGCTTAACGAACTTTTGGATAACGAACAAGATGCTGGAACCAATTAAGTATGTTAACCGAGGGTCGACTGTACATGTATGTACATACATTCAAATACTATCAAATTTTAGCCGTTCTTGTTAGAGATGGGCGCGTGACATGTTTTTTGCCGTGACAGCGCATGATCACGCGTGATCACGCATATGCGTGAGCTTTTTTAATTTCATAATCACACAAAATGATTCAAGTGAGTTGTAGTTAAATCACGAAAATCTCGCACATCCGGTTTTACAAAAAGTAGTAAACAAAAATTGCCCAAAAAATATCGATATAACGAACTAAAAAATATTTTCTTTAAATATCGATATAACGTAAGAAAAATATGACTCATTTGATGCATCGATATTTTTAGGCATCCCTACTTTGTACCATGATCTGTTATTAAAGCTCGTGCAAAATTAACCAGGAACGCAAAAATTAAATTAAAGAAGCTTTAAGTAAAACAGATAGTACCAGCAAATAGTATAAGTGAAGTTTGGAAGCATTTTAAATTAGTAGAATTTGAAGGGATAGTCGAAAATTTGCGCGTTGTGAATAATGTTATAAGCCGTTAATGTACATTTTGCGCAAGGCACCGGGAGCTTACTTATTAGAAGAGAGAAGGACCAGGATGTCACCAGAAAATCTTGACAGTTTTAATTTTAAATAATAATATGTGACATTTCATTACTTTGTTTTTCTTATATCAATTAGTTTAATTTTAATCAATTGAACATATGCGTGAATCATGCGTGAGTCACGTAATTTTCTCAAAATTCCTGCATACGTGAGCGTGAATCACGCGCCTTTTAAATTGCGTGAGCGTGCGTGACGTGCGCTAAAAATTACTCACGCGCCCATCTCTAGTTCTTGGTGGCCGCTGTGTGCTACGGAAACTGAAATAAAAACGGCTGCACGTGCTATCCGCTACTGCGCTCACTCACACTTGCTTACTGCTTTTGTTTTTCTCTAAAGTTTAGAGTCTAAAGTTTACACCATTCTAAAACACCACAAGCAAAGGCAAAATACAGTAATGGCATACCTCGGCTGCCTGAGAAATAGCTTTTCTTACCAATTGCAAACCCTTGAGATTTAACACTCTTTCATTACGGCAACATCTTACTTTCGCCACACGCATTGATAACAATACTTAATTTTATTGGTCCACTTTGTTTGTTTCTGCCGGCGCTGTACATCTTTTCACACTTCATGCTGAACAATAAATAACACGCGCCAAAGAAGTACACAAATGTACGCATACATATTAATGATCTTCTTCTTAGTCATTCGACGACAAGATTTTCGAATTTACTTCACGAACGCACTAACACAAAGACAAGATCTTCGAATTTATTTCACGAACGCTTCGGATCGTTTCGAAGTCATAGAAAAAAGTAGCGGTAAATGTTTCCTGATTACAATTGTGAAGACAAAAGTTGGCAAGTGTAATGCATAACTTTTACTGTAGCGGTAATGCTTACTGTGGCCAGGCCTCATTCTGCTCTGCGCCACCGGGCAGTTCAAGCCGTAAAGCCACAGCGAAGCGAGAGAGCAGTTTGAAACCTGATTTATCGCTTGAATTCGATCAGAACTAACGTTTGTTTTTTTTTCTGCATTTTTAGCTTTAATTACCGTTTACTTTGAATTCATGCATATTTGTACTCTATTATCGCATATTAAGATCTTAACCCTCTAGCACTTAAGAGTGCCTTAAGACACTTATAACAATATATTCTTAAAAAAAAAAAAGCGGTTGGGTTTGATTTAAGCTAAATACTTTTGGCGGGTCCCTAAGATCGTGGCAATCCTATGTTTAAAAGCTTTCAGAGCTTTTTGAAGCTTTAACGGTACTTTTACTTTGACTTGCACAGAACATATGTTTTTCCGCGCGCAAAATTGTACGTGGAACGTGCCGCGATTGCTGCTTTTATTAAATGTTAAGACTAATATATAAGTAACCTGTATTTTTTTCCGTTAAGTGTATGTTTATTCTTAGACAAAATCAAGTTTCACATATGTGAATCTATAAAAGTTGTGCGTTGGAGCAGTGAAATACCGATAAGTGCCTTGTGACACTCTTGGGCCGTTGGGCGTACTTTTTTGCCGAAAATATTTCACATCGACAAGGCGTTTTTACACGGCAAGTTTTGTTTAGTGCACAATTTTGCATCACAGAAATGGAGTTTGAAAAGAAAAAATGTCTCAACCAATGCGAAAACGCTACAAATTGTCTGATTTGACGGATGAACATTTTTTTGACATGTTCGATTCTGTCAATACCGACGATGAATTGTCAAACGTTTCAAGTGACGAGGATGGTGACGACTTAAATTTGGAAAATGCACTAAAAGCAGCACTGAACGACGCACAGTGGCGCCCGTAGAACAAGTCAAGTGTCAAAAATCAAAAATTGCATGTGCCTCTAAAAAATATTGAATGAACCTACTTTATAGGAAATTTTCCAGCGATTTCAAATCTGCAATCCATAATGTAACCGGATTTTTGTTTAGAAGATATAGCTTTTCAAAGTTGTCTGATTTTTTGTGTTACATAAAAATCACAATTTTAAGGTAATTTGGTCGGCTTTGAGATACAATATCTCAAAAACTAAGTTACGGATCGTCATTATTTTTGGTTCTATTGATAGATCTATTTATTAAGAAAAGAATAAAAAAAAAATGATACTGTTTGCTTTGCGTTTGGCCAGGCAATTCAATATTTACCAACTATCCACTTTTTCACTATTTCTCAACTTTGATGGAAAATAAAAAAAAATTATATCACATTATATCGGCTATTTTTTTAAATTAATTTCTTTGATTATTCCTCTATTAAATGCAAAAAGTTTAATGTGCCCGTTTTTGCCCCTTTTTTTTAAATGTAAAAAAAGTGAAAAAAGTCATAGGAAAAAAATGTGTTGCATGCATTTTTGGGCAATTTATGACATATAACCGTGAGAACCCATTTTTGTTGTTGTTGTTACGTTCGTTATTGTGAAGATACTTGACTTTTGTTTTTCATTCTGTAATGCTTACCTGAGATCATTTGTCAAATCCTGGTCCCTAAATTCAGGTGCAGTTACAGGATATACAAATAAATTACCAGGTACGCACCGAATACAGAAATTGCGTTGGCGTACAACTAGTCACACATCCCATTCAATTCATCCAAGTACCCAAATTGCATAAATTGACCTTATTGACCTGGACTTATACAAACAATAGGTAAATTTGTTAGGCATGAAAGCTAACTCTTTTCTTGAACCCTTAATCCAAACGGTATATATCAGAGAGTATATAAGAAATTGGGAACGATCTTAAATGTTTTGAACTGCAAGCAAAAAGTTGATTCTGCCAAATATGGAGAATATGCTTCAAAAACTGCATCACTTTTAGCAGAATTATATCCGCAGAAAAAGTTGACCCCGACAGTCCATAAAATATTGGCGCATGGCAAGGATATAATTGAGTATCAGTCTTTGCCAATTGGAGAGCTCTCTGAAGAAGCACAAGAGTCCCTTAATAAGTTTTATAAAAAATACAGATTGCTAAACACTTTCAAAGCTTCAAGGGTGAGACAAAATGAGGACCTCTTCAACATGTTAGCAGCATCTTCAGATCCACTAATTTCATCACTGAGGCATGTTAAGTCACGAAAAGAATTAGAAAATACTTATAGTTCAGAGATGATTTCTCTTTTAGATATACCATCTTTTACGGATTGTGATGAATATTTTACAAAAAATTAATAAAAAAAAAAAAAAGGAAAAATTATTTTTAATTATTTTAATATGAATTTTAGATTATAAAAACTATTAAAACGAAACAATAAAAATCAAAAAATTAAAAAAAAATATTTTTTTTCCTTCCCGTAAAGTTGATTTTTCCACAAATTTCAACTTTGCATACCCATAAATAGGCACAGAAAAATCGTAGAATTCATTTCAAACGCTCATTTTATAGGTTGATTAATTATCTATCATATGCTTTTTTTGTTCGATTATCTCTTTTGGTTCAAAAGTTATGATTTTTGATATGAAAAAACTCAAATGGCCCCACTGTGCGACGCTTCGGCTGTGGACTTGACCCTTGACATTAACTTGGACACTGTCGAAAATGTTGAATCTACGCTGGAGGAGCCTACTCAGAAAACATAAAAAAGAACTCGATCGTTCTTGCCATCATTTGAAGATGGAGCACCTATACATTTGCCGTCTTCTGGTGGCTTCAATCGTTTGGGTAAGCGGCGCTAAACCGTAAAATGATATTCAACTTATTTATTTATTTTTATAGGCATTAAATCAAATTTGAAAGATCGAATCAAAATTATTTGGCGAAAGCAATCGATGAAGATGCATGTCAATGACATAGCCTTTCAGGGAGACTCAAAGCTGCCAGCTTATATAATGGATCTCGAAACTGCATTACAGATCTTTTGTTACTTTTTCGATACCAATATCATGAATATGATTGTGGAGGAGACTATTCGCGCAGCTTTCACAGCTAACATTGCTAATCAATTCAAAACGACCATTGACGAAATGTATAATTACATTGGGATATTGATATATATGTCAATCTATCGTTACCCGAATTTGAAAAGCTACTGGGGAAGAAATGCGTTTGAACCCATACGATACTGCATGACACGAAGCAAATTCGAACTGATTAAACAATATTTCTCAATGCGTGATGAAAGAAAACGTATCAAAAAGGGCGAACCTGGATATGATCCCCAGTTCCGTATGCGTTACTATCTTAACCAAAGGTTTGACTCCATTCCAAAGCAGGCACGTCTTTGTGTCGTCGAACAGATGTGTAGCACGAAAATGAAGCACCACCTGCAGCAATGTATGCCTAATAAGCCCCACAAATGGGGTATAAAGCTATTCGTACTGTGTCATTCTTTTGGATATGCTTACCGCTTTGAGGTCTACACTGGCGCAGGTGATAATGTAATCCTGCCTGGTCACCCAGATCTTGGTGCTGCGGCTAACATTGTTGTACGTTTAACAAATACGGTAAATACTTTCAAGCACCACATAATTTATTTCGACAATTTTTACACGTCATTACCTTTGATGGTCTATCTGCGTGCCAAAGGTATTTATAGCCTTGGCACTGTGCGTGAAAATCGTATCCCGAATTGTAAGCTGCCAAATGATAATTCCATTAAAAAGGAGACTAGAGGATTTTCGGATGCGTATGTGGGCACATCTTATGGTGTCCAAGTAAGCAATGTGTTGTGGAAAGACAACAAAGCCGTCCGCTTGCTGTCCACTTATGTTGGAGTCTAGCCATTTATAACGAACAGTTCGCATGATGGAGTATCAAAGATTGCTAGATAGGAAAAGAAATTGAAGCAGTACTTAGACATTGATTGTCCGCAAGTTATTCGCGAATACAACGCCCATATGGGCGTACCACATTAGAGCCAAAACTCAGGATTGCGCCACTCGAATATTTTATCATTGCATTGATATGGCAGCAACAAACGCTTTTATTTATATAAGCGTATATTTAAAGAGATACCATAGATATTTATATTATTGTGTGTAAATGTTACATTATAGATCGTAATAGTAGAGTACATATGTACTTATAAAGTCGCAAAAGGAATCTCTAACTTTTTGGCCATTTCTTAAATTAATGTGATTAAATGGTGGTTGAACTTCATTCGTATTTTCATTATTATTTTGCAAATTTGTTTCTTAATTAATATCATAAGATCGATGATTGTGTTATGCAAAATGCAAATTCAACTTTTCATAATTTGATCAACGAAAGCGGGTTCTTACTCACTTGGCTTCCAGAGGAGACGCCATTTAGATTTAATAATTCCAAAGGCACATTCAATGCATCTTCGCGCTCTGGAAAGTTGACTACTGAAGTACTCTTTATCAGCATTAATATATCTTCTCAAATATGGTACTAAAAATGTTTCTAAAAGTGGATAAGCCTCATCACCGACAAAAACGTAGGCCATCTTAATATTTGATCTAGGCAAATAAAAATCCGGCGGAATAAACTGACGGTTTTTAAGTTGCTGATACAGTCGTGATGCACTAAATGTTCTTTTGCAATAAATTTGCATTCTGCATCTGCCACTTTTTTTTATAATTGAAACCGAATGAGGTGGACACCTAATGAAAGTTCCACAATTTCAAAAATTTGCCTGCTGTCTGTAGAATAATTTATTTTGTAGGCTGTGGCATTTGCAGTGTATGTAGCTCCTCCCAGAGAACTACTATGGTTTCTTGTACAATTACTGAGATTAAAGTCCTTCCAATTTTATATAAAAAAAGTCCTCAGTAGCTAAAAATCTGTAATTGCAAATTATTTTTATATTGGGTTTGTGCAATGTCTGTCATGGTGTCCGTCCGTTTGTATGAACGGAATTTTTTTCCACACCCTTCAAGCTAGAGGCTTGAAACTTTCCAGTTTTCTTAATATGTGGCATAGTAAGTTAAAGTGTCAAGTTCTACGATAACCGGGGGGCTGGAAAATCGATAAATTCTATAACTCAAAACCGATAAATCCACATATTTCGCACATCCTTACAGCTAGAACCACCAAATTTGGTAAGAAGATAACGACTAGCAACTCCCAAAAAACTGCATCATTTTGGAGCCACGCCCAGCCATTCCACCCCTGCCCTAGCCGCCCCATCCAACCGAATGCTTCGTTGAAAACGGGAATGCGTTTATCTCTCAGAGTTGTGGAGCTAGTGCCACCGAATTTGGTAGGAAGATTGCTGGCAACGATCCCGAAAAATCTGCATCAAAGTTTTGGAGCCACGCCTACCCATTCCATCGCCTTTTCCCCACCTTTTACAAACTGTGAGCTAGAGTCACCAAATTTAGAAGGAAGGCAGTTGGTGGCATCCCCATCTGCATCGGAAAATTTGTAAAGGCAGTGTATTTCCCTGCCGAATTCGTACCCCTTGGCAACCAGGCCTCTTTTTTACCGGCTTTAATACTGGTAACGAGTAAACCGCAGTCGGTGGCGTCCGACTGCAACGTTTCCACTTGTTTGCTTTAGTAATGGTAATAAATCCTTTTTTTTTTTTAGAGGACTGTTTAAAGAAGAAATGGAAGAACATTCGTGACCAGATTTGAACTGAATTTAAAAAAATTCCAGTTGCAAAGTCTGGAGATTGTGGCATTTCGGAGAAGCACTACTGAAATTATACAACTTGGCCACATTTTTAGTCTCTGCTTTTCCTCAAAGACCAAATGAGGCCCAGGAAATCAGTGGCATATTAAGAGGCTTCCTCTTCAAGATTCGGTTCAGAAGCTTTTTTGCATGAATCATCTATAGAAGAGATAATATCTGAAGAGCTCAGTGAGTGTCAAAAGTTGACATTGACATCGTCGTATAGTTATAAAACTTTCCTGGATGCTATATAAATTAGCAAACTCAACCTTTTGTTTTCGGTTTTGGTCAGGTGGATAGATGCACAAATTAACTGTCGCAACCGAAGCAAAAATTCTTCGCCCAAATCAACAAGTATGAAGCTCTTATAGAGTCGTCATGAGGCCAAATTCTGACTGGCAGTTGGAATATGAAATCGTGGCGACACGTCTCTCACGCTGTTGTAGACTTTTTTCTCTGCCAGCGCATTTCGTGCCCGATTTGCAAGTCACTCTGTTTGCCGACTGTGCTACGCTTTTTTTCCCTCATAGCACAGCCAGGCAGCCATACTGTGTGTATGCGCTTGTATGACAGCGATATTCTAGCACTTGTTTTTTCGGCTGATCGCCTGTTATCTCATGCTTATGAGCGTGTGTATTCTTCATTAATTCATATAGTTTGTCTCCTTCTTTTGGGTTTTTGTGACCTAGCTCTAAAGCAGCAATACACAAATGTATATTCATATCAACATACGTATATTTTTATATAAATGGGCGTTTTCATATGTTTGCAGTTTTGGTGGACCTGGGCTTTGTAGTTATTTTTGATATTTGTTTTCGGCTAGCTCCCATAAGCATGTGTGTGGGTCCCTGTATATCAAGATGACATATTTAAATGTTTGCCATGGCGTTCATTGACCTTTCTGTACTATTATGAATTTCGGCAAGCCCTAAACAGCCAATATTTCGATTAAAAATTGTGCATATTTGTATTTTGCCTACAAAAACCTATTAAAAACCATACTTCCAAGGCAGTAAAATATCATTTTTGGTGCTGGTGGATCATTTGCAGGAACAGGCGTGCAGGAGTTTCTGAGTTCTTTTATGATTTTTATTTAAGATCTGCCCGTGTGGCAATTATTAAATTGTATAGCTTGATAACTTGGGACTAGTAAGTTAAGGTGACGTTAGGAGTGTTAAGGAGCTAGTGTGGGGAGAGGATAAGTTGTTTTCTAGGCGTGGGAGGTTGATCGGGTGGATTCTGAAGTCTTCTCATGGTCGGACTGTTGTCCAGGAGGGATAGGGCAAGATTGCTGGGGTGGTTGTGCAGTCATGTTTGTGATAGCCCCTTTGTCCAGTGCCATGCACAGTTGACTGAGTAAGGTGGCGTTGTCGTGGTACACGTGAGCACCAGATATGATTCGGAGTGCTTTGTTTTGGAATCTATGGATCAATATCATATAACTCTTGCTCGCGGTACCCCACAGCTGGATGCCATAAGCCCAGATGTGCCTGAGAATGGCCTTGTAAACTTGTAGCTAAACTCTTAGTTTCACCTTGGACTTTCTGCCGATTAGCTAGTAGTACTGTCTCAGCCTCATGTTAGCCTGTTTCTGTTTGCGGGCGAGGTGCAAACGCCATGTGAGCCTTTTATGCAAAGTGATACGTAGGTATTTTGGAGCTGCCTCCTCAGGAATCACTGTTCCTCCTAAATAGACGGGCGGACAATTACCCGGGGGCAGAGGGAACGTGCTTTATTAGATTTTTTATTAACTCGGAGGCGTCCTGGGGCAGAGAAGCGGTACAATAAGGTTACCGTAAGGTAGGGGGGAGAATCTTAAGCGCCATGGCGTCGATGCCGTCGATGGCGAGGCGATGTCTTACTCGATGTCCTGTGCAATCGCTGGTTAAATCGTCGTGTCGCAGGGACTTGGAGGTTCTAGGAATATTCTGGGGACCTCGGTATATTCAGCAGTGCATATCTCGAAGGGCGAAGAAGACATTGTAAAGATGATCCGCAAATGCCTGGGCGCATTCGCTGTTGGACCGGCACCACTCACCCCTTGCATTTTTAACTGGCACTGCTCTCTTGACGGGCCTACTGATATGTCGCGTTACCTGGCAGATATTGTGCTGGGATCACTGGGCTTGACGTCCAGGAGCTCATCAAGCGCGCTCGTAACGCTGCGTAACGCGAACCAAATACGTGTCGGGGTGCTTCTTTACCGGGCAGTTGGGAATGCAGCAGCATTATGCATTTCCTGCGAAAGGTGCTCAATTGCTGCGTCAATGTCCTCAGAGGAAACCAGTGCGGCATTTAGGATGATTTTGTCTTGCAGCCAGGAATTATTTATCGCGGGGTCCGTGTTGCTCTGGGTTAGCCTTCTCTGGGCGGATTTCCTCGCTACGGGGGTGTTCAGGTTCAACGATATAACGCTTTGATCTGAGTGGTGGTCCGAGTTGATGCTGCAGATAATTTTGCCAGGGTTAATGCCCTTGCAAATGGCTATACCTAGAATGCCAGAGTTCCTTAGCGGGTCAGTTGCACAGTATGTGGGTTCACTCGAAGTGTGGCAAGCTAGGCATTTGCGCCATTTGCACTTTAGTAACTCTTTCCCTATGGACTTGTTGACTCTGGAGCCCCACCAGGAGTGTTTGGCGTCGAAGACACTGTTAATGATGAGGCCGAGACCGTCCAGTAGTTGGCTGAAATCGTTTTCTTTGACGTTGTGTCTGGAAGGGACATTCGTGTTTATACATACATCTGTGCGCGCTGAACCCAGTCTTCTTATAAGCCAGGCAGCTCAACATACTTTTATTGATTGATTTATTCCCTATGAATTTTAGTGCTACAAGTAGAAGTACTTATTAATTAATGCACTAGTCACATTTTAAAATTGCGGTTTAAGATTACAAGATATTAAGCCAAGTAGAAATTTGCAATCAGAATCTTAACTGTATTGACTATAGGTATTACTCTTATAAACCTTAATTAATGTTATTATTTTTATGTATCATCAAATATGTTGCTGTAAGTATGATTTTAGCTTAGATCGAAAACCTGATGTGCTTCTTACGGTCTTAATTTCAAATGGCAGCTGATCTCGAAACTCCATTACAGATCTTTTGTTACTTTTTCGATACCAATATCATGAATATGATTGTGGAGGAGACTATTCGCGCAGCTTTCACAGCTAACATTGCCAATCAATTCAAAACGACCATTGACGAAATGTATAATTACATTGGGATATTGATATATATGTCAATCTATCGTTACCCGAATTTGAAAAGCTACTGGGGAAGAAATGCGTTTGAACCCATACGATACTGCATGACACGAAGCAAATTCGAACTGATTAAACAATATTTCTCAATGCGTGATGAAAGAAAACGTATCAAAAAGGGCGAATCTGGATATGATCCCCAGTTCCGTATGCGTGACTATCTTAACCAAAGGTTTGACTCCATTCCAAAGCAGGCACGTCTTTGTGTCGTCGAACAGATGTGTAGCACGAAAATGAAGCACCACCTGCGGCAATATATGCCTAATAAGCCCCACAAATGGGGTATAAAGCTATTCGTACTGTGTCATTCTTTTGGATATGCTTACCGCTTTGAGGTCTACACTGGCGCAGGTGATAATGTAATCCTGCCTGGTCACCCAGATCTTGGTGCTGCGGCTAACATTGTTGTACGTTTAACAAATACGGTAAATACTTTCAAGCACCACATAATTTATTTCGACAATTTTTACACGTCATTACCTTTGATGGTCTATCTGCGTGCCAAAGGTATTTATAGCCTTGGCACTGTGCGTGAAAATCGTATCCCGAATTGTAAGCTGCCAAATGATAATTCCATTAAAAAGGAGACTAGAGGATTTTCGGATGCGTATGTGGGCACATCTTATGGTGTCCAAGTAAGCAATGTGTTGTGGAAAGACAACAAAGCCGTCCGCTTGCTGTCCACTTATGTTGGAGTCTAGCCATTTATAAAGAACAGTTCGCATGATGGAGTATCAAAGATTGCTAGATAGGAAAAGAAATTGAAGCAGTACTTAGACATTGATTGTCCGCAAGTTATTCGCGAATACAACGCCCATATGGGCGTACCACATTAGAGCCAAAACTCAGGATTGCGCCACTCGAATATTTTATCATTGCATTGATATGGCAGCAACAAACGCTTTTATTTTATATAAGCGTATATTTAAAGAGATACCATAGATATTTATATTATTGTGTGTAAATGTTACCTTATAGATCGTAATAGTGGAGTATTACTTATTAGCGTTTTATCTGTGTATACATATGTACTTAAAAAGTCGCAAAAGGAATCTCTAACTTTTTGGCCATTTCTTAAATTAATGTGATTAAATGGTGGTTGAACTTCATTCGTATTTTCATTATTATTTTGCAAATTTGTTTCTTAATTAATATCATAAGATCGATGATTGTGTTATGCAAAATGCAAATTCAACTTTTCATAATTTGATCAACGAAAGCGGGTTCTTACTCACTTGGCTTCCAGAGGAGACGCCATTTAGATTTAATAATTCCAAAGGCACATTCAATGCATCTTCGCGCTCTGGAAAGTTGACTACTGAAGTACTCTTTATCAGCATTAATATATCTTCTCAAATATGGTACTAAAAATGTTTCTAAAAGTGGATAAGCCTCATCACCAACAAAAACGTAGGCCATCTTAATATTTTATCTAGGCAAATAAAAATCCGGCGGAATAAACTGACGGTTTTTAAGTTGCTGATACAGTCGTAATGCACTAAATGTTCTTTTGCAATAAATTTGCATTCTGCATCTGCCACTTTTTTTTTTATAATTGAAACCGAATGAGGTGGACACCTAATGAAAGTTCCACAATTTCAAAAATTTGCCTGCTGTCTGTAGAATAATTTCTTTTGTAGGCTGTGGCATTTGCAGTGTATGTAGCTCCTCCCAGAGAACTACTATGGTTTCTTGTACAATTACTGAGATTAAAGTCCTTCCAATTTTATATAAAAAAAGTCCTCAGTAGCTAAAAATCTGTAATTGCAAATTATTTTTATATTGGGTTTGTGCAATGTCTGTCATGGTGTCCGTCCGTTTGTATGAACGGAATCTTTTTCCACACCCTTCAAGCTAGAGGCTTGAAACTTTCCAGTTCTCTTAATATGTGGCATAGTAAGTTAAAGTGTCAAGTTCTACGATAACCGGGGGGCTGGAAAATCGATAAATTCTATAACTCAAAACCGATAAATCCACATATTTCGCACATCCTTACAGCTAGAACCACCAAATTTGGTAAGAATATAACGACTAGCAACTCCCAAAAAACTGCATCATTTTGGAGCCACGCCCACCCATTCCACCCCTGCCCTAGCCGCCCCATCCAACCGAATGCTTCGTTGAAAACGGGAATGCGTTTATCTCTCAGAGTTGTGGAGCTAGTGCCACCGAATTTGGTAGGAAGATTGCTGGCAACGATCCCGAAAAATCTGCATCAAAGTTTTGGAGCCACGCCTACCCATTCCATCGCCTTTTCCCCACCTTTTACAAACTTTGAGCTAGAGTCACCAAATTTAGTAGGAAGGCAGCTGGTGGCATCCCCATCTGCATCGGAAAATTTGTAAAGGCAGTGTATTTCCCTGCCGAATTCGTACCCCTTGGCAACCAGGCCTCTTTTTTACCGGCTTTAATACTGGTAACGAGTAAACCGCAGTCGGTGGCGTCCGACTGCAACGTTTCCACTTGTTTGCTTTAGTAATGGTAATAAATCCTTTTTTTTTTTTTAGAGGACTGTTTAAAGAAGAAATGGAAGAACATTCGTGACCAGATTTGAACTGAATTTAAAAAAATTCCAGTTGCAAAGTCTGGAGAGATAATATCTGAAGAGCTCAGTGAGTGTCAAAAGTTGACATTGACATCGTCGTATAGTTATAAAACTTTCCTGGATGCTATATAAATTAGCAAACTCAACCTTTTGTTTTCGGTTTTGGTCAGGTGGATAGATGCACAAATTAACTGTCGCAACCGAAGCAAAAATTCTTCGCCCAAATCAACAAGTATGAAGCTCTTATAGAGTCGTCATGAGGCCAAATTCTGACTGGCAGTTGGAATATGAAATCGTGGCGACACGTCTCTCACGCTGTTGTAGACTTTTTTCTCTGCCAGCGCATTTCGTGCCCGATTTGCAAGTCACTCTGTTTGCCGACTGTGCTACGCTTTTTTTCCCTCATAGCACAGCCAGGCAGCCATACTGTGTGTATGCGCTTGTATGCCAGCGATATTCTAGCACTTGTTTTTTCGGCTGATCGCCTGTTATCTCATGCTTATGAGCGTGTGTATTCTTCATTAATTCATATAGTTTGTCTCCTTCTTTTGCGTTTTTGTGACCTAGCTTTAAAGCAGCAATACACAAATGTATATTCATATCAACATACGTATATTTTATATAAATGGGCGTTTTCATATGTTTGCAGTTTTGGTGGACCTGGGCTTTGTAGTTATTTTTGATATTTGTTTTCGGCTAGCTCCCATAAGCATGTGTGTGGGTCCCTGTATATCAACATGACATATTTAAATGTTTGCCATGGCGTTCATTGACCTTTCTGTACTATTATGAATTTCGGCAAGCCCTAAACAGCAAATATTTCGATTAAAATTGTGCATATTTGTATTTTGCCTACAAAAACCTATTAAAAACCATACTTCCAAGGCAGTAAAATATCATTTTTGGTGCTGGTGGATCATTTGCAGGAACAGGCGTGCAGGAGTTTCTGAGTTCTTTTATGATTTTTATTTAAGATCTGCCCGTGTGGCAATTATTAAATTGTATAGCTTGATAACTTGGGACTAGTAAGTTAAGGTAACGTTAGGAGTGTTAAGGAGCTAGTGTGGGGAGAGGATAAGTTGTTTTCTAGGCGTGGGAGGTTGATCGGGTGGATTCTGAAGTCTTCTCATGGTCGGACTGTTGTCCAGGAGGGATAGGGTAAGATTGCTGGGGTGGTTGTGCAGTCATGTTTGTGATAGCCCCTTTGTCCAGTGCCATGCACAGTTGACTGAGTAAGGTGGCGTTGTCGTGGTACACGTGAGCACCAGATATGATTCGGAGTGCTTTGTTTTGGAATCTATGGATCAATATCATATAACTCTTGCTCGCGGTACCCCATAGCTGAATGCCATAAGCCCAGATGTGCCTGAGAATGGCCTTGTAAACTTGTAGCTAAACTCTTAGTTTCACCTTGGACTTTCTGCCGATTAGCCAGTAGTACTGTCTCAGCCTCATGTTAGCCTGTTTCTGTTTGCGGGCGAGGTGCAAACGCCATGTGAGCCTTTTATGCAAAGTGATACGTAGGTATTTTGGAGCTGCCTCCTCAGGAATCACTGTTCCTCCTAAATAGACGGGCGGACAATTACCCGGGGGCAGAGGGAACGTGGTTTATTAGATTTTTTATTAACTCGGAGGCGTCCTGGGGCAGAGAAGCGGTGGCTAGAAAAGCGGTGTCGTCAGCGTATGTGGCTACAATAAGGTTACCGTAAGGTAGGGGGGAGAATCTTAAGCGCCATGGCGTCGATGCCGTCGATGGCGAGGCGATGTCTTACTCGATGTCCTGTGCAATCGCTGGTTAAATCGTCGTGTCGCAGGGACTTGGAGGTTCTAGGAATATTCTGGGGACCTCGGTATATTCAGCAGTGCATATCTCGAAGGGCGAAGAAGACATTGTAAAGATGATCCGCAAATGCCTGGGCGCATTCGCTGTTGGACCGGCACCACTCACCCCTTGCATTTTTAACTGGCACTGCTCTCTTGACGGGCCTACTGATATGTCGCGTTACCTGGCAGATATTGTGCTGGGATCACTGGGCTTGACGTCCAGGAGCTCATCAAGCGCGCTCGTAACGCTGCGTAACGCGAACCAAATACGTGTCGGGGTGCTTCTTTACCGGGCAGTTGGGAATGCAGCAGCATTATGCATTTCCTGCGAAAGGTGCTCAATTGCTGCGTCAATGTCCTCAGAGGAAACCAGTGCGGCATTTAGGATGATTTTGTCTTGCAGCCAGGAATTATTTATCGCGGGGTCCGTGTTGCTCTGGGTTAGCCTTCTCTGGGCGGATTTCCTCGCTACGGGGGTGTTCAGGTTCAACGATATAACGCTTTGATCTGAGTGGTGGTCCGAGTTGATGCTGCAGATAATTTTGCCAGGGTTAATGCCCTTGCAAATGGCTATACCTAGAATGCCAGAGTTCCTTAGCGGGTCAGTTGCACAGTATGTGGGTTCACTCGAAGTGTGGCAAGCTAGGCATTTGCGCCATTTGCACTTTAGTAACTCTTTCCCTATGGACTTGTTGACTCTGGAGCCCCACCAGGAGTGTTTGGCGTCGAAGACACTGTTAATGATGAGGCCGAGACCGTCCAGTAGTTGGCTGAAATCGTTTTCTTTGACGTTGTGTCTGGAAGGGACATTCGTGTTTATACACACATCTGTGCGCGCTGAACCCAGTCTTCTTATAAGCCAGGCAGCTCAACATACTTTTATTGATTGATTTATTCCTTATGAATTTTAGTGCTACAAGTAGAAGTACTTATTAATTAATGCACTAGTCACATTTTAAAATTGCGGTTTAAGACTACAAGATATTAAGCCAAGTAGAAATTTGCAATCAGAATCTTAACCGTATTGACTATAGGTATTACTCTTATAAACCTTAATTAATGTTATTATTTTATGTATCATCAAATATGTTGCTGTAAGTATGATTTTAGCTTAGATCGAAAACCTGATGTGCTTCTTACGGTCTTAATTTCAAATGGCAGCTGATCTCGAAACTCCATTACAGATCTTTTGTTACTTTTTCGATACCAATATCATGAATATGATTGTGGAGGAGACTATTCGCGCAGCTTTCACAGCTAACATTGCTAATCAATTCAAAACGACCATTGACGAAATGTATAATTACATTGGGATATTGATATATATGTCAATCTATCGTTACCCGAATTGAAAAGCTACTGGGGAAGAAATGCGTTTGAACCCATACGATACTGCATGACACGAAGCAAATTCGAACTGATTAAACAATATTTCTCAATGCGTATTGAAAGAAAACGTATCAAAAAGGGCGAACCTGGATATGATCCCCAGTTCCGTATGCGTTACTATCTTAACCAAAGGTTTGACTCCATTCCAAAGCAGGCACGTCTTTGTGTCGACGAACAGATGTGTAGCACGAAAATGAAGCACCACCTGCGGCAATATATGCCTAATAAGCCCCACAAATGGGGTATAAAGCTATTCGTACTGTGCCATTCTTTTGGATATGCTTACCGCTTTGAGGTCTACACTGGCGCAGGTGATAATGTAATCCTGCCTGGTCACCCAGATCTTGGTGCTGCGGCTAACATTGTTGTACGTTTAACAAATACGGTAAATACTTTCAAGCACCACATAATTTATTTCGACAATTTTTACACGTCATTACCTTTGATGGTCTATCTGCGTGCCAAAGGTATTTATAGCCTTGGCACTGTGCGTGAAAATCGTATCCCGAATTGTAAGCTGCCAAATGATAATTCCATTAAAAAGGAGACTAGAGGATTTTCGGATGCGTATGTGGGCACATCTTATGGTGTCCAAGTAAGCAATGTGTTGTGGAAAGACAACAAAGCCGTCCGCTTGCTGTCCACTTATGTTGGAGTCTAGCCATTTATAAAGAACAGTTCGCATGATGGAGTATCAAAGATTGCTAGATAGGAAAAGAAATTGAAGCAGTACTTAGACATTGATTGTCCGCAAGTTATTCGCGAATACAACGCCCATATGGGCGTACCACATTAGAGCCAAAACTCAGGATTGCGCCACTCGAATATTTTATCATTGCATTGATATGGCAGCAACAAACGCTTTTATTTTATATAAGCGTATATTTAAATAGATACCATAGATATTTATATTATTGTGTGTAAATGTTACATTATAAATCGTAATAGAAGAGTACATATGTACTTATAAAGTCGCAAAAGGAATCTCTAACTTTTTGGCCATTTCTTAAATTAATGTGATTAAATGGTGGTTGAACTTCATTCGTATTTTCATTATTATTTTGCAAATTTGTTTCTTAATTAATATCATAAGATCGATGATTGTGTTATGCAAAATGCAAATTCAACTTTTCATAATTTGATCAACGAAAGCGGGTTCTTACTCACTTGGCTTCCAGAGGAGACGCCATTTAGATTTAATAATTCCAAAGGCACATTCAATGCATCTTCGCGCTCTGGAAAGTTGACTACTGAAGTACTCTTTATCAGCATTAATATATCTTCTCAAATATGGTACTAAAAATGTTTCTAAAAGTGGATAAGCCTCATCACCGACAAAAACGTAGGCCATCTTAATATTTGATCTAGGCAAATAAAAATCCGGCGGAATAAACTGACGGTTTTTAAGTTGCTGATACAGTCGTGATGCACTAAATGTTCTTTTGCAATAAATTTGCATTCTGCATCTGCCACTTTTTTTTATAATTGAAACCGAATGAGGTGGACACCTAATGAAAGTTCCACAATTTCAAAAATTTGCCTGCTGTCTGTAGAATAATTTCTTTTGTAGGCTGTGGCATTTGCAGTGTATGTAGCTCCTCCCAGAGAACTAGTATGGTTTCTTGTACAATTACTGAGATTAAAGTCCTTCCAATTTTATATAAAAAAAGTCCTCAGTAGCTAAAAATCTGTAATTGCAAATTATTTTTATATTGGGTTTGTGCAATGTCTGTCATGGTGTCCGTCCGTTTGTATGAACGGAATTTTTTTCCACACCCTTCAAGCTAGAGGCTTGAAACTTTCCAGTTCTCTTAATATGTGGCATAGTAAGTTACAGTGTCAAGTTCTACGATAACCGGGGGGCTGGAAAATCGATAAATTCTATAACTCAAAACCGATAAATCCACATATTTCGCACATCCTTACAGCTAGAACCACCAAATTTGGTAAGAATATAACGACTAGCAACTCCCAAAAAACTGCATCATTTTGGAGCCACGCCCACCCATTCCACCCCTGCCCTAGCCGCCCCATCCAACCGAATGCTTCGTTGAAAACGGGAATGCGTTTATCTCTCAGAGTTGTGGAGCTAGTGCCACTGAATTTGGTAGGAAGATTGCTGGCAACGATCCCGAAAAATCTGCATCAAAGTTTTGGAGCCACGCCTACCCATTCCATCGCCTTTTCCCCACCTTTTACAAACTTTGAGCTAGAGTCACCAAATTTAGTAGGAAGGCAGCTGGTGGCATCCCCATCTGCATCGGAAAATTTGTAAAGGCAGTGTATTTCCCTGCCGAATTCGTACCCCTTGGCAACCAGGCCTCTTTTTTACCGGCTTTAATACTGGTAACGAGTAAACCGCAGTCGGTGGCGTCCGACTGCAACTTTTCCACTTGTTTGCTTTAGTAATGGTAATAAATCCTTTTTTTTTTTTAGAGGACTGTTTAAAGAAGAAATGGAAGAACATTCGTGACCAGATTTGAACTGAATTTAAAAAAATTCCAGTTGCAAAGTCTGGAGATTGTGGCATTTCGGAGAAGCACTACTGAAATTATACAACTTGGCCACATTTTAGTCTCTGCTTTTCCTCAAAGACCAAATGAGGCCCAGGAAATCAGTGGCATATTAAGAGGCTTCCTCTTCAAGATTCGGTTCAGAAGCTTTTTTGCATGAATCATCTATAGAAGAGATAATATCTGAAGAGCTCAGTGAGTGTCAAAAGTTGACATTGACATCGTCGTATAGTTATAAAACTTTCCTGGATGCTATATAAATTAGCAAACTCAACCTTTTGTTTTCGGTTTTGGTCAGGTGGATAGATGCACAAATTAACTGTCGCAACCGAAGCAAAAATTCTTCGCCCAAATCAACAAGTATGAAGCTCTTATAGAGTCGTCATGAGGCCAAATTCTGACTGGCAGTTGGAATATGAAATCGTGGCGACACGTCTCTCACGCTGTTGTAGACTTTTTTCTCAGCCAGCGCATTTCGTGCCCGATTTGCAAGTCACTCTGTTTGCCGACTGTGCTACGCTTTTTTTCCCTCATAGCACAGCCAGGCAGCCATACTGTGTGTATGCGCTTGTATGCCAGCGATATTCTAGCACTTGTTTTTTCGGCTGATCGCCTGTTATCTCATGCTTATGAGCGTGTGTATTCTTCATTAATTCATATAGTTTGTCTCCTTCTTTTGCGTTTTTGTGACCTAGCTTTAAAGCAGCAATACACAAATGTATATTCATATCAACATAAGTATATTTTTATATAAATGGGCGTTTTCATATGTTTGCAGTTTTGGTGGACCTGGGCTTTGTAGTTATTTTTGATATTTGTTTTCGGCTAGCTCCCATAAGCATGTGTGTGGGTCCCTGTATATCAACTAGAGGTCTGCATGAATGGCAAAAATAACATGTTCGAACGAACAATGCTCAAAATGAGTTGAGTGAATTTGAATGCAAGACCGAACAAATTTGAGTGAATGAGTGTGCTCGCGTCAGACTCGGTCGCACAACATTCAAACGAAAAAAGACGAATTGAATAAGTGGGAATGCGTGAGGATAAGAGTTTGCGTTTCGAATGCATTCGAATGCCACGCCGGCTTGTTGTTGTTTTTTTTTCGTGCGTAGGAAAATAAAAGAATGGAAAAAACGAAAGTCAATGTAGAGATATAAACCAAAATACATATATTATATGCATAAAAACAACAGCGAAACACAAACAACATAATTTCGTCCGCTTTTTTACCCCCGCCCATTTTTGATGACCGCGTGCTTCACAATATAACAACTCGAGTAACTCGAGTAACTCGAATGTCTTCGTCTTTGCCAAATTGTTCATTCCGTTTTACGCTTCATTTATTCAAATTCATTTTTACTGAGTGCCGTATGGAATGAAGCAACACGCATCGATGTTCATATTCATTCGTTTCGTTTTGTGCTTCGCACTCACTCAACTCAATTCAATTCGAATTCATTCAACTTGGCGTATGTTGTGAATGCAGCCATGCAGACCTCTAATATCACCATGACATATTTAAATGTTTGCCATGGCGTTCATTGACCTTTCTGTACTATTATGAATTTCGGCAAGCCCTAAACAGCCAATATTTCGATTAAAAATTGTGCATATTTGTATTTTGCCTACAAAAACCTATTAAAAACCATACTTCCAAGGCAGTAAAATATCATTTTTGGTGCTGGTGGATCATTTGCAGGAACAGGCGTGCCGGAGTTTCTGAGTTCTTTTATGATTTTTATTTAAGATCTGCCCGTGTGGCAATTATTAAATTGTATAGCTTGATAACTTGGGACTAGTAAGTTAAGGTAACGTTAGGAGTGTTAAGGAGCTAGTGTGGGGAGAGGATAAGTTGTTTTCTAGGCGTGGGAGGTTGATCGGGTGGATTCTGAAGTCTTCTCATGGTCGGACTGTTGTCCAGGAGGGATAGGGTAAGATTGCTGGGGTGGTTGTGCAGTCATGTTTGTGATAGCCCCTTTGTCCAGTGCCATGCACAGTTGACTGAGTAAGGTGGCGTTGTCGTGGTACACGTGAGCACCAGATATGATTCGGAGTGCTTTGTTTTGGAATCTATGGATCAATATCATATAACTCTTGCTCGCGGTACCCCACAGCTGAATGCCATAAGCCCAGATGTGCCTGAGAATGGCCTTGTAAAGTTGTAGCTAAACTCTTAGTGTCACCTTGGACTTTCTGCCGATTAGCCAGTTGTACTGTCTCAGCCTCATGTTAGCCTGTTTCTGTTTGCGGGCGAGGTGCAAACGCCATGTGAGCCTTTTATGCAAAGTGATACGTAGGTATTTTGGAGCTGCCTCCTCAGGAATCACTGTTCCCCCTAAATAGACGGGCGGACAATTACCCGGGGGCAGAGGGAACGTGGTTTATTAGATTTTTTATTAACTCGGAGGCGTCCTGGGGCAGAGAAGCGGTGGCTAGAAAAGCGGTGTCGTCAGCGTATGTGGCTACAATAAGGTTACCGTAAGGTAGGGGGGAGAATCTTAAGCGCCATGGCGTCGATGCCGTCGATGGCGAGGCGATGTCTTACTCGATGTCCTGTGCAATCGCTGGTTAAATCGTCGTGTCGCAGGGACTTGGAGGTTCTAGGAATATTCTGGGGACCTCGGTATATTCAGCAGTGCATATCTCGAAGGGCGAAGAAGACATTGTAAAGATGATCCGCAAATGCCTGGGCGCATTCGCTGTTGGACCGGCACCACTCACCCCTTGCATTTTTAACTGGCACTGCTCTCTTGACGGGCCTACTGATATGTCGCGTTACCTGGCAGATATTGTGCTGGGATCACTGGGCTTGACGTCCAGGAGCTCATCAAGCGCGCTCGTAACGCTGCGTAACGCGAACCAAATACGTGTCGGGGTGCTTCTTTACCGGGCAGTTGGGAATGCAGCAGCATTATGCATTTCCTGCGAAAGGTGCTCAATTGCTGCGTCAATGTCCTCAGAGGAAACCAGTGCGGCATTTAGGATGATTTTGTCTTGCAGCCAGGAATTATTTATCGCGGGGTCCGTGTTGCTCTGGGTTAGCCTTCTCTGGGCGGATTTCCTCGCTGCGGGGGTGTTCAGGTTCAACGAAATAACGCTTTGATCTGAGTGGTGGTCCGAGTTGATGCTGCAGATAATTTTGCCAGGGTTAATGCCCTTGCAAATGGCTATACCTAGAATGCCAGAGTTCCTTAGCGGGTCAGTTGCACAGTATGTGGGTTCACTCGAAGTGTGGCAAGCTAGGCATTTGCGCCATTTGCACTTTAGTAACTCTTTCCCTATGGACTTGTTGACTCTGGAGCCCCACCAGGAGTGTTTGGCGTCGAAGACACTGTTAATGATGAGGCCGAGACCGTCCAGTAGTTGGCTGAAATCGTTTTCTTTGACGTTGTGTCTGGAAGGCACATTCGTGTTTATACATACATCTGTGCGCGCTGAACCCAGTCTTCTTATAAGCCAGGCAGCTCAACATACTTTTATTGATTGATTTATTCCTTATGAATTTTAGTGCTACAAGTAGAAGTACTTATTAATTAATGCACTAGTCACATTTTAAAATTGCGGTTTAAGATTACAAGATATTAAGCCAAGTAGAAATTTGCAATCAGAATCTTAACCGTATTGACTATAGGTATTACTCTTATAAACCTTAATTAATGTTATTATTTTTATGTATCATCAAATATGTTGCTGTAAGTATGATTTTAGCTTAGATCGAAAACCTGATGTGCTTCTTACGGTCTTAATTTCAAATGGCAGCTGATCTCGAAACTCCATTACAGATCTTTTGTTACTTTTTCGATACCAATATCATGAATATGATTGTGGAGGAGACTATTCGCGCAGCTTTCACAGCTAACATTGCTAATCAATTCAAAACGACCATTGACGAAATGTATAATTACATTGGGATATTGATATATATGTCAATCTATCGTTACCCGAATTTGAAAAGCTACTGGGGAAGAAATGCGTTTGAACCCATACGATACTGCATGACACGAAGCAAATTCGAACTGATTAAACAATATTTCTCAATGCGTGATGAAAGAAAACGTATCAAAAAGGGCGAACCTGGATATGATCCCCAGTTCCGTATGCGTTACTATCTTAACCAAAGGTTTGACTCCATTCCAAAGCAGGCACGTCTTTGTGTCGACGAACAGATGTGTAGCACGAAAATGAAGCACCACCTGCGGCAATATATGCCTAATAAGCCCCACAAATGGGGTATAAAGCTATTCGTACTGTGCCATTCTTTTGGATATGCTTACCGCTTTGAGGTCTACACTGGCGCAGGTGATAATGTAATCCTGCCTGGTCACCCAGATCTTGGTGCTGCGGCTAACATTGTTGTACGTTTAACAAATACGGTAAATACTTTCAAGCACCACATAATTTATTTCGACAATTTTTACACGTCATTACCTTTGATGGTCTATCTGCGTGCCAAAGGTATTTATAGCCTTGGCACTGTGCGTGAAAATCGTATCCCGAATTGTAAGCTGCCAAATGATAATTCCATTAAAAAGGAGACTAGAGGATTTTCGGATGCGTATGTGGGCACATCTTATGGTGTCCAAGTAAGCAATGTGTTGTGGAAAGACAACAAAGCCGTCCGCTTGCTGTCCACTTATGTTGGAGTCTAGCCATTTATAACGAACAGTTCGCATGATGGAGTATCAAAGATTGCTAGATAGGAAAAGAAATTGAAGCAGTACTTAGACATTGATTGTCCGCAAGTTATTCGCGAATACAACACCCATATGGGCGTACCACATTAGAGCCAAAACTCAGGATTGCGCCACTCGAATATTTTATCATATGGCAGCAACAAACGCTTTTATTTTATATAAGCGTATATTTAAAGAGATACCATAGATATTTATATTATTGTGTGTAAATGTTACATTATAGATCGTAATAGTAGAGTACATATGTACTTATAAAGTCGCAAAAGGAATCTCTAACTTTTTGGCCATTTCTTAAATTAATGTGATTAAATGGTGGTTGAACTTCATTCGTATTTTCATTATTATTTTGCAAATTTGTTTCTTAATTAATATCATAAGATCGATGATTGTGTTATGCAAAATGCAAATTCAACTTTTCATAATTTGATCAACGAAAGCGGGTTCTTACTCACTTGGCTTCCAGAGGAGACGCCATTTAGATTTAATAATTCCAAAGGCACATTCAATGCATCTTCGCGCTCTGGAAAGTTGACTACTGAAGTACTCTTTATCAGCATTAATATATCTTCTCAAATATGGTACTAAAAATGTTTCTAAAAGTGGATAAGCCTCATCACCGACAAAAACGTAGGCCATCTTAATATTTGATCTAGGCAAATAAAAATCCGGCGGAATAAACTGACGGTTTTTAAGTTGCTGATACAGTCGTGATGCACTAAATGTTCTTTTGCAATAAATTTGCATTCTGCATCTGCCACTTTTTATACCCTTAACCCATAAAATGGGTAAATAAGGGTATAATGGTTTTGTGCAAAAGTATGTAACAGGCAGAAGGAAGCATCTCCGACCCTATAAAGTATATATATTCTTGATCAGCATCAACAGCCGAGACGATATAGCCATGTCCGTCTGTCCGTCTGTCTGTCCGTCTGTCCGTCTGTATGAACGCGTGGATCTCAGAGACTACAAGAGCTAGAGACTTCTGATTTTGTATTTAAGTTCTCCTATACCATGAGCAGAACAAGTTTCCTTCAAATTATCGATAACTATTCTGGTAACGATAACAATAAAATATCGAATTTGGAAAATCTAAAAATGAGGGTTGAAGTAATGGATAATGATAGAACTTTTCTGAAAATTTCGTCCAAATCGGTTAAGAAACACCGGAGATATTGAACTTAATCGATGGAAGCTAAGCCAGTATACCAAAGTCTTATATAAATTAAATATATTTATTGCAACTGGGTTCAGGGTATCTTCTAGTCGGGCTCTCCCGACTAGAGCCTTCTTACTTGTTTTATTATTGAAACCGAATGAGGTGGACACCTAATGAAAGTTCCACAATTTCAAAAATTTGCCTGCTGTCTGTGTATGTAGCTCCTCCCAGAGAACTACTATGGTTTCTTGTACAATTACTGAGATTAAAGTCCTTCCAATTTTATATAAAAAAAGTCCTCAGTAGCTAAAAATCTGTAATTGCAAATTATTTTTATATTGGGTTTGGGCAATGTCTGTCATGGTGTCCGTCCGTTTGTATGAACGGAATTTTTTTCCACACCCTTCAAGCTAGAGGCTTGAAACTTTCCAGTTCTCTTAATATGTGGCATAGTAAGTTAAAGTGTCAAGTTCTACGATAACCGGGAGGCTGGAAAATCGATAAATTCTATAACTCAAAACCGATAAATCCACATATTTCGCACATCCTTACAGCTAGAACAACCAAATTTGGTAAGAAGATAACGACTAGCAACTCCCAAAAAACTGCATCATTTTGGAGCCACGCCCACCCATTCCACCCCTGCCCTAGCCGCCCCATCCAACCGAATGCTTCGTTGAAAACGGGAATGCGTTTATCTCTCAGAGTTGTGGAGCTAGTGCCACCGAATTTGGTAGGAAGATTGCTGGCAACGATACCGAAAAATCTGCATCAAAGTTTTGGAGCCACGCCTACCCATTCCATCGCCTTTTCCCCACCTTTTACAAACTTTGAGCTAGAGTCACCAAATTTAGATGGAAGGCAGCTGGTGGCATCCCCATCTGCATCGGAAAATTTGTAAAGGCAGTGTATTTCCCTGCCGAATTCGTACCCCTTGGCAACCAGGCCTCTTTTTTACCGGCTTTAATACTGGTAACGAGTAAACCGCAGTCGGTGGCGTCCGACTGCAACGTTTCCACTTGTTTGCTTTAGTAATGGTAATAAATCCTTTTTTTTTTTTAGAGGACTGTTTAAAGAAGAAATGGAAGAACATTCGTGACCAGATTTGAACTGAATTTAAAAAAATTCCAGTTGCAAAGTCTGGAGATTGTGGCATTTCGGAGAAGCACTACTGAAATTATACAACTTGGCCACATTTTTAGTCTCTGCTTTTCCTCAAAGACCAAATGAGGCCCAGGAAATCAGTGGCATATTAAGAGGCTTCCTCTTCAAGATTCGGTTCAGAAGCTTTTTTGCATGAATCATCTATAGAAGAGATAATATCTGAAGAGCTCAGTGAGTGTCAAAAGTTGACATTGACATCGTCGTATAGCTATAAAACTTTCCTGGATGCTATATAAATTAGCAAACTCAACCTTTTGTTTTCGGTTTTGGTCAGGTGGATAGATGCACAAATTAACTGTCGCAACCGAAGCAAAAATTCTTCGCCCAAATCAACAAGTATGAAGCTCTTATAGAGTCGTCATGAGGCCAAATTCTGACTGGCAGTTGGAATATGAAATCGTGGCGACACGTCTCTCACGCTGTTGTAGACTTTTTTCTCTGCCAGCGCATTTCGTGCCCGATTTGCAAGTCACTCTGTTTGCCGACTGTGCTACGCTTTTTTTCCCTCATAGCACAGCCAGGCAGCCATACTGTGTGTATGCGCTTGTATGCCAGCGATATTCTAGCACTTGTTTTTTCGGCTGATCGCCTGTTATCTCATGCTTATGAGCGTGTGTATTCTTCATTAATTCATATAGTTTGTCTCCTTCTTTTGCGTTTTTGTGACCTAGCTTTAAAGCAGCAATACACAAATGTATATTCATATCAACATAAGTATATTTTTATGTAAATGGGCGTTTTCATATGTTTGCAGTTTTGGTGGACCTGGGCTTTGTAGTTATTTTTGATATTTGTTTTCGGCTAGCTCCCATAATCATGTGTGTGGGTCCCTGTATATCAACATGACATATTTAAATGTTTGCCATGGCGTTCATTGACCTTTCTGTACTATTATGAATTTCGGCAAGCCCTAAAAAGCCAATATTTCGATTAAAAATTGTGCATATTTGTATTTTGCCTACAAAAACCTATTAAAAACCATACTTCCAAGGCAGTAAAATATCATTTTTGGTGCTGGTGGATCATTTGCAGGAACAGGCGTGCAGGAGTTTCTGAGTTCTTTTATGATTTTTATTTAAGATCTGCCCGTGTGGCAATTATTAAATTGTATAGCTTGATAACTTGGGACTAGTAAGTTAAGGTAACGTTAGGAGTGTTAAGGAGCTAGTGTGGGGAGAGGATAAGTTGTTTTCTAGGCGTGGGAGGTTGATCGGGTGGATTCTGAAGTCTTCTCATGGTCGGACTGTTGTCCAGGAGGGATAGGGCAAGATTGCTGGGGTAGTTGTGCAGTCATGTTTGTGATAGCCCTTTTGTCCAGTGCCATGCACAGTTGACTGAGTAAGGTGGCGTTGTCGTGGTACACGTGAGCACCAGATATGATTCGGAGTGCTTTGTTTTGGAATCTATGGATCAATATCATATAACTCTTGCTCGCGGTACCCCACAGCTGGATGCCATAAACCCAGATGTGCCTGAGAATGGCCTTGTAAACTTGTAGCTAAACTCTTAGTTTCACCTTGGACTTTCTGCCGATTAGCCAGTAGTACTGTCTCAGCCTCATGTTAGCCTGTTTCTGTTTGCGGGCGAGGTGCAAACGCCATGTGAGCCTTTTATGCAAAGTGATACGTAGGTATTTTGGAGCTGCCTCCTCAGGAATCACTGTTCCCCCTAAATAGACGGGCGGACAATTACCCGGGGGCAGAGGGAACGTGGTTTATTAGATTTTTTATTAACTCGCTGGCGTCCTGGGGCAGAGAAGCGGTGGCTAGAAAAGCGGTGTCGTCAGCGTATGTGGCTACAATAAGGTTACCGTAAGGTAGGGGGGAGAATCTTAAGCGCCATGGCGTCGATGCCGTCGATGGCGAGGCGATGTCTTACTCGATGTCCTGTGCAATCGCTGGTTAAATCGTCGTGTCGCAGGGACTTGGAGGTTCTAGGAATATTCTGGGGACCTCGGTATATTCAGCAGTGCATATCTCGAAGGGCGAAGAAGACATTGTAAAGATGATCCGCAAATGCCTGGGCGCATTCGCTGTTGGACCGGCACCACTCACCCCTTGCATTTTTAACTGGCACTGCTCTCTTGACGGGCCTACTGATATGTCGCGTAACCTGGCAGATATTGTGCTGGGATCACCGGGCTTGACGTCCAGGAGCTCATCAAGCGCGCTCGTAACGCTGCGTAACGCGAACCAAATACGTGTCGGGGTGCTTCTTTACCGGGTAGTTGGGAATGCAGCAGCATTATGCATTTCCTGCGAAAGGTGCTCAATTGCTGCGTCAATGTCCTCAGAGGAAACCAGTGCGGCATTTAGGATGATTTTGTCTTGCAGCCAGGAATTATTTATCGCGGGGTCCGTGTTGCTCTGGGTTAGCCTTCTCTGGGCGGATTTCCTCGCTACGGGGGTGTTCAGGTTCAACGATATAACGCTATGATCTGAGTGGTGGTCGGAGTTGATGCTGCAGATAATTTTGCCAGGGTTAATGCCCTTGCAAATGGCTATACCTAGAATGCCAGAGTTCCTTAGCGGGTCAGTTGCACAGTATGTGGGTTCACTCGAAGTATGGCAAGCTAGGCACATCCTGCTGCACATCCTAATGATAATTCCATTAAAAAAGAGACTAGAGGATTTTCGGATGCGTATGTGGGCACATCTTATGGTGTCCAAGTAAGCAATGTGTTGTGGAAAGACAACAAAGCCGTCCGCTTGCTGTCCACTTATGTTGGAGTCTAGCCATTTATAACGAACAGTTCGCATGATGGAGTATCAAAGATTGCTAGATAGGAAAAGAAATTGAAGCAGTACTTAGACATTGATTGTCCGCAAGTTATTCGCGAGTACAACGCCCATATGGGCGTACCACATTAGAGCCAAAACTCAGGATTGCGCCACTCGAATATTTTATCATTGCATTGATATGGCAGCAACAAACGCTTTTATTTTATATAAGCGTATATTAAAGAGATACCATAGATATTTATATTATTGTGTGTAAATGTTACCTTATAGATCGTAATAGTAGAGTATTACTTATTAGCGTTTTATCTGTGTGTACATATGTACTTATAAAGTCGCAAAAGGAATCTCTAACTTTTTGGCCAGTTCTTAAATTAATGTGATTAAATGGTGGTTGAACTTCATTCGTATTTTCATTATTATTTTCCAAATTTGTTTCTTAATTAATATCATAAGATCGATGATTGTGTTATGCAAAATGCAAATTCAACTTTTCATAATTTGATCAACGAAAGCGGGTTCTTACTCACTTGGCTTCCAGAGGAGACGCCATTTAGATTTAATAATTCTAAAGGCACATTCAATGCATCTTCGCGCTCTGGAAAGTTGACTACTGAAGTACTCTTTATCAGCATTTATATATCTTCTCAAATATGGTACTAACGTGATTCTAAAAGTGGATAAGCCTCATCACCGACAAAAACGTAGGCCATCTTAATATTTGATCTAGGCAAATAAAAATCCGGCGGAATAAACTGACGGTTTTTAAGTTGCTGATACAGTCGTGATGCACTAAATGTTCTTTTGCAATAAATTTGCATTCTGCATCTGCCACTTTTTTATAATTGAAACCGAATGGGGTGGACACCTAATGAAAGTTCCACAATTTCAAAAATTTGCCTGCTGTCTGTAGAATAATTTATTTTGTAGGCTGTGGCATTTGCAGTGTATGTAGCTCCTCCCAGAGAACTACTATGGTTTCTTGTACAATTACTGAGATTAAAGTCCTTCCAATTTTATATAAAAAAAGTCCTCAGTAGCTAAAAATCTGTAATTGCAAATTATTATACTCGATACCGAAGGTAAAGAGTATATTGGGTTTGTGCAATGTCCGTCATGGTGTCTGTCCGTCTGTCCGTCTGTCTGTCTGTCCGTCTGTCCGTCTGTATGAACGCAACTTTTTTCCACACCCTTCAAGCTAGAGACTTGAAACTTTCCAATTCTCTTTATCTATGGGATAGTAAATTAAAGTGTCAAGATGGGGGTTCTACGATAACTGGGGGGCTCGCAAATCGATAAATTCGATAACTCAAAACCGATAAATCCACATATTTCGCACATCCTGACTGCTAGAACTACCAAATTTGGTGAGAAGATAGCTACTAGCAACCCCCAAAAATCTGCATCAAAGTTTTGGAGCCACGCCCACCCATTTCGCCCCCCCCTTCCCCACTTTTTACAATTTTCAAGCTAGAGTCACCAAATTTGGTATGAAAATAGCAATTGACATTTCACAAAGATCTGCATCAAAAATTTGGATGCCATGCCCACCCATACCGCTCCCAGCCCCCTTTTCCCCAAATTTAACAATTTTCGAGCTAGAGTCACCAAATTTGGTATGAAGATAGCAATTGACATTCCACACAGATCTGCATCAAAACTTTGGATGCCACGCCCACCCATACCGCCCCAGCCCCCCTTTCCCCACATTTAACAATTTTCGAGCTAGAGTCACCAAATTTGGTATGAAGATAGCAATTGACATTCCACAAAGATCTGCATCAAAAATTTGGATGCCACGCCCACCCATACCGCCCCCAGCCCCCCTTTCCCCACATTTAACAATTTTCGAGCTAGAGTCACCAAATATGGTATGAATGTAGCAATTGACATTTCGCAAAGATCTGCAGTAAAATTTGGATGCCACACCCAATCATACCGCCCCCAGCCACCCTTTCAACAGCTCTTACAAACTTTCAGCTAGAGTCACAAAATTTGGAAGGAAGATAAATGGTGGCATCGGAGAATCTTTAAGGCAGCGTACACCCTTGTCCCATCCGTACCCCTTTGCAATCAGGCCTCTTTTTACCTGTTTTAATACGGGTATCGAGTATGCCGCAGTCGGTTGCGTCCGACTGCAACGTTTCCACTTGTTTTTATATTGGGTTTGTGCAATGTCTGTCATGGTGTCCGTCCGTTTGTATGAACGGAATTTTTTTCCACACCCTTCAAGCTAGAGGCTTGAAACTTTCCAGTTCTCTTAATATGTGGCATAGTAAGTTAAAGTGCCAAGTTCTACGATAACCGGGGGGCTGGAAAATCGATAAATTCTATAACTCAAAACCGATAAATCCACATATTTCGCACATCCTTACAGCTAGAACCACCAAATTTGGTAAGAAGGTAACGACTAGCAACTCCCAAAAAACTGCATCATTTTGGAGCCACGCCCACCCATTTCACCCCTGCCCTAGCCGCCCCATCCAACCGAACGCTTCGTTGAAAACGGGAATGCGTTTATCTCTCAGAGTTGTGGAGCTAGTGCCACCGAATTTGGTAGGAAGATTGCTGGCAACGATCCCGAAAAATCTGCATCAAAGTTTTGGAGCCACGCCTACCCATTCCATCGCCTTTTCCCCACCTTTTACAAACTTTGAGCTAGAGTCACCAAATTTAGAAGGAAGGCAGCTGGTGGCATCCCCATCTGCATCGGAAAATTTGTAAAGGCAGTGTATTTCCCTGCCGAATTCGTACCCCTTGGCAACCAGGCCTCTTTTTTACCGGCTTTAATACTGGTAACGAGTAAACCGCAGTCGGTGGCGTCCGACTGCAACGTTTCCACTTGTTTGCTTTAGTAATGGTAATAAATCCTTTTTTTTTTTTTAGAGGACTGTTTAAAGAAGAAATGGAAGAACATTCGTGACCAGATTTGAACTGAATTTAAAAAAATTCCAGTTGCAAAGTCTGGAGATTGTGGCATTTCGGAGAAGCACTACTGAAATTATACAACTTGGCCACATTTTAAGTCTCTGCTTTTCCTCAAAGACCAAATGAGGCCCAGGAAATCAGTGGCATACTTAGAGGCTTCCTCTTCAAGATTCGGTTCAGAAGCTTTTTGCATGAATCATCTATAGAAGAGATAATATCTGAAGAGCTCAGTGAGTGTCAAAAGTTGACATTGACATCGTCGTATAGCTATAAAACTTTCCTGGATGCTATATAAATTAGCAAACTCAACCTTTTGTTTTCGGTTTTGGTCAGGTGGATAGATGCACAAATTAACTGTCGCAACCGAAGCAAAAATTCTTCGCCCAAATCAACAAGTATGAAGCTCTTATAGAGTCGTCATGAGGCCAAATTCTGACTGGCAGTTGGAATATGAAATCGTGGCGACACGTCTCTCACGCTGTTGTAGACTTTTTTCTCTGCCAGCGCATTTCGTGCCCGATTTGCAAGTCACTCTGTTTGCCGACTGTGCTACGCTTTTTTTCCCTCATAGCACAGCCAGGCAGCCATACTGTGTGTATGCGCTTGTATGCCAGCGATATTCTAGCACTTGTTTTTTCGGCTGATCGCCTGTTATCTCATGCTTATGAGCGTGTGTATTCTTCATTAATTCATATAGTTTGTCTCCTTCTTTTGCGTTTTTGTGACCTAGCTTTAAAGCAGCAATACACAAATGTATATTCATATCAACATACGTATATTTTTATATAAATGGGCGTTTTCATATGTTTGCAGTTTTGGTGGACCTGGGCTTTGTAGTTATTTTTGATATTTGTTTTCGGCTAGCTCCCATAAGCATGTGTGTGGGTCCCTGTAAATCAACATGACATATTTAAATGTTTGCCATGGCGTTCATTGACCTTTCTGTACTATTATGAATTTCAGCAAGCCTTAAACAGCCAATATTTCGATTAAAAATTGTGCATATTTGTATTTTGCCTACAAAAACCTATGAAAAACCATACTTCCAAGGCAGTAAAATATCATTTTTAGTGCTGGTGGATAATTTGCAGGAACAGGCGTGCAGGAGTTTCTGAGTTCTTTTATGATTTTTATTTAAGATCTGCCCGTGTGGCAATTATTAAATTGTATAGCTTGATAACTTGGGAGTAGTAAGTTAAGGTGACGTTAGGAGTGTTAAGGAGCTAGTGTGGGGAGAGGATAAGTTGTTTTCTAGGCGTGGGAGGTTGATCGGGTGGATTCTGAAGTCTTCTCATGGTCGGACTGTTGTCCAGGAGGGATAGGGCAAGATTGCTGGGGTGGTTGTGCAGTCATGTTTGTGATAGCCCCTTTGTCCAGTGCCATGCACAGTTGACTGAGTAAGGTGGCGTTGTCGTGGTACACGTGAGCACCAGATATGATTCGGAGTGCTTTGTTTTGGAATCTATGGATCAATATCATATAACTCTTGCTCGCGGTACCCCACAGCTGGATGCCATAAACCCAGATGTGCCTGAGAATGGCCTTGTAAACTTGTAGCTAAACTCTTAGTTTCACCTTGGACTTTCTGCCGATTAGCCAGTAGTACTGTCTCAGCCTCATGTTAGCCTGTTTCTGTTTGCGGGCGAGGTGCAAACGCCATGTGAGCCTTTTATGCAAAGTGATACGTAGGTATTTTGGAGCTGCCTCCTCAGGAATCACTATTCCCCTAAATAGACGGGCGGACAATTACCCGGGGGCAGAGGGAACGTGGTTTATTAGATTTTTTATTAACTCGGAGGCGTCCTGGGGCAGAGAAGCGGTGGCTAGAAAAGCGGTGTCGTCAGCGTATGTGGCTACAATAAGGTTACCGTAAGGTAGGGGGGAGAATCTTAAGCGCCATGGTGTCGATGCCGTCGATGGCGAGGCGATGTCTTACTCGATGTCCTGTGCAATCGCTGGTTAAATCGTCGTGTCGCAGGGACTTGGGGGTTCTAGGAATATTCTGGGGACCTTGGTATATTCAGCAGTGCATATCTCGAAGGGCGAAGAAGACATTGTAAAGATGATCCGCAAATGCCTGGGCGCATTCGCTGTTGGACCGGCACCACTCACCCCTTGCATTTTTAACTGGCACTGCTCTCTTGACGGGCCTACTGATATGTCGCGTTACCTGGCAGATATTGTGCTGGGATCACCGGGCTTGACGTCCAGGAGCTCATCAAGCGCGCTCCTTCTTGAACTCAGTAGCAGCTCTTTGAGTTGCTCTAGGGGGCTGCGTAACGCGAACCAAATACGTGTCGGGGTGCTTCTTTACCGGGCAGTTGGGAATGCAGCAGCATTATGCATTTCCTGCCAAAGGTGCTCAATTGCTGCGTCAATGTCCTCAGAGGAAACCAGTGCGGCATTTAGGATGATTTTGTCTTGCAGCCAGGAATTATTTATCGCGGGGTCCGTGTTGCTCTGGGTTAGCCTTCTCTGGGCGGATTTCCTCGCTACGGGGGTGTTCAGGTTCAACGATATAACGCTTTGATCTGAGTGGTGGTCCGAGTTGATGCTGCAGATAATTTTGCCAGGGTTAATGCCCTTGCAAATGGCTATACCTAGAATGCCAGAGTTCCTTAGCGGGTCAGTTGCACAGTATGTGGGTTCACTCGAAGTGTGGCAAGCTAGGCATTTGCGCCATTTGCACTTTAGTAACTCTTTCCCTATGGACTTGTTGACTCTGGAGCCCCACCAGGAGTGTTTGGCGTCGAAGACACTGTTAATGATGAGGCCGAGACCGTCCAGTAGTTGGCTGAAATCGTTTTCTTTGACGTTGTGTCTGGAAGGGACATTCGTGTTTATACATACATCTGTGCGCGCTGAACCCAGTCTTCTTATAAGCCAGGCAGGTCAACATACTTATATTGATTGATTTATTCCTTATGAATTTTAGTGCTACAAGTAGAAGTACTTATTAATTAATGCACTAGTCACATTTTAAAATTGCTGTTTAAGATTACAAGATATTAAACCAAGTAGAAATTTGCAATCAGAATCTTAACCGTATTGACTATAGGTATTACTCTTATAAACCTTAATTAATGTTATTATTTTTATGTATCATCAAATATGTTGCTGTAAGTATGATTTTAGCTTAGATCGAAAACCTGATGTGCTTCTTACGGTCTTAATTTCAAATGGCAGCTGATCTCGAAACTCCATTACAGATCTTTTGTTACTTTTTCGATACCAATATCATGAATATGATTGTGGAGGAGACTATTCGCGCAGCTGTCACAGCTAACATTGCTAATCAATTCAAAACGACCATTGACGAAATGTATAATTACATTGGGATATTGATATATATGTCAATCTATCGTTACCCGAATTTGAAAAGCTTCTGGGGAAAAAATGCGTTTGAACCCATACGATACTGATTAAACAATATTTCTCAATGCGTGATGAAAGAAAACGTATCAAAAAGGGCGAACCTGGATATGATCCCCAGTTCCGTATGCGTGACTATCTTAACCAAAGGTTTGACTCCATTCCAAAGCAGGCACGTCTTTGTGTCGACGAACAGATGTGTAGCACGAAAATGAAGCACCACCTGCGGCAATATATGCCTAATAAGCCCCACAAATGGGGTATAAAGCTATTCGTACTGTGCCATTCTTTTGGATATGCTTACCGCTTTGAGGTCTACACTGGAGCAGGTGATAATGTAATCCTGCCTGGTCACCCAGATCTTGGTGCTGCGGCTAACATTGTTGTACGTTTAACAAATACGGTAAATACTTTCAAGCACCACATAATTTATTTCGACAATTTTTACACGTCATTACCTTTGATGGTCTATCTGCGTGCCAAAGGTATTTATAGCCTTGGCACTGTGCGTGAAAATCGTATCCCGAATTGTAAGCTGCCAAATGATAATTCCATTAAAAAGGAGACTAGAGGATTTTCGTATGCGTATGTGGGCACATCTTATGGTGTCCAAGTAAGCAATGTGTTGTGGAAAGACAACAAAGCCGTCCGCTTGCTGTCCACTTATGTTGGAGTCTAGCCATTTATAACGAACAGTTCGCATGATGGAGTATCAAAGATTGCTAGATAGGAAAAGAAATTGAAGCAGTACTTAGACATTGATTGTCCGCAAGTTATTCGCGAGTACAACGCCCATATGGGCGTACCACATTAGAGCCAAAACTCAGGATTGCGCCACTCGAATATTTTATCATTGCATTGATATGGCAGCAACAAACGCTTTTATTTTATATAAGCGTATATTTAAAGAGATACCATAGATATTTATATTATTGTGTGTAAATGTTACCTTATAGATCGTAATAGTAGAGTATTACTTATTAGCGTTTTATCTGTGTGTACATATGTACTTATAAAGTCGCAAAAGGAATCTCTAACTTTTTGGCCAGTTCTTAAATTAATGTGATTAAATGGTGGTTGAACTTCATTCGTATTTTCATTATTATTTTGCAAATTTGTTTCTTAATTAATATCATAAGATCGATGATTGTGTTATGCAAAATGCAAATTCAACTTTTCATAATTTGATCAACGAAAGCGGGTTCTTACTCACTTGGCTTCCAGAGGAGACGCCATTTAGATTTAATAATTCCAAAGGCACATTCAATGCATCTTCGCGCTCTGGAAAGTTGACTACTGAAGTACTCTTTATCAGCATTAATATATCTTCTCAAATATGGTACTAACGTGTTTCTAAAAGTGGATAAGCCTCATCACCGACAAAAACGTAGGCCATCTTAATATTTGATCTAGGCAAATAAAAATCCGGCGGAATAAACTGACGGTTTTTAAGTTGCTGATACAGTCGTGATGCATTAAATGTTCTTTTGCAATAAATTTGCATTCTGCATCTGCCACTTTTTTTATAATTGAAACCTAATGAAAGTTCCACAGTTTCAAAAATTTGCCTGCTGTCTGTAGAATAATTGCTTTTGTAGGCTGTGGCATTTGCAGTGTATGTAGCTCCTCCCAGAGAACTACTATGGTTTCTTGTACAATTACTGAGATTAAAGTCCTTCCAATTTTATATAAAAAAAGTCCTCAGTAGCTAAAAATCTGTAATTGCAAATCATTATACTCGATACCGAAGGTAAAGAGTATATTGGGTTTGTGCAATGTCCGTCATGGTGTCTGTCCGTCTGTCCGTCTGTCCGTCTGTATGAACGCAACTTTTTTCCACACCCTTCAAGCTAGAGACTTGAAACTTTCCAATTCTCTTTATCTATGGGATAGTAAATTAAAGTGTCAAGATGGGGGTTCTACGATAACTGGGGGGCTCGCAAATCGATAAATTCGATAACTCAAAACCGATAAATCCACATATTTCGCACATCCTGACAGCTAGAACTACCAAATTTGGTGAGAAGATAGCTACTAGCAACCCCCAAAAAACTGCATCAAAGTTTTGGAGCCACGCCCACCCATTTCGCCCCCAGCCCCCCCGCATTTTAAAGTCAAAAAAGCCTATATCTCCCACAGTTTTTGAGCTATAGCCACCAAATTTGGTGCCAAGATAGGTGATGATGACCCCCCAAAAACTGCATCAAAAGTTTGGATGCCACGCCTACCAATAACGCCCTAGCCACCCCCATCTGCCCCAACGCTTCGTCAAAAACGGGAATGCGTGTATCTTCCATATTTGTGGAGCTAGAGCCACCAAATTTGGTAGGAAGATAGCTGGCAACAACCCCAAAAGAATTGCATCAAAGTTTTGGAGCCTTGCCCAACCATTCCGCCCCCTTTCCCCACCTTATACAAACTTTGAGCTAGAGTCACCAAATTTGGTATGAAGGTAGCATTTGACATTCCACAAGGATCTGCAGCAAAAATTTTGATGCCACGCCCAACCATACCGCCCCCAGTTCCCCTTTCCCCATTTTATACAAACTTCGAGCTAGAGTCACCAAATTTGGTATGAAGATAGCAATTGACATCCCACATGGATCGGCAGCAAAAATTGAATGCCACGCCCACCCATTACGCCCCCAAGCCCCCCTTTCCGCACTCTTTACAAACTTTCAGCTAGAGTCACCAAATTTGGAAGGAAGATAGTTGGTTGCATCCCATTTTTAAGTCAAAAAAGCCTATATCTTTTACAGTTTTTGAGCTAGAGCCACCAAATTTGGTGCCAAGATAGGTGATGATGACCCCCCAAAAACTGCATCAAAAGTTTAGATGCCACGCCTACCAATACCGCCCTAGCTACCTCCAGCTGCCCCAACGCTTCGTCAAAAACGAGAATGCGTGTATCTTCCATATTTGTGGAGCTAGAGCCACCAAACTTGGCAGGAAGATAGCTTGCAACGACCCCCAAACAACTGCATCGAAGTTTTGGAGCCACGCGCACCCCTTCTACCCCCTTTCCCCACATTTTACAGTCTTTGAGTCTAGAGTCACCAAATTTGTATGAAGGTAGCAATTGACATTCCACATAGATCTGCAGCAAAAATTTGATTGCCACTCCCACCCATACCGCCCCCAGCCCCCCTTTCCCCACTTTTTACAAACTTTGAGCTAGAGTCACCAAATTTGGAAGGAAGGTAGCAATTGACATTCCACACAGATCTGCAACAAAACTTTGGATGCCTCGCCCACCCATACCGGCCCCAGCCCCCCTTTCCCCACTTTTTACACACAACTTTGTAGAGCTAGAGTCACCAAATTTGGTATGAAGATAGCAATTGACATTCCACAAAGATCTGCATCAAAAATTTGGATGCCACGCCCAGCCATACTGCCCCCAGCCCCCCTTTCCGCACTCTTTACAAACTTTCAGCTAGAGTCACCAAATTTGGAAGGAAGATAGTTGGTTGCATCCCTATCTGCATCGGAGAAACTTTAAGGCAGCGTACACCCCTGCCCCATCCGTACCCCTTTGCAATCAGGCCTCTCTTTACCTGTTTTAATACTGGTATCGAGTATGCCGCAGTCGGTTGCGTCCGACTGCAACGTTTCCACTTGTTTTTATATTGGGTTTGTGCAATGTCTGTCATGGTGTCCGTCCGTTTGTATGAACGGAATTTTTTTCCACACCCTTCAAGCTAGAGGCTTGAAACTTTCCAATTCTCTTAATATGTGGCATAGTAAGTTAAAGTGTCAAGTTCTACGATAACCGGGGGGCTGGAAAATCGATAAATTCTATAACTCAAAACCGATAAATCCACATATTTCGCACATCCTTACAGCTAGAACCACCAAATTTGGTAAGAAGATAACGACTAGCAACTCCCAAAAAACTGCATCATTTTGGAGCCACGCCCACCCATTCCTCCCCTGCCCTAGCCGCCCCATCCAACAGAACGCTTCGTTGAAAACGGGAATGCGTTTATCTCTCAGAGTTGTGGAGCTAGTGCCACCGAATTTGGTAGGAAGATTGCTGGCAACGATCCCGAAAAATCTGCATCAAAGTTTTGGAGCCACGCCTACCCATTCCATCGCCTTTTCCCCACCTTTTACAAACTTTGAGCTAGAGTCACCAAATTTAGAAGGAAGGCAGCTGGTGGCATCCCCATCTGCATCGGAAAATTTGTAAAGGCAGTGTATTTCCCTGCCGCATTCGTACCCCTTGGCAACCAGGCCTCTTTTTTACCGGCTTTAATACTGGTAACGAGTAAACCGCAGTCGGTGGCGTCCGACTGCAACGTTTCCACTTGTTTGCTTTAGTAATGGTAATAAATCCCTTTTTTTTTAGAGGACTGTTTAAAGAAGAAATGGAAGAACATTCGTGACCAGATTTGAACTGAATTTAAAAAAATTCCAGTTGCAAAGTCTGGAGATTGTGGCATTTCGGAGAAGCACTACTGAAATTATACAACTTGGCCACATTTTAAGTCTCTGCTTTTCCTCAAAGACCAAATGAGGCCCAGGAAATCAGTGGCATATTAAGAGGCTTCCTCTTCAAGATTCGGTTCAGAAGCTTTTTTGCATGAATCATCTATAGAAGAGATAATATCTGAAGAGCTCAGTGAGTGTCAAAAGTTGACATTGACATCGTCGTATAGCTATAAAACTTTCCTGGATGCTATATAAATTAGCAAACTCAACCTTTTGTTTTCGGTTTTGGTCAGGTGGATAGATGCACAAATTAACTGTCGCAACCGAAGCAAAAATTCTTCGCCCAAATCAACAAGTATGAAGCTCTTATAGAGTCGTCATGAGGCCAAATTCTGACTGGCAGTTGGAATATGAAATCGTGGCGACACGTCTCTCACAGAGCGCTGTTGTAGACTTTTTTCTCTGCCAGCGCATTTCGTGCCCGATTTGCAAGTCACTCTGTTTGCCGACTGTGCTACGCTTTTTTTCCCTCATAGCACAGCCAGGCAGCCATACTGTGTGTATGCGCTTGTATGCCAGCGATATTCTAGCACTTGTTTTTTCGGCTGATCGCCTGTTATCTCATGCTTATGAGCGTGTGTATTCT
Organism: Scaptomyza flava; assembly: GCA_030179655.1. NCBI lineage: Eukaryota > Metazoa > Arthropoda > Insecta > Diptera > Drosophilidae > Scaptomyza > Scaptomyza flava. The sequence continues at coordinate 68,771,651 of JARNME010000404.1, read as the reverse complement.
TCATTAATTCATATAGTTTGTCTCCTTCTTTTGCGTTTTTGTGACCTAGCTTTAAAGCAGCAATACACAAATGTATATTCATATCATATTTTGCCTACAAACACCTATGAAAAACCATACTTCCAAGGCAGTAAAATATCATTTTTAGTGCTGGTGGATAATTTGCAGGAACAGGCGTACAGGAGTTTCTGAGTTCTTTTATGATTTTTTTTTAAGATCTGCCCTTGTGGCAATTATTAAATTGTATAGCTTGATAACTTGGGAGTAGTAAGTTAAGGTGACGTTAGGAGTGTTAAGGAGCTAGTGTGGGGAGAGGATAAGTTGTTTTCTAGGCGTGGGAGGTTGATCGGGTGGATTCTGAAGTCTTCTCATGGTCGGATTGTTGTCCAGGAGGGATAGGGCAAGATTGGGGTGGCTGTGCAGTCATGTTTGTGATAGCCCCTTTGTCCAGTGCCATGCACAGTTGACTGAGTAAGGTGGCGTTGTCGTGGTACACGTGAGCACCAGATATGATTCGGAGTGCTTTGTTTTGGAATCTATGGATCAATATCATATAACTCTTGCTCGCGGTACCCCACAGCTGGATGCCATAAACCCAGATGTGCCTGAGAATGGCCTTGTAAACTTGTAGCTAAACTCTTAGTTTCACCTTGGACTTTCTGCCGATTAGCCAGTAGTACTGTCTCAGCCTCATGTTAGCCTGTTTCTGTTTGCGGGCGAGGTGCAAACGCCATGTGAGCCTTTTATGCAAAGTGATACGTAGGTATTTTGGAGCTGCCTCCTCAGGAATCACTGTTCCCCCTAAATAGACGGGCGGACAATTACCCGGCGGCAGAGGGAACGTGGTTTATTAGCTTTTTCATTAACTCGGAGGCGTCCTGGGGCAGAGAAGTGGTGGCGAGAAAAGCGGTGTCGTCAGCGTATGTGGCTACAATAAGGTTACCGTAAGGTAGGGGGGAGAATCTTAAGCGCCATGGCGTCGATGCCGTCGATGGCGAGGCGATGTCTTACTCGATGTCCTGTGCAATCGCTGGTTGAATCGTCGTGTCGCAGGGACTTGGAGGTTCTAGGAATATTCTGGGGACCTCGGTATATTCAGCAGTGCATATCTCGAAGAGCGAAGAAGACATTGTAAAGATGATCCGCAAATGCCTGGGCGCATTCGCTGTTGCACCGGCACCACTCACCCCTTGCATTTTTAACTGGCACTGCTCTCTTGACGGGCCTACTGATATGTCGCGTTACCTGGCAGATATTGTGCTGGGATCACCGGGCTTGACGTCCAGGAGCTCATCAAGCGCGCTCCTTCTTGAACTCAGTAGCAGCTCTTTGAGTTGCTCTAGGGGGCTGCGTAACGCGAACCAAATACGTGTCGGGGTGCTTCTTTACCGGGCAGTTGGGAATGCAGCAGCATTATGCATTTCCTGCCAAAGGTGCTCAATTGCTGCGTCAATGTCCTCAGAGGAAACCAGTGCGGCATTTAGGATGATTTTGTCTTGCAGCCAGGAATTATTTATCGCGGGGTCCGTGTTGCTCTGGGTTAGCCTTCTCTGGGCGGATTTCCTCGCTACGGGGGTGTTCAGGTGCAACGATATAACGCTTTGATCTGAGTGGTGGTCCGAGTTGATGCTGCAGATAATTTTGCCAGGGTTAATGCCCTTGCAAATGGTTACACCTAGAATGCCAGAGTTTCTTAGCGGGTCAGTTGCACAGTATGTGGGTTCACTCGAAGTGTGGCAAGCTAGGCATTTGCGCCATTTGCACTTTAGTAACTCTTTCCCTATGGACTTGTTGACTCTGGAGCCCCACCAGGAGTGTTTGGCGTCGAAGACACTGTTAATGATGAGGCCGAGACCGTCCAGTAGTTGGCTGAAATCGTTTTCTTTGACGTTGTGTCTGGAAGGCACATTCGTGTTTATACATACATCTGTGCGCGCTGAACCCAGTCTTCTTATAAGCCAGGCAGCTCAACATACTTTTATTGATTGATTTATTCCTTATGAATTTTAGTGCTACAAGTAGAAGTACTTATTAATTAATGCACTAGTCACATTTTAAAATTGCTGTTTAAGATTACAAAATATTAAACCAAGTAGAAATTTGCAATCAGAATCTTAACCGTATTGACTATAGGTATTACTCTTATAAACCTTAATTAATGTTATTATTTTTATGTATCATCAAATATGTTGCTGTAAGTATGATTTTAGCTTAGATCGAAAACCTGATGTGCTTCTTACGGTCTTAATTTCAAATGGCAGCTGATCTCGAAACTCCATTACAGATCTTTTGTTACTTTTTCGATACCAATATCATGAATATGATTGTGGAGGAGACTATTCGTGCAGCTTTCACAGCTAACATTGCTAATCAATTCAAAACGACCATTGACGAAATGTATAATTACATTGGGATATTGATATATATGTCAATCTATCGTTACCCGAATTTGAAAAGCTACTGGGGAAGAAATGCGTTTGAACCCATACGATACTGCATGACACGAAGCAAATTCGAACTGATTAAACAATATTTCTCAATGCGTGATGAAAGAAAACGTATCAAAAAGGGAGAACCTGGATATGATCCCCAGTTCCGTATGCGTTACTATCTTAACCAAAGGTTTGACTCCATTCCAAAGCAGGCACGTCTTTGTGTCGACGAACAGATGTGTAGCACGAAAATGAAGCACCACCTGCGGCAATATATGTCTAATAAGCCCCACAAATGGGGTATAAAGCTATTCGTACTGTGCCATTCTTTTGGATATGCTTACCGCTTTGAGGTCTACACTGGCGCAGGTGATAATGTAATCCTGCCTGGTCACCCAGATCTTGGTGCTGCGGCTAACATTGTTGTACGTTTAACAAATACGGTAAATACTTTCAAGCACCACATAATTTATTTCGACAATTTTTACACGTCATTACCTTTAATGGTCTATCTGCGTGCCAAAGGTATTTATAGCCTTGGCACTGTGCGTGAAAATCGTATCCCGAATTGTAAGCTGCCAAATGATAATTCCATTAAAAAGGAGACTAGAGGATTTTCGGATGAGTATGTGGGCACATCTTGTGGTGTCCAAGTAAGCAATGTGTTGTGGAAAGACAACAAAGCCGTCCGCTTGCTGTCCACTTATGTTGGAGTCTAGCCATTTATAACGAACAGTTCGCATGATGGAGTATCAAAGATCGCTAGATAGGAAAAGAAATTGAAGCAGTACTTAGACATTGATTGGCCGTCAGCCGATTGGAGCAACAAGGGGATAAAGCGTACTGACATCACACGTCCATGCATACTGAAAATTTGTGTGTACGTTGATGCCGTGCGCTCTGTCCTTGCGGCTCACAATTGGTAGTGCGACTATACTCTCCACGCGAGGGCGGCTGGAAGCAGATCCTTGGTAGGGTCATGTCTCTGCCAAGGGTGCTGACCAATTGTAGTCGGGCGAGAGAAGAAAACTCTATAAAATTACCCCAATCCAAGGTGGAACAGCATTGTGCCGAGGGATTCGTGGCCGAGGGGGTGCTCGGTCTCTACTTTGCGAACTCTGGATACCTGCCGACCTCCAGTTTAAATTAGGCTTCCCGCGATACACGGGCTATGTCGCGGGTGACCGTCCTTCCCGTCTACTCGTGGGATTCAAATATGAAATCAATAAACAAAAGCAAAAACACAGTGACCGGGACACTCTCAAACCCGGGGGGACAAGCCAATCCCTCTGTCGGTGGAAACACCCCCACGTCTGGTAAGCCAGCAGACGTCCACAAGCCCACCAGCGGCATAAGTGGAAAACGGGCAAGCCAGCCGTCATCCCACTTCGGTGGTCTGCCCAGCACCGCTCCTGGTGCAAGTGGTGTGCAACCAAAGGTTGCCAACTCGGCACCCAGGACGGTAGCGCCAACGGGCAACACCACAAAATCCGTTGCTCCTGAGGGAGTCAAAGCGTCCTTCCAGGACCGTAGGCGCGCAGCCGACATTCTCGGAAAAAGTCTGTCCGCTCAGCCCGCATCACCGGATGAGGTCTGACTAGTGGAGTGGGCCAGAAAATCATCCGATTTCAGCAGCCCCCCCGCCTCTGCCAGTCCAGCGAACGCCACGGCCGTGAGGATTCGCCCCGCAAGCAAGCGTTGACCTCCCACCCGTCCGCGCCGTTGCGAATCTTTCGCCGAGCCAAGGGAAGTGTCATTGGGTCCTGACAGGGCCACATGAGGTCATATCCCAGGATCGTGAGGATTATCGAAATGACTGCAGACGTTCGTCGCCTCATGACAGATCATGGTCCCCCCCCCCCCCCCCCCCCCCCCCTTGTCTGATGCAGGCTGGCATCAGGCACATTAAGCATAGCTTGTGATGACGATCTGCCGGGCTGCATAAGAAGGCGGTTGCAATGCTGGGAGAGATCTACCCTGGCGCGAAACTGGAGGCGGTGGACTGGAAGGATGTGCCCAGTAGACCTCGCACCAGGGTATGGGTTTCTGCCAAGCCCGAGGACCCCGAAAAGGTCCTGAAAATCTTCCAGCTGAGCAATCCCACGCTTGACACAGCTGATTGGAGGGTCGCCAAAGTCGACGAGCCAGAAGGCAACTCGAGGCAGGTGATCCTCATAATCAACGAGAGATCGGCGGAGGCACTAGCGGGTTCGGATGGCGCGGCTTACTACGGCTTCAAAACCGTAGCTATCCGCGTCTATAAAACCGACACCAAAAAGCTCTCGGCAGCAGACGAGGAGCTCCCTGATAAACCGGTTGACACTACAGACAATTGTGTCAACCGGCCTGTAGCAGTGGGTACCACAGACAATGGTGCCCCCCGTCAAGACCCTGGTATGGAGTCGGCAGATGGGAAGGAGGCCGGCTACCACTCAGAGGGCTCTGAATTGGCCCATGACATGGCCAAGCTAGCGAGCTTCAGTGAAGAGTCCCTTGACTTGGATGACACGGTCGAGGAAGCGAACAGGACAGTGGTGGAGCGTCGGCCTGAAGATGTCACTAAGACTTCTTCAGATTAACCTCCACCACTGCAAAGCGGCGGCGGCCGCTCTGCTGCTCCGCATGAGCCAATGTGGAGCAGACGTTGTCCTCATCCAGGAACCTTGGGTCTGTGGTGGCAAGTTGACTGGACTGGGGACCAAAGACTATAAGCTAATAGTAGCCCAAAATAAAGGTAAAATTCGCACCTGCATTCTAGCAAAAAAACACCTAAATATATTTTTGCTCCCTAACTACAGCGATGGAGACAACACAGCTGTCTGCCTGGAGTTGAAGGCTGGGAATGTGAGAGTTTGCTCAACATACTTGGCCCATGACCCCCAAGGGCCATTCCCACATCCACTCCTGCAAGGGTTGGTGACCGACAGCGAAACCACGCACACCGAGCTCATAATTGGGTGTGACGCCAACGCCCATCATCATCAGTGGGGAAGCACTGACACAAATGAACGGGGTGAGTTGCTTTTTAACTACATTCTGTCCACTAACCTCATGATTTGTAATACGGGCAACGACCCAACCTTCATTACAAAGAACAGGGAAGAAGTACTAGATATTACGCTAGTCTCAACCTCCCTCTGTAGCAAACTAACAAGATGGAGAGTGCTAGACGAGCACTCCTTCTCAGACCATAGATATATCGAAATAGTCTTTTCGTTCGACGTACCCAAGCCCAAATGGCACCAGAATGTTAGACGTACAAACTGGTCCACTTTCAAAAATCACTTAAACACTCTCGTCCCTGAGTCCCCCCCACTGGGAAACCCCACTACTGAAACCACAGACCTACTTATAAAAAGCTTACGGAGGCATGCGAGTCCGTCCTAAACGAGTCGTGCCCCCGTAGCAAACCCAGAGGTAAGACTAAGCCACCATGGTGGTCTCCCCAACTGGGTGAGCTGCGTAAGACATCACGCAAGCTTTTTAATAAAGCTAGGTCTCTCGGAGATGACCAGTCATGGAGTCTCTACAAAACCAGCCTCGCCTCCTATAAGAAGGCACTCAGACAAGCTAAACGCTCCTCATGGCAGACATTCTGCTCTAATATCGAAAGTACCACAGAGGCCGCAAGGCTCAGAAAAGTTCTTCCTCAAACCACCCCATCGGTAGGTTTTCTCAAAAAACCAGATGGCTCATGGACTTCGTCCAGCTCTGAGTCCTTAGAACTCTTGATGGAAACTCATTTTCCGGGCTGCTCAGCAGTAGCAATCCCACAGACAAACACAGGGGTTCATATGGATAGACCTTCCACAAACTTCCTGACTAAAGAATTAATCTCATGGGCTATCAACAGCTTCATGCCCATCAAATCCCCAGGGCCAGACGGCATCTTTCCAGCCCAACTGCAGCATGCAGGTGAGACTGCCTTAAACTGGCTCCTACAAATTTTCACTGGAGTCTGGACGACGGGACTCATCCCAAAGCCCTGGCTTGAATCCAAAGTCGTCTTCATTCCAAAGGCGGGCAAAGCCTCCCACACAACTCCCAAGGACTTTCGTCCAATAAGCCTAACATCCTTTCTACTCAAGACCTTTGAAAGGGTGCTGGGCCTTCACTTAAGGAATTCGATACCGACACATCAATTCTCCCGTGCGCAACATGCGTATCAAAAAGGCAAATCCACGGAAACAGCACTTCATGCTGTAATCTCCACAGTGGAAAAATCGCTTCACCAGAAGGATTATTCTCTAGTCGCCTTCCTTGACATAGAGGGTGCTTTCAACAACGTCAACCCAGAGGCAATCACAGAGGCGCTAACGGATCTGGGTGTCGGGCACCGTGCTGTGCATCTGATCGATCAACTGCTAAGATGCAGGATCGTCAGGTCAACTCTCGGTTCCACGACAATCTCCAGGTCCGTCTTCAGAGGCACCCCTCAAGGTGGAGTTCTCTCTCCTCTCCTTTGGAACGTGGCAGTAAATTCTCTGCTGCGCTCCATTGAGGGAGGTGGCTGCAGGGTGATTGCCTATGCGGTTGACGTTGCGATTGTTTTCTCGGGAAAATTCCCCCAAACCCTGTGCGAACGCATGACCGTAGTGCTGCGCACTCTGTCCACTTGGGCAAAGAAAAACGGACTTGGACTGAACCCAGCGAAGACTGATCTTGTCCTCTTTACTAGGAAATATAAAATCCCGAATCTTAGGCCGCCCACCCTTGACGGGGTGGAACTAACCTTCAGCAAATCAGCCAAATACTTAGGGCTCACTTTAGACAGCAAAATGGACTGGAATCTTAACACCGAAGAGCGTGCAGAAAGTCGATCGGACTGAAATGGGGCATGGCCCCCCACATAACTCTGTGGCTGTACACGGCCATCATTCGGCCAATCCTACTGTACGGAGTATCAGTATGGTGGCCAACACTCTCAAAGAAAAAGTCAGTTCGCTTGCTAGGCAAGGTGCAGCGCACTGCAGGACTGACCGCCACTGGAGCCCTCAGAACAACCCCTAACGAGGCTCTCGATAATATACTCAATCTTTTGCCTATCGACCAGATGGGCAAACTAGTAGCAACCCTCTCAGCACTTCGCATGAGGGAAACAAACCAGTGGACCGCACAGACACACGGTCACTCAAGTATTCTCAATGGAAACTCGCTTCTTCCCCCAGCAACTGACTACTGCTGCCCTCACGAGTTTCTAAATACTTCTTTCCACTCAATTATCCCATCGAGGGAAGAGTGGAGAGAAGGGATACCAGGGCCGACAGACTCAATTAGAATTTTTACGGACGGTTCAAAGCTAGACAACCGGGTAGGGGGAGGTGTCTTCTGCGAAGAACTGTCCATAAATAATTCCTTTAATATACCTGACCATTGCAGTGTTTTCCAGGCAGAAATCACCGCTATACAAGAAGCGCTCAAATCCTTACAAGGAATTGAACGCTCTGCAGCCAAAATCTGCATCTTTTCTGATAGCCAAGCAGCTATCAAATCGCTCAACGCGATATCGTCGAACTCGATATCCGTCACAAACTGCCGCAAATCTCTGCAAGAGATGGCAGAGCAGTTCGATCTCTACCTCATATGGGTGCCCGGTCACAAAGGCATCGAGGGCAATTGTAGGGCGGATGAGCTGGCAAGACATGGTACTACCATGCCCCTCCTCTCGGATAAGGAGGGTTTGGGCATGCCCATGGCCAGCTGTAAACTTAAGATTCGCGAGCATTTCGAACGCGAAGCAAATAAAAGGTGGCAACACACCACCGGTAGATGCAATATAGCCAGACAGACATGGCCAACGCGCTGTAAAAAGCGCTCTTCAAGCCTAATCCACCTAAATAGATCAGGTTGTGCCTCCGTAGTGAGGGCTGTTACGGGGCACTGGCTAGTGGGATCTCATGCAGCGAGACTACTAGCCCCTTCTAACGATTTCTGCAGAAGCTGTCGGGACGAGGAAGAGGAGGAAACTGTTTCCCATCTTTTCTGCAACTGTCCTGCACTCTGCCAAAATAGAAATCGCTTTCTCGGTTCCTATTTCCTAACAGACCTCTCAGAGATAGCGAACACCACCCCCAAGAGTATTCTCTCCTTTATTCATGCTTCGGGCTGGAACCACGCCCTCTCAAATAGTATCACACACCCTGTTCTCGGGTAGACGGAGTTGTGGACGCAGTCCATCGCGGCATCACAATGGGCCAACAATTGGCCTAAGTGAGTGGAAGGGTCTCTCACCTGCCCACTACCGCTCTAACCTAACCTAACCTAGACATTGATTGTCCGCAAGTTATTCGCGAATACAACGCCCATATGGGCGTACCACATTAGAGCCAAAACTCAGGATTGCGCCACTCGAATATTTTATCATTGCATTGATATGGCAGCAACAAACGCTTTTATTTTATATAAGCGTATATTTAAAGAAAGACAGGAAACTGGAAAAGCGAGCAAGACGCTCGAACTCCCCGAATTTCGGGAAGCGATTGCAGCTGGATTGGTAGCACTGAAAAACAAGCAAATGCAAGGTCGCCCACGCAGTGCTCAATGGACAACACGGTCTCCACCCTGTCAGCGACCTTCACCGGGTCGATCTCCATTATCTCACCAACCCTTCCAACCAGATTTAAAGCGTGGTGAAAAATGTAAATATCCCATTTCAGATTTGCGGCATGACCAGCTTAATCATTTTCCTCGTTGGTTGGGTCGAGATAGTGGGCGAAAGTGGTGCAAACAATGCAAAACTTCACAAACTCAGTGTATATGCTCAAAATGTAATTTACACTTATGCTGCAAAGCTAACAAAAATTTTTTTTACGAATATCACAATAAACATAATTTCTTTCTCAGTTACGCAATAACGATTTTGTTTCGCTTGAAGCCCCAAAAGTGCCTTGAGGCACTTATTCATTCTTTCTTACATTACAGGTAAACGAAAGCTTCTACACCATTTCTGAAGTCATTTTTGAACTCAGTGACAAAAATATTACTTTAAAGAAATTATTCGACAACATTTGTTCAATTATTTTAGAAAGTAGCCTTAGAGGGTTAAGTTACTGCATGTTCTTAAATTTGGCCTATTTTCTGTATTCGCGATCATTTGTGAGTGGACGTGAGACACAAAACAATAAATTTAAAAGTCGAAAATTTATTTTCTGAAATTTATACACGTCCAGTACTATGGAATCAAAGTTGCAAAAATAATTACAACCGAATTGTGGTCGACAAATATTGGAACGTAATTTAAAAAGTATTGGAAACTCCAAGTAAGTATATATTTATATTATTGTGTGTAAATGTTACATTATAGATCGTAATAGTAGAGTATTACTTATTAGCGTTTTATCTGTGTGTACATATAACTTTTTGGCCAGTTCTTAAATTAATGTGATTAAATTGTGGTTGAACTTCATTCGTATTTTCATTATTATTTTGCAAATTTGTTTCTTAATTAATATCATAAGATCGATGATTGTGTTATGCAAAATGCAAATTCAACTTTTCATAATTTGATCAACGAAAGCGGGTTCTTACTCACTTGGCTTCCAGAGGAGACGCCATTTAGATTTAATAATTCCAAAGGCACATTCAATGCATCTTCGCGCTCTGGAAAGTTGACTACTGAAGTACTCTTTATCAGCATTAATATATCTTCTCAAATATGGTACTAAAAATGTTTCTAAAAGTGGATAAGCCTCATCACCGACAAAAACGTAGGCCATCTTAATATTTGATCTAGGCAAATAAAAATCCGGCGGAATAAACTGACGGTTTTTAAGTTGCTGATACAGTCGTGATGCACTAAATGTTCTTTTGCAATAAATTTGCATTCTGCATCTGCCACTTTTTTATAATTGAAACCGAATGGGGTGGACACCTAATGAAAGTTCCACAATTTCAAAAATTTGCCTGCTGTCTGTAGAATAATTTCTTTTGTAGGCTGTGGCATTTGCAGTGTATGTAGCTCCTCCCAGAGAACTAGTATGGTTTCTTGTACAATTACTGAGATTAAAGTCCTTCCAATTTTATATAAAAAAAGTCCTCAGTAGCTAAAAATCTGTAATTGCAAATCATTATACTCGATACCGAAGGTAAAGAGTATATTGGGTTTGTGCAATGTCCGTCATGGTGTCTGTCCGTCTGTCCGTCTGTATGAACGCATTTTTTTTCCACACCCTTCAAGCTAGAGACTTGAAACTTTCCAATTCTCTTTATCTATGGGATAGTAAATTAAAGTGTCAAGATAGGGGTTCTACGATAACTGGGGGGCTCGCAAATCGATAAATTCGATAACTCAAAACCGATAAATCCACATATTTCGCACATCCTGACAGCTAGAACTACCAAATTTGGTGAGAAGATAGCTACTAGCAACCCTCAAAAAACTGCATCAAAAATTTTGGAGCCCCGCCTACCCATTCCGCCCCCAGCCCCCCCGCATTTTAAAGTCAAAAAAGCCTATATCTCCCACAGTTTTTGAGCTATCGCCACCAAATTTGGTGCCAAGATAGGTGATGATGACCCCCCAAAAACTGCATCCAAAGTTTGGATGCCACGCCCACCAATACCGCACTAGCCACCCCCATCTGCCCCAAAGCTTCGTCAAAAACGGGAATGCGTGTATCTTCCAGAGTAGTGGAGCTATAGCCACCAAATTTGGTAGGAAGATAGCTGGCAACAACCCCAAAAGAATTGCATCAAAGTTTTGGAGCCACGCTCACCCATTCCGCCCCCAGCCCCCCCGCATTTTTAAGTCAAAAAAGCCTATATCTTTTACAGTTTTTGAGCTAGAGCCACCAAATTTGGTGCCAAGATAGGTGATGATGAACCCCCAAAAACTGCATCAAAAGTTTGGATGCCACGCCTACCAATACCGCCCTAGCCACCTCCAGCTGCCCCAACGCTTCGTCAAAAACGAGAATGCGTGTATCTTCCATATTTGTGGAGCTAGAGCCACCAAACTTGCCAGGAAGATAGCTTGCAACGACCCCCAAAAAACTGCATCAAAGTTTTGGAGCCACGCGCACCCCTTCTACCCCCTTTCCAAACCTTTTACAGTCTTTGAGTCTAGAGTCACCAAAATTTGTATGAAGGTAGCAATTGACATTCCACATAGATCTGCAGCAAAAATTTGAATGCCACTCCCACCCATACCACCCCCAGCCCCCCTTTCCCCACTTTTTACAAACTTTGAGCTAGAGTCACCAAATTTGGAAGGAAGGTAGCAATTGACATTCCACATAGATCTGCAGCAAAACTTTGGATGCCACGCCCACCCATACCGGCCCCAGCCCGCCTTTCCCCACTTTTTACAAACTTTGAGCTAGAGTCGCCAAAATTGGTATGAAGATAGCAATTGACATTCCACACAGATCTGCATCAAAACTTTGGATGCCACGCCCACCCATACCACCCCCAGCTCCCCATTCCCCACATTTAACAATTTTCGAGCTAGAGTCACCAAATTAGGTATGAAGATAGCAATTGACATTCCACAAAGATCTGCATCAAAAATTTGGATGCCACGCCCAGCCATACTGCCCCCAGCCCCCCTTTCCGCACTCTTTACAAACTTTCAGCTAGAGTCACCAAATTTGGAAGGAAGATAGTTGGTTGCATCCCTATCTGCATCGGAGAAACTTTAAGGCAGAGTACACCCCTGCCCCATCCGTACCCCTTTGCAATCAGGCCTCTCTTTACCTGTTTTAATACTGGTATCGAGTATGCCGCAGTCGGTTGCGTCCGACTGCAACGTTTCCTCTTGTTTATATATTGGGTTTGTGCAATGTCTGTCATGGTGTCCGTCCGTTTGTATGAACGGAATTTTTTTCCACACCCTTCAAGCTAGAGGCTTGAAACTTTCCAGTTCTCTTAATATGTGGCATAGTAAGTTAAAGTGTCAAGTTCTACGATAACCGGGGGGCTGGAAAATCGATAAATTCTATAACTCAAAACCGATAAATCCACATATTTCGCACATCCTTACAGCTAGAACCACCAAATTTGGTAAGAAGATAACGACTAGCAACTCCCAAAAAACTGCATCATTTTGGAGCCACGCCCACCCATTCCACCCCTGCCCTAGCCGCCACATCCAACCGAACGCTTCGTTGAAAACGGGAATGCGTTTATCTCTCAGAGTTGTGGAGCTAGTGCCACCGAATTTGGTAGGAAGATTGCTGGCAACGATCCCGAAAAATCTGCATCAAAGTTTTGGAGCCACGCCTACCCATTCCATCGCCTTTTCCCCACCTTTTACAAACTTTGAGCTAGAGTCACCAAATTTAGAAGGAAGGCAGCTGGTGGCATCCCCATCTGCATCGGAAAATTTGTAAAGGCAGTGTATTTCCCTGCCGCATTCGTACCCCTTGGCAACCAGGCCTCTTTTTTACCGGCTTTAATACTGGTAACGAGTAAACCGCAGTCGGTGGCGTCCGACTGCAACGTTTCCACTTGTTTGCTTTAGTAATGGTAATAAATCCTTTTTTTTTTTTTTAGAGGATTGTTTAAAGAAGAAATGGAAGAACATTCGTGACCAGATTTGAACTGAATTTAAAAAAATTCCAGTTGCAAAGTCTGGAGATTGTGGCATTTCGGAGAAGCACTACTGAAATTATACAACTTGGCCACATTTTAAGTCTCTGCTTTTCCTCAAAGACCAAATGAGGCCCAGGAAATCAGTGGCATATTTAGAGGCTTCCTCTTCAAGATTCGGTTCAGAAGCTTTTTTGCATGAATCATCTATAGAAGAGATAATATCTGAAGAGCTCAGTGAGTGTCAAAAGTTGACATTGACATCGTCGTATAGCTATAAAACTTTCCTGGATGCTATATAAATTAGCAAACTCAACCTTTTGTTTTCGGTTTTGGTCAGGTGGATAGATGCACAAATTAACTGTCGCAACCGAAGCAAAAATTCTTCGCCCAAATCAACAAGTATGAAGCTCTTATAGAGTCGTCATGAGGCCAAATTCTGACTGGCAGTTGGAATATGAAATCGTGGCGACACGTCTCTCACAGAGCGCTGTTGTAGACTTTTTTCTCTGCCAGCGCATTTCGTGCCCGATTTGCAAGTCACTCTGTTTGCCGACTGTGCTCCGCTTTTTTTCCCTCATAGCACAGCCAGGCAGCCATACTGTGTGTATGCGCTTGTATGCCAGCGATATTCTAGCACTTGTTTTTTCGGCTGATCGCCTGTTATCTCATGCTTATGAGCGTGTGTATTCTTCATTAATTCATATAGTTTGTCTCCTTCTTTTGCGTTTTTGTGACCTAGCTTTAAAGCAGCAATACACAAATGTATATTCATATCAACATTCGTATATTTTTATATAAATGGGCGTTTTCATATGTTTGCAGTTTTGGTGGACCTGGGCTTTGTAGTTATTTTTGATATTTGTTTTCGGCTAGCTCCCATAAGCATGTGTGTGGGTCCCTGTATATCAACATGACATATTTAAATGTTTGCCATGGCGTTCATTGACCTTTCTGTACTATTATGAATTTCGGCAAGCCTTAAACAGCCAATATTTCGATTAAAAATTGTGCATATTTGTATTTTGCCTACAAAAACCTATGAAAAACCATACTTCCAAGGCAGTAAAATATCATTTTTAGTGCTGGTGGATAATTTGCAGGAACAGGCGTGCAGGAGTTTCTGAGTTCTTTTATGATTTTTATTTAAGATCTGCCCGTGTGGCAATTATTAAATTGTATAGCTTGATAACTTGGGAGTAGTAAGTTAAGGTGACGTTAGGAGTGTTAAGGAGCTAGTGTGGGGAGAGGATAAGTTGTTTTCTAGGCGTGGGAGGTTGATCGGGTGGATTCTGAAGTCTTCTCATGGTCGGACTGTTGTCCAGGAGGGATAGGGCAAGATTGCTGGGGTGGTTGTGCAGTCATGTTTGTGATAGCCCCTTTGTCCAGTGCCATGCACAGTTGACTGAGTAAGGTGGCGTTGTCGTGGTACACGTGAGCACCAGATATGATTCGGAGTGCTTTGTTTTGGAATCTATGGATCAATATCATATAACTCTTGCTCGCGGTACCCCACAGCTGGATGCCATAAACCCAGATGTGCCTGAGAATGGCCTTGTAAACTTGTAGCTAAACTCTTAGTTTCACCTTGGACTTTCTGCCGATTAGCCAGTAGTACTGTCTCAGCCTCATGTTAGCCTGTTTCTGTTTGCGGGCGAGGTGCAAACGCCATGTGAGCCTTTTATGCAAAGTGATACCTAGGTATTTTGGAGCTGCCTCCTCAGGAATCACTGTTCCCCCTAGATAGACGGGCGGACAATTACCCGGGGGCAGAGGGAACGTGGTTTATTAGATTTTTTATTAATTCGGAGGCGTCCTGGGGCAGAGAAGTGGTGGCGAGAAAAGCGGTGTCGTCAGCGTATGTGGCTACAATAAGGTTACCGTAAGGTAGGGGGGAGAATCTTAAGCGCCATGGCGTCGATGCCGTCGATGGCGAGGCGATGTCTTACTCGATGTCCTGTGCAATCGCTGGTTGAATCGTCGTGTCGCAGGGACTTGGAGGTTCTAGGAATATTCTGGGGACCTCGGTATATTCAGCAGTGCATATCTCGAAGGGCGAAGAAGACATTGTAAAGATGATCCGCAAATGCCTGGGCGCATTCGCTGTTGGACCGGCACCACTCACCCCTTGCATTTTTAACTGGCACTGCTCTCTTGACGGGCCTACTGATATGTCGCGTTACCTGGCAGATATTGTGCTGGGATCACCGGGCTTGACGTCCAGGAGCTCATCAAGCGCGCTCCTTCTTGAACTCAGTAGCAGCTCTTTGAGTTGCTCTAGGGGGCTGCGTAACGCGAACCAAAGGAGTGTTTGGCGTCGAAGACACTGTTAATGATGAGGCCGAGACCGTCCAGTAGTTGGCTGAAATCGTTTTCTTTGACGTCGTGTCTGGAAGGGACATTCGTGTTTATCCATTCATCTGTGCGCGCTGAACCCAGTCTTCTTATAAGCCAGGCAGCTCAACATACTTTTATTGATTGATTTATTCCTTATGAATTTTAGTGCTACAAGTAGAAGTACTTATTAATTAATGCACTAGTCACATTTTAAAATTGCTGTTTAAGATTACAAAATATTAAACCAAGTAGAAATTTGCAATCAGAATCTTAACCGTATTGACTATAGGTATTACTCTTATAAACCTTAATTAATGTTATTATTTTTATGTATCATCAAATATGTTGCTGTAAGTATGATTTTAGCTTAGATCGAAAACCTGATGTGCTTCTTACGGTCTTAATTTCAAATGGCAGCTGATTCTAAAGTCGGGCACCCCATTAAAAGAAGTGCCTGTCAGAGGATGCAAGCTTAGTTCTCGGACAAACAACATTACAGGTCCTTAATGATACCGCAAAGCGTAAAATGTCATATAAATAACCAGGCGTTCTTGTGCATATTATTTGCTGAATCAGATTTTAAGTCTTGTTCTTCGTCCAGTTTCTTAAGTCTAAGTCAAAAATACGATTTGCAAAACATGTAACATGAACATACCTATAAAGGCCGGCCGCACACCGGAGCCATCAAAACGTTTTATGTTGGTCTTTGTTGGTCCGACAAAAAAACATTTTTTTTGATATCGCACACCAAAACCAACACCTTTCGACAAGCATTTTGTTTTCGACTTTTTGTTGGCTTCGGTGTACGATACAATCAAACATAATTTTTAGTCTTGTTCAAAATGTCATCTAATTCCATAAAATAGAGGTTTGAATTTTTTTGTACAGTTTGCTAATAAAATATATAATATAAATATTATAAGGTTTTGGATGTTCAAGATGTATGTCCAAACCACACTGTGTTCTCACCATCACTTTTAAACCAGAGAAAATATATTTTTGTCGAAGCCCAACATAATTCCACCCAACAGCATTCGACAAAATAAAAACGTTTGTTGGGCTTTGCCGAATGCTGTTTTGCTTGTTGGATTCAGTGTGCGCAGCTCCATAAGCAACCGTGTAATGTTCGTCACGAACACTTGTATAAAGATGTTGGTTGGGTTCGGTGTGCGCAGCCCCCATGAAACTCTATAGAAAAACGGCTTGCGACAATGCTATGGTTTTTTGTTTGTCGGTCTTGGTGTGTGGCCGGCCATAAGAAGCAATGGATTCATGTTCGGTTCGACAAAAAAAAAAACGCTTAAAGACGTTTTGTTGGCTCCGGTGTGCGGCCGGCCTAAGTCAAAACGCGTAACGTGCTATACTATTAAAGGCTACTTTAAGCTTATGCTGACTAGCAATATCGCAATTTGCAAATATTTCTATGCCATAAAATAGTATGGGGGTAACAAGAGTTTTGGTGATGGTTAGCCTTGTTTTCACCGGCAGCCAAGTCTGTGTTAGCGCAAGCTGCTGATGAACGCCATAGGTCTTCCTTACAGCCTTATTGACCTGGTCTTTCCATGTCACTGTGTTATTAAGGCCTGTACGCATGAGCCCCGTACAGCTCCCGTACCTTATACATGAGTTTTACGACCGTAACAACAAGTGTTGGAAAAAGCACATATTGTGGCGGTAGGCTTATAACTTTCTCTAAATAAACTGAAAATGCAGCTATGTTTTGTATACTTGAATTAGACATCTGCATGATTCCACTCACATCATACCGTTCATTGAATACATTCGAGAAGAATCGAATAGAATGAGGGGAATGCAAGAAATGAAACGACATGGTATGAGTATGAGTTCGCGTTTTGCTTCAAAGTTTATGATCTTCAACGAAATGAAAGAGAACGAATGAAGCGTAAAGCGAAATGAGACAAGTGGTAATGAAAAAAAATATTCGAATGATTCGAGTTGTTGCGTATGTATTCAGTGTATTCTTTTTCTTCGAGCTGCAACGACGCAAACATGGACAACCTATTAATAAAAGAAGCCGACAAGTCTGTATGTACTCGTAGTGCGCATTTTGTTTGTTTAATGTATATATATTTATAACAATTTGTTTATTTGTTTTTTTCGTGCTTAGATATTAACCTGTGTTCTCAAACGCGAGAAATTTAATTACAGAAAAGCGTTGTCAAATCGCCACCAATCCGGAAAACATTAACAAAATAATGTTTTTGCATTCAAATTTAAGTTAGTTATATTGATATTTTAGAAATAAGTTTAATAAAAAACCAAGAATATGAATATAAAAACGCATTTCATTGCTTCATATGTTTCCACTTGTTTACAGTTGCAATTCGAATCGTTCGAATGAGTTTCTATGTACTCACTCCATTCAATTCGTTTCTCTTTCTCTATTCTTTGTGCGTCTGAGTCGTACGTAAGCGAGCCTACTAACTCACACCAGTTTGACTTTGCATTCAAATTCACTCAACTCATTTGAGCATTGTGCATTTGAATGTGATTTTTTTGCCACTCATGCAGATGTCTAATATTAACTAACCATGGCTGCATACTCATATTACCCAATACAGCCTAACAGCTCGGCCAACCTGACAATTTAGATCGTCCTCGATCTACATATTTCGTATTATAATCGTAAATTATTAGTAAATGTGTAAATAAATTAAAAAATACATTAATAATTAAACCTAGTCAACAAATAAATAAAATTATAAGAATATTAAAAAAAGTTATTCAGAGTCAGAGCAATCTCCACACTGATCACACCAATCTGCCCATTTCCGCAACCGACATGCCTCAACTATGCCTTCATATGGAACTTGGGTGATCTGACCATTTTCAATATCCACCATCAATATCTAAACGTAACGATCATTCGGTAATACCTTCGTTACGCAATATGGACCTTTATACTTGGGGACAAATTTTTATTTGTGCCAATCGTGGTATCAATGTTTCTTAATACAACAAAATCATCAACTGCGAACTTGAAATGAGCCTTATGATTTTCCTCAAATTGCTCAGCACTTTTCCTTTGACTTTCATCGATGTTATTAAACGCCTTTTTACGAATTTCAAAAAGATCGCGATTAACAATCACCTTTTCATCCAAATATTCTGTCGACGCATCAATATCACTACCTCGCTGCTGAACTCCAAATAATAAAACTGAGGGTTTAATAACGTTTAACGTTTTTAATAACGAACAAGACGCTGGAACCAATTGTGTACGTTTACTAGACATCTGCATGATTCCACTCACATCATACCGTTCATTGAATACATTCGAGAAGAATCGAATAGAATGAGGGGAATGCAAGAAATGAAACGACATGGTATGAGTATGAGTTCGCGTTTTGCTTCATAGTTTATGATCTTCAACGAAATGAAAGAGAACGAATGAAGCGTAAAGCGAAATGAGACAAGTGGTAATGCAAAAAATATTCGAATGATTCGAGTTGTTGCGTATGTATTCAGTGTATTCTTTTTTTTCGAGCTGCAACGACGCAAACATGGACAACCTATTAATAAAAGAAGCCGACAAGTCTGTATGTACTCGTAGTGCGCATTTTGTTTGTTTAATGTATATATATTTATAACAATTTGTTTATTTGTTTTTTCGTGCTTAGATATCAACCTGTGTTGGGTATTAAACTGTATATTTGTGACCTGTCCATAAGTGTTTTTTGTGCTATTTTTTCAGAGTTAATTCAATTTCAAATCGCCACCAATCCGGAAAACATTAACAAAATAATGTTTTTGCATTCAAATTTAAGTTAGTTATATTGATATTTTAGAAATAAGTTTAATAAAAAACCAAGAATATGAATATAAAAACGCATTTCATTGCTTCATATGTTTCCACTTGTTTACAGTTGCAATTCGAATCGTTCGAATGAGTTTCTATGTACTCACTCCATTCAATTCGTTTCTCTTTCTCTATTCTTTGTGCGTCTGAGTCGTACGTAAGCGAGCCTACTCACTCACACCAGTTTGACTTTGCATTCAAATTCACTCAACTCATTTTGAGCATTGTTCATTTGAATGTGATTTTTTTGCCACTCATGCAGATGTCTAACTTGAATTCAAAATAATGATTCACGACCAACGCGCGCTACTTTTGTGTTTGAGTACAGCTAACGCCCTGCTGCTGGCGGTTGTTAAAAAAAAGCAGGCTGCAAAACCAAAAAGCATTTTATTGAACCCATATTTGATGGGCAGAGCTGAGATTACCAAAGATTATGCTAAACATAACTGAAACCAATTAAAAGACTCAAAGCAAATTCACCTTACTGATCTATACCCTGTAATAGATCAGTAGCAGTACAATCCAGTTTATATGTTATTTAAATTGTATCTTATTAATTAATTAATATATTTTTATTCAATACTTCTTGCGCAGCATTGACTGCCAAAACAATAAGTATGGCTCTATTAGAGCCTGAATTAGGTCAACTTTGTTAATATTTTCCGAAAAATGTATAGGCCGGCTCTTGCCCGACATGTTGTTGCTTTTTTTACGACCGTAAATAGCTGCTGAAAGCTATTTACTGACTTCAACACTACCGTACCACCAGTACAGAACAGAACTGCATACCGAAAATGTTAGTACGGTACTGACGCTGTACGAAACCATTTTTTTTATGTGTTTAGTTTTTACTGAAGTTTTTACTGTACGGGAGCTGTACAGCCCGTACAGTACAGGCTTTACAGGCCTACAGGTACAGGCCTTTAAATGTTATTACTAAATTATCAGCCTTATCCACATACTTTATTTCTACATTATCAACACACAGTTTACTGAAATTGCCAACATTTAATTTTTTCTTATAAATATATATGTATATTATAAATAACAAAACATTTAGAATTAGAGGTGTTCAAACAAAGACCATTGCTACTTGCCCATCGACATACACGTAACAAATCATTATTAGAAACATGACACACTGGTTAATCTGACTAACAGGACGACTCACATATAATTGGACATCATCAGCGTACATATGAGCTTCACACATAGACAAAACATTTGGAAGATCATTAACATAAATTGCAAAAAAAAGATGACAAAGAATTGATCCCTGTGGAACACAACGGGTTGTTGTTATGAGGTCGGAGGTGGAGCGTTGTGCAATGACGGCCTGTTTTCTATTGTACAAATATGAGGACATAAGCTTAACTGCCGTGTTGGAAAAGTTATAAAGTTTGCTTAACTTTGTTGTCCAAATTTCATGGCTTGCCGTGTCAAAAGCTTTACTAAAGTCAAGAAGCATTAAAAAAAAGTACTTTGCGTCGGACCACAGGGGCGATGTGTAAACATATTTTTAAGTTTTTACAACTTTTTGTATGTTTTTGTCATTATTTATTGGGCCGACCGATAACCCTCTACCGCATACGAAATGAAATATGAAATGTGGCTTATCACTTTCCAGACTTTAATTTATTGTACAGTTATAATTAAATAAATTAAAGTATTGACAGTGTGAATCCATATATTCGTGTTTCGTGCGTGCTTTGTATGCGGTAGAGGGTTAAATAAATATAAGAATTACCATGGAGAAATTAAGCGCGCAGCTATAATGTTTAAAAAAGGCCCGTGCAATGGGAGGTATGCCATGTAATGCAAGCGCGAGCAGTTGGAAAGTCAAAATTTAGAAAATGCTGATTTATAAGTGTGTGGCATAAAGGTGGAATAAGTTGTAAAACTTTTTTAAACCACAATCCGCGAGTAAAAGCAACCCAAATAACTTATTAAAAGTCGCTGTGTCAAAACGCCGCGACAAATAAATCTAACTCAGTTTGCTTACTAAACAGCAATAGCTTTAAAAAAAAGTGTGAAGAACGGCATAGCGACATAATCTCGCCGCCATAATCTCACCGTTTTCAAAACGTCATAAGACTGCGCGAGGCTATGTCGTTTCCCAACGACATAAGATCGCCGAGAAAAAAACGACATAAGATCGCCGAAAAATTGTATTGGCGCGATTGTGGCGATTATATCGTTACCTCATAAAACAGAAGAAATCTATACACAACAACTAAAAATAAGCATATTTTGAAAGCATTTGAAAAATTTATGATAAGAAATAATCAGAGAAAATTAAGAAATTTATTGAAAGAAAAAAAAAAAAAAATTATATGTTCTCAACTGCAACACACATGTATTTCAATTATATCGCCTTATCAACACGGTTTTGTTAGGCGAAGATATACTACCACAAACCTTATTGAATTCACTTCGCTTGTTATCAAAGGGTTTCGCGAAAAAAATGTAAACTGACGTTGTATCTTATTAATTTTAATTTTATTTATTTATTTATTTATTCATGTACGATTCTTAGTGCTACAGTATCGCTACTATAAATTTATGCACTAATCACTATGTGTCAACATTCTTGAAATCAAACTTAAGCTATACATTTAATTCTTAAGGAATAATTTTAACATGATTTATTATTTTATTTCTATTAAATTAATTATACGATTATTACATTAAAGTTTTTAAGTTTTAATTACCAAAATGTGCTTTTAACTTATTATTAAATTGATGTGCGCTGGAGATGGATTTTAAATCTGACGGCAGGTTATTCCATAGCCGAACAGCGTAGATGTAAAATTGCCTATCGGAGCATGCTAGCTTGGTTCTCATACAAGTAAGGTTAAGGACTCGGGGTGATGTGGCGAATTTAAGTTGATCAAACAAGTACTCAGGCTTTTTCGTGTAAATTACTTTATGTAAGAAGAGGAGGACTCTGACATTTATTAAAGACAACAGGTCTAGGCCAAATAGTTGCTTAGCAAAGCTAGTTATATGGTCGCCCCTTTTCAGACCAAACACATATCGAGCTATACTATTAAATGCAACTTGGAGTTTGTTGTAGCTGCTTGCATCACACTTTGCAAAAATCTCTATTCCATAAAATAGTACTGGTATAGCTAGCGCCTTAGCTATCATCGACCTGATCTCTATAGTTAAAAATTGTTGGGTTAAGGACAGTTGTCTAAGAACACCGTGGCATTTACCCACAACTTTATTTATATGATTGCTCCATGATAGTGTCCTGTTAAATGTTATTCCTAGGTTTTCGGCTTTATCTACATAACTTATTTCTACATTGTCAATACTAAGCTTAATAAAACTGTCAATATTCAGGTACTTTTTGTATATCACTATACACTTAGACTTTGACGGGTTGATACACAGACCATTACGAGACGCCCATTTACTGACACATAACAAATCATCGTTACAGATACGGATACATTCATTGATTAGACTTACAGGACGACTGACATACATTTGGACATCATCAGCATATAAGTGAACATTACAGTTTGACAATACACTAGGCAGGTCATTTATATATATCGTGAAGAGGAGAGGTCCCAAAATAGATCCTTGTGGGACACCACGAGAGACTGATAAAAGATCAGAGATTTTGTTATGGGCAACAACGGCTTGTCTGCGATTACATAAATATGTGGACAATAATTTGGTTGCAGTTTGACTAAAATTATACATCCTTCTTAGCTTCGTCAGTAATATATCGTGGTTAACCGTGTCGAATGCTTTACTAAAGTCAAGGAGTGTCAAGAAAGTAACTTCACTATTGTCCATGTGGTGTCGAATGTCTTCGATAACTTTTACTAGCGCCGTTGTACAACTTCTACCCATTCGGAACCCAGATTGCTTTTGATTGAGAAGTCTATTTGCATTTAGGAAGAAATTTATTTGCGAAGCCAGTATGTGTTCGAAAATTTTTGAAATGTAAGGCAGTATTGATATGGGCCTAAAATCTTGATTTACCTTAGGGATAGGCAATACTTTGGCAACTTTCCATTGGTCAGGAAAATGGGATGTTGTGATCGCTGTGTTAAAAATATGAGTAATGTGACCAATTATAAGTGGTAGAATTATTTTTATAAATTTCGGATCTATGTGATCCAAGCCGGTAGCATTGGATTTTATTTTTCCAATAGACTGCAAAACATCACATTGGTTGACAATACTAAAATCAAAACTATTACTACCGTTACTAAGAGACTGGGAGCACACATACGGATTACACACTGTTACCGGAACATTAAGGTTTACAAATTTGTTGTTTAGAACATTAACATCTACATTACTATCTAAAACAGAAGTCACCTTACCAATCCCCATTCTTTTTATATCTTTCCAAATGCTACTGGTGGTCAGCGCATTCTTAAATTTTGAGTTAAAATACAGGCTTTTGGCTCTGCTGATCATTTGGTTTACACTACGTCTATGTAACTTAAATGTAGTGTACAGTCTATCAGTCTTGTAACGTTTCCATCTTTCGTAGGCCTCGTCCCTAATTTGTATGGCAAACTTGATGTCATTATTAAACCATGACTTAATTTTAGGCCTAACTTTTTTAGACCTAAGTGGTACATATTTATTGTACAGGTAACCGATACTATGTTGCACATGACTAATTTGGGTGTCGACTGAGGGAAATGAGTAAATTAAATTTAAATTTAACGAAGAGCCTTGGCACTCTTCGTAAAGGCTAGTGTAGTCTATATTTTTGAAGTCACGATACGTCACGGTTTGGTCATTGTAATTGGGAGAGATGTTGTAGGCTAGAAAAATAAGGTCATGCTTGGAAAACGAAGGAACAGAAAATTGGTCAAACGATATGACACGTTCACAATTATTAACAAAAAATAAGTCTAATAAGGTATTCGATGTAGCTGTATAGTGTGTCGGTGTGGAGGAGTTAACAAGCATTAAGCCAAGTGGCTCCATTTCATTCGAAAGATGTTTCTCCTTAATTATATTACTATTAAAGTCCCCAGTCAGTATGATGTCAGTATAAGTCAGTGATAAATGAGCAATTATGTCAATTATGCTGGAGTATTCAGTATGTCTATTGGGTCGATACAAGCAGCCAATAAGCATTTTTGTATCACAATTCGTATGTAGAAGTTCAATGAAAAGATATTCAATTAAGCTATCGTTTAACTGCTTGAGGACGACTTTGCATTTCAGTTTTTGATTCACAAATATTGCAACTCCTCCAGCATGACCAACACGATCAGAACGATACACACTATAACCACTACATTCAATTGACAAATCACCAAGATCAGGGACAAACCATGTTTCAGACACGCAAATAACATCAACATTGGAATTTACAAACAAATAACGAAACTCCTCTATCTTATTAACTAAGCTCTGAGCATTAATATGACATATCTTCAGCCCATCCTTCTTGCATAAGACCTTAACCATCGCATGGCTGTTCGTTATGGAATTGTTATTTCCTAACGGAGTTGAGTTGAAAAGGAATAAACATCATCAAGCGCACATCTGTTAATCTAATTTTAAATCTAAAGCACATAAAAACATTTAAACACAAGTAGAAGAGAAAACACTTAACAATACAGATATAAGAGAAAAGAGTATTATATATGAAGCTTACATTACTAAGAGCGAAAAAGATCAGGTGCATTTACAGTTGAGCTTTCGGCTTGCAGTCGAGAGAGTTTTTGTTTGCTGTCAATGCAAATAATTTCATCCGACTCTCTTATCTTCACGTGCACGAGCCCACGACGACAGAAAACTGCTGTAAGCATCTTGCTTCTCTTCATTTGCATCGCCTGTTTAAAAATTTGGTAATTATCTTTTGTGAGCTGTTCGTTGAGGTAAATGGGAACATTAGCATTAGCACGTGTGTCAAAGCCCAGCAAATCTAAGAGTAGTTGCGTTTTATTTGTTCGCCGGTAAACAGCTGCCGCGCGCAGAACTGTAATTTTGTCATGGAGGCTGTCAAATTTTATTAAAATTACCGGGTCAACCACGGTATTAGTGGCCTGTTGTTGTTTGACCCTATAAATTTCCCTTAGCCTGGGCGCTGGAGTGATCCCCAATGAGAACGATAAGCTGTTGAAAATCGTTCGCAACTGCTCACCCTCAACATACGGCACTCCATGCAGTCTCAAGTCATTGGCCACACTAGTACTCGCCTGTGCAGCCGACTTTGCCTCAAGTTCCGATACTTGTGCCTTTAAAGCCTGAACATCTACGGACTCCAGTTCTAACTTCTGTACCCGCTGCAGCAATCCCTTCAGATCCGCATTCATGCTATCCAGCCTCTCGTGGAGCACATGTAAAATGCGTTCCTCGGTCTCACCCATCTTGGCTGTAATCATGTTCGCCTGCTCCTCAAAGCGCTCATTTATGAGCTTGATGATAGCTGCAGAATCCTTGAGAATGCTGGGCTTTAGCTCCGCCGTAGAGTTTTCACGTACTCGCTTTGCTGTCGGTGCCATTTGAGTGTTTTTTGTTGAGTGTTTGTTTGAGAGTTTGTTGAGTGTAAAACAGCAGCTGTGTGCAGTTATTGTTGTTGAAAACAGCAGCCTAAAGAGTTTTGGCGATAGCTACACTGTTGTTTGTTGTTGCTTGTTTTCGTTAGCTTTGCCCGCGCTTGAACAATTATAACTACTAATATTGCGATTTTTGCGCAAAAAAAAATTAGAATTATAAAATCTGTTTAGCTTTTTGTGTTTATTTAGTATTTTTATGAACCAATACTCGGCAAAACACTCTGATTTAATTACTTTTTTGCGGAGCTCAATTTGAACGCGACTTAGTGCAACGAAAGTTCTTCTTCTTTTTGTTTACACCGATTTTGTAAGGCATTTGATTTTGAAAGTCATTCTCTGTTGCTTCAAAAATTAAATATTATTGGATTTCCATCAAATCTCTTATTGTGGCTTTCGGAGTACTTTTTTTCTTACCTCTGGTGTTCCCCAGGGGAGTCATCTTGGACCTTTGCTATTTAATCTGTTTATTAACGAACTTCCATCTGTTATTACTAACTCCAATATATGTTTGCTGATGATGTGAAGCTATGTTTCACATATAATGATGTTTCTCTTTGTAACTTTCTACAGGCGGATTTGTGCGCATTGTCGGTCTGGTGTCGTTTTAACTTACTGAATTTAAATTGTTCTAAATGTAAGGTCATGTTTTTTTGTAGAACTACCCCTCACACTGCTCACTACTTGCTTGATGCTTCACAAATTGACCGCGTGTTTGATTTTGAAGATTTAGGCACTATTCTTGATCCTTAATTAAAGTTTGACGCTCATATTTCGTCTATGGTCAATAAGGCCATTAATGTCTTTGGCTTCATCAAGCGAAGGTAGAAAGAGTTTAACGATCCCTATACCAATAAAACACTTTATACATCCCTAGTACGTCTCATAAGGATCTTGTGTGTGGTCTCCGCAATGCTCGATTCACAAGCATAGAATTAAATCTATGCAGGATCCGTTTCTGTTAAGCCGTACAACTATGTAAGGAGTATTATTTATTACTAATCTACTTAAAGGTGAAATCCACTCATCAGATCTTTTGAGTCGATTAAAATTAACTGTCCCAATTTTATTTTCCCGTAACTTTTCACCTTGTGTTCATTAGCAACTTTGTGTTATATTATCTGACATTAACAAGATCTATTCCGTTATTTTCTTTTCACCTCTTGCCCACATACCTCCCTTTAACCACCTGTTTAAATACTGGTTTCAGAGTATTTCGCAATCGGTTATGCCCGAATGCAACGTTTTCATTTGTTATTATTGTTTTTGATGCCGCTTTGTGCTTTTATTCAAATTTTAAAGCATCTCTAAACGGACTAATTGGCTTTGGCTAACGGGAATTGTATTTTGCGTCATTTCTTGGCACTTAAAAACCTTTTTGATACAGCATATGGCCAAGAGAGTCATTGAACTGGCAGTATGCCAGTCCTTTTGGGACAAGCCATTTAGCTATCTGCTGCCCAATGAAACACAAGTTAACCTATTAAATCGCATTAAAGCCACTTGTCAAAAAAAAAAAATACAATAGAACGTTTGTTTTCATGCTTTGCATTTGCAGCTTCGAAAAAAAGCTCTGGTCCTCCATTGCAATGGCGCAACATGCGTTTCTGTTTCCGAGAAAGTTGCACTTTTGTTAACTCGCAATGTGCAGTTACCCGTTTTTATACCCTTAACCCATAAAATGGGTAAATAAGGTTATAATGGTTTTGTGCAAAAGTATGTAACAGGCAGAAGGAAGCATCTCCGACCCCATAAAGTGTATATATTCTTGATCAGCATCAACAGCCGAGACGATATAGCCATGTCCGTCTGTCCGTCTGTCTGTCTGTCTGTCCGTCTGTCTGTCTGTCTGTCTGTATGACAGCGACCGGCAAAGTTAGCGTTTCCTATAGCTGGCTATAGGGCAGCAATTTTTTCGTTTTACGCTGTACGCTATAAAAAAACTAATACAAGCGCACGCTGTTCGGCTTTCGGCAGTTGTGTTGCTCCCACTTCGGCAAAGCAAATCAAGTCAGTTGCTGTTCAGCATTCACTAAGGCAAGACCTCGCTGCGCAATTTTTTTGAATGCCGAATATTAAACACTGCAAAAAAACTGAAATATGAATGAATTTTTTTTCAATGAAAATATGGATGGCGAGTCCCAATGTTTAATTTGCCTCCAAATTTTAGATTGTAGCAATATATAATTTTTAAAAAGGCATTTTAAAAAGAAACACAGCAATTATGAATTGCTAGAAAAAAATGAAATGAATGCCAACTTTTTCATTTTTCTCAGTGTACTGTTTTCTTCGTGCGCGAACACAGTTTTCAATACAAGCAAAGAGCAGTAAAAGTATAGATGTGTGAGTTTGCCGGTTGCTGCTGTATGAACGCGTGGATCTCAGAGACTACAAGAGCTAGAGACTTCTGCTTTTGTATTTAAGTTCTCTATACCATGAGCAGAACAAGTTTGCTTCAAATTATCGATAACTATTCTGGTTTCCGATATACACATGCAATCGATAACAATAAAATATCTAATTTGGAAAATGTAAAAATGCGGGTTGAAATAATGGGTAACGATAGAACTTTTCTGAAAAACTCTAATTTTATCGATTGAAGTTAAGTCAGTATACCAAAGTCAATTATAAATTTAATTTACATATTTATTGCAACTGGGTTCAGGGTATCTTCTAGTCGGGCTCTCCCGACTAGAGCCTTCTTACTTGTTATATACTTGTTATAAAAGTTATATTTTGAAGGAAAAAAGGAATAATCAGAAATATCACGTTTTCGTGAGTGCAACTATATGTGAAGCAAATGATAAGCTGTTAACATATAATTTAGAAAGTTTAGTGTTAAGGCCAGTAACGTTTTGATTGGCCAAACTAAGTAGTTTTGTTAGTTTTTTGCGACCGAGGTGGAGGCAACTGGGTGGTTTACAGGCGGTGCACTACTAACCATAATGCCTCCATTATTATTAATTTGCCTATTCTCATACTCCGTTACAACAAGCTGCACGGCCAGAATTTTTCCCAAGAAATTGTAAAAAAGAGTTCAGGCGGCACGCTCAACTTGAAAGAAGATATACTTCGGGCGTCTTAAAATTTAAACTTCTCAACAATAATAAGGAGAGAATCAATTTTACTTTTAACACAAGCTGTAACATCATCCGATAATGTATCGGATGCCAGCCTGGACACATATATATATTTAATATGTGCCACAACAACAAGAGGCTTGGGAGCCCCGGGTGAACCTACAGTAGAATTACTATGCACACAAGCTGTGGAATCGGAGGGCACTATTAAAAGATTGTTAGCTGGTAGAGAGTGAACGGTGGTTAAGTTATTACTAGAATTTCTAGCTGGCGAGTTAAAAACCATTAATGGGCCAGCAAGGACCCGTTGTGAAATTATTGCTTGGCACCAGTAGCGGCTTGGTTTGGTGGACTTCATTGGACACTAGGTGAAGAAGGACCCAAAGTCTTTTTGCGCTTCGGAGATTCGGTCATAGTCTTGCCGTTTTTAAAATTTGCCTCAAACTCTTTGAAAGCCGTTTGCAGATTATTAAAAGCTTTGTTCACAGACAAAAAGCTTAGGTGAGTCTGCCTTATGAATAGAGCGATTTCCTTCTCAACCTCATTGCAGGACTCAAAATACCATTTTAAGCCAGAGTCTGCAACTAAGCAGTCCTTTATTTTGGATGTAATCCAGCACATTTCATGTGGATCGCGTTGTCACGCAATAGTAGAGTACGTTGAAAGTTAAGGGCACGCAAAAACACAACCTTCATCAACGAAAGACAAACGATTGTATGTATTGAACAAGATTTTTACCCCCGAGGCTAGAGATACACCTCAATACACTTTTTTATTTTTATATTTTGTTTGTGTTGTGTAATATCAAATCGGTGTACTTGTCATTGTTATTCAATTAGTTTTGTAAGTAAAAACCTTTGTACTCGGTACGTTAATTGGCCGAGTGGGAGTCACGATTCGCCAAAATTCAGGAATCGCCCGTCGCGCCTAGCGTTTCTGCTTCAGACTAACGACCGAGGTAAAAATCGGAGTCTGACAAGCTAACCAGGAGGGTTGTTTTCACCGCCAAGCCACACGTGGTATTTTTTAGCCTCAGGGACCAAACGGCGAAGGCAACGGTCGACACCGGGGCCACTAGAAATTTCGTTAGCGGACGGTTTGATATAAGCCATAGAAAAGCCGTTGCGCACGAAGGTTATTCTAGCCGGTAAAGAAATAGCTAAAGACACACTCGTGATGCCATCCATGCTTGATAGTCTAACTCTGGGAATTTACTTCTTGTGTAAGATGGGGTTAACCATACAGAGCGGGAAGATGAAAATAGTTCTCCAGACCGCTGAAGCGCCAACTGGGGACACCCTGTATGAAAGACGTACAGGTAACCACGCGAGGAGCGAACTAAGAAGCAGTACCAGACGTCAAGGAGCTATAGCTGGGTCGGTTGGAGAAGTACCTCATGGACAGGACTCCAAATTAAGCGTGCGGTCGGAAGGCAGCAGTGTAGAAGGATTGGAATGGTCAGCGGACTTGTCGCTAATCGAAGAACTCCACGGCGTGTTCCACACAGCCGATCATCGCATTATTATGAGGGATGATAAGCCCATAATGCAGAGATATTATCCTAAGAACCCGGCGATGCAGCGCATTATCGAAGTGCAAGTGTTCGAGCTGATAGGGGCAGGAGCCATAGAACCATCACAGAGCCCTCATAAGGGCGCCCATTGTGCACGTTCGTAAGAAAACGAATGAGTGGAGGGTTTGCATTGACTATCGACAGCTCAATTCACATTCCATACCCGACGCGTACCATGTAGCAAGGATCAACCACATATTGGAACAGTTAAGGCACGCGCGCTACATATCGTCATTGGAATTGAAGAACGGATACGGGCAAATCCTGCGGCGGACAGAGGGAAATGTACAGCGCTTACGGTACCAAGCCGATGATTGTTACAATGGCGAGTCATGCAATTCGGGTTACATTCGGTGGGTGCGACATTCCAAAAAGCGTTGGACACGGCGATCGGCCCAGACATGGAAACCCGCGCGTTCCCTCATTAAGATGATATCATAGTGATAAGCGCAACAAAGGAGAAGTCTTTTGCCGGCTGAAAGCAGCGAATCAGAAGTTGAATCGGAAAAAGTGTTCTTTGTTCCAGAAGAATCTGGTGTACCTGGGACATTTAGTGAGCGACGAGGGACAGATCCGTCGAAGGTGAAAGCGATTATCAATCTGAAAGCCCCGAAAAACTTGAAGGAATTTCGACGGTGGCTCGGTTTAGCAGCGTGGTACCGGTGATTCGTGCCTAATTTTACTCCTGTGGAGCAGCCGATTGAAGAAGGCTAGGAATTTGTCGTGAAGCGTGGAGCAGCAAGCGGTGTTAGACAGCCTCAAACACTTTCTAACTACCGCTTATGTTCTGGCATGTCCCCACTTTGCTGAGAAGTTTACCCTTTAAACAGATATGAGTGATACTATCGACCAGCAGGAGCGGGTCATAGCCTACGCGAGTTGAAACTTGTCAAATGCAGAGAATGCCTAGAGATAGTATGGTCGATCAGGAAGCTGAACTGCTACCTGGAAGGCTATCGTTTTGAGGTGATCACAGCTAGATTGGATAGAAAGACCGTCAGGGAGGATGGTGCGCTGGGCGTTGGTGCTGCGGCAATATCAGTTCGACGTGCGTTATAAGATAGGTAAGCCGAACATAGTGCAGGGCAACCAGAAACGGGCATCGAAGGACCAAGGGAGAAATTACATTGGTGGAGAGAATATAGTCCTACTACAACGAGTTGGTCCTATTAAGGAACCACCAGCGCATTCCGCCAATCGGTGGAAAAATCCCCGATTCGAGAGGAACAATATCTGTGTTGTCAGTGGTACCTACGCGGTGGTCTGACCTCGTACGCTTCCCTGATTGATCGGTTCGACGGCGAGCCCCTAGTGCTCCATCGCGGACAAAACTAACCTCCATCTTGCTAATACTTTCAGCAGATTATAAATCGTCTTGTTACGTGAGCTTTGTCCAGACCGAATTCTGTACCTCAGCTGTAAATTCACCAACATCAGCGCTTAACCTGCACTTGCATTAAGAAAAGTGTGGAAAAAAGCATAAGCACTGATGATTCATGCACATGCTCACATTGGCAGTATTTGAAACAGTTGATTTGGTTTTTGTTTTGCTTAAATTATCTGTATCTGCTGGATTTATGATTTTTTTTGTAATTGGTTCAGGTGTTGTTGTTGTTGTTATAACGCAGGCATAGGTGGCATTATGTATTTAGATATATGTATTTAGTTTGGCTTGCACTTAAATGTATTTATTTATTGGACGTAGATGTACTAACGAACAGTACAGTCAAGTGGCCCAACGATACCAAGCACCGGCTTGTTAACGCGCGGACCCACGCAGAAAGCGACCCACCTCCCGCCCGTCCGACCGAGGGGCACTCCGCTTATCGTGCGGTTACGATGATCGCGAACATGCAGACAAATGACACAAAACAAATTTTTTAGTAGAGCAAGTAGGAATGGCACTGTGTATTAAGTGGGAAAGATCGTTATAAATATAACACAGAATACGAAAAGGGTTATGAAGACCATAATTAGAATTACAAGATTGAAGAGATGTGGGTACAAAATTTCTAGTATTTATAATAGGAACAGCAAAGTTAATTTGGTTAATTAATTTAGAATAATCAATTTCACCATTAATTAATTTGTGTAAAAAGGAAAATGCTATCATTATTCAACGATCATTAAGAGAAGGAAGATCTATGAGTAAATGTTAGTGTCCCAGTTAAGACCTCTAAGTGCGAAAAGCAGAAATTGTTTTTGTACCGATTCTATTTTATTCTGATGAATTTCGTATTTGGGAAACCAAATACAAGATCCATATTCCAGAATCGGTCGTACAAGAGAAGTATACAGAGTTTTTGTTAAGTAAGGATCGTTGAACTCCTTCGACCAGCGCTTAATGAAGCCCAAGACACCAGATGCTCGAGTAGAAATTCAAGAAATATGCTTGTCAAACTTAAGCTTTGGGTCCATGACGATGCCCAAATCGTCAACCCATTCAATTTTTGTCTATTGGCTTGTTGTCAAGAAAACATATATTAAACAAGTAAGAAGGCTCTAGTCGGGAGAGCCAGACTAGAAGATACCCTGAGCCCAGTTGCAATAAATAAATTAAATTTATGTAAGTCTTTGGTATACTGACTTAGCTTCAATCGATTAAGTTCAATATCTCCGGTGTTTCTCAACCGATTTGGACGAAATTTTCAGAAAAGTTCTATCATTACCCATTACTTCAACTCATTTCTCATTTTTACATTTTCCAAATGCGATATTTTTTGTTATCGATATTATGTGTATATCGGAAACCAGAATAGTTATCGATAATTTGATTGGTATAGGAGATATGGTATAGGAGAACTTATATCCAAAATCAGAAGTCTCTAGCTCTTGTTGTCTCTGAGTTCCACGCGCTAATACATACTACGTTTATGCTTGCAAAAAAGCATGAATTCAGATCATGCTTTTTTAAAAAAATACTAGCATAAACAAAAAATCGTGATTTTTTCTACACACGTATTTTGACTATGATTTTTTGGAAAAATCATGATTTTTTGTGTAAGCAGTCTGGCAACGCTACTGTGTGAAATCAGCTGTTCCGCACTAATTAAATTGCTGCGAACAGCAGCTCCATTCTTGACTTTAAAAGACAACAAACCATCTCTGATGTTCGCGTTTGCCGTTGAATTAAAAAAAATTTGCATTTTCATTTAACATTTTGAAGATTTAATTCGTTTAACGTTTTGGCTTTCGGTTTATTAGCTGTTTGTGCTGATGTGCTGCCACCTTTTTCATATGAAGCTGCATAGGTGGCTCCACCCTTCAGAAAAATCATGATTTTTATAAAATAGCATAAACAGGCGAATTTTAAAAAGCGTGATTTTAAAAAATCATGAAACAGCAAGCATAAACGTAGTAACAGACGGACAGACGGACGGACAGACGGACGGACAGACGGACATGGTCATATCGTCTCGGCTGTTGATGCTGATCAAGAATATATATACTTTATGGGGTCGGAGATGCTTCCTTCTGCCTGTTACATTCTTTTCAACAAAACCATAATACCAGTGCACTATGGGAAATTTAGCCAAAAAACTGGCATATTTATTCATTTTTTACATATATATCGAAGAACTATCGTTTTGTTCAGCCAGTGGTGGCTGATTAGGATTTGTTTCTGCCATTTTGATAATTATTGCAAATTAATTAAGTGGAGCGAGTCTCAGCGTGTGTGTTGAGTGTTTCACTATTGTAATTTTACTGAGACTGTACGTCAGTTCTCTTCTTCTTCAACGTCGACAAGACCGTTATAGTCATCTCTTTCCCTCAACCTAACACTGAGCCACACTGACGACAGCATTTGCTGTCGTCCCACCATATTAGTGCTGTCCAACACCAAAAGCATCCCGCTTTTTATAGCACTGATCAATTCGCCTCAAAAGTTGAGCGCGCAATTCAAATAATTAATCTCCCTCGACACGGCCATTCTGACCATTTACACGTCCTCGTGTAATACAAAAGAGACGCTTTCACAACATTCGTTTCCCACTTTATTTAACAAACTGCATTTTAATCCAATTTACAATTGTCTATTTTCTTAAATCAAAACTTAACATTTCTTGTCACTCTACCTAAAATTCTTTTTCATTTCAACATTCTTTTTTTTCCTTTCTTTTTTTTTTTTTTTTTTTTTCTTTTCTTGCCTTAACCTCCGGGCCAGGTACCACCACGTAGCATCGACATTCAACTTTTCAACACACCAGTGCCACACTGGTCTTACATCCCATTAGTGCCACACTAGTCTCCACGGTCTTTTTCACCCGTGTTATTCTCCACTAGTGCCACACTAGTCTCCACGGTCTTTTTCACCCGTGTTATTCTCCGCTAGTGCCACACTAGTCTCCACGGTCTTTTTCACCCGTTTCACCAATGCCATATTGGTCATCACAGTCTTCAACTGTTTCTTCACATGAGCTCAATTCATCTCCGTCGATATCCAGCTCGCTTGGTACCAGCCCTTCTGGCATTCGTCCCAATCTCTCATGCGGATACTTGTACTGCCTCTTACTCGTCATAGACTTCAATTTGTATCGGTCACCGTCCAAAACTTCTGTCACCACAAAAGGTCCACGGAACTTTGTATCTAACTTAGTCTGTTGCCGTTCGCTATTTTTGAGTAAGACATAATCTCCCAAACGAAACTTGACCACTTTTGCTTTTCCCTTGTCAAATCTCAACTTATCATACTCTGCAGCAATTTTTATGTTCTTAACAGCTTCTGCTCTCTCTTTATCTAAATCAACCTCGTTCTCCTTGTCACATATAGGAACCAGACCCAACGGTCGTGAACACTTGCCTATTAATAGCTCCAGAGGACTTGATTTCGTAACCCGATTAACTGTACAATTCAATGATAACTGCACTTCTCCCGAAGCGTCCTGCCATGACCGATCACTAGATTCAACTACCGTCAACAGATATTATAGAGTACTCATCACCCTTTCAACTTGTCCATTGGCGCGACTAGCTCCTGTTGCTATTAAGTGAAGCTGTACTTTCTGAGAAGAACAGAACTCGACAAACTTCGCACCCGTAAAACATCTGCCCTGATCGGCCACTAAACGAGTAGGCACTCCAAATAAGGCAATTGAAGATCTTAAAGCTTCAATACAACTGCCAGCATCAAGCTTAAAAGTATGATACAAGTGAACATATTTAGTAAAGCCATCAATCTGTACTATTATGTACTCCTTACGATCATTTTTGCCACTGAGCTTTCCAGTAATATCAATGTGCAATGTATGCCACGGAATACTGACTTTGGGGATTGGATATAATTCGGCTTGAACTTTTCCCGACACTGATTTCGTCACTCTACAAGTTATGCAATTTTCTACAAATTTGCGGACATACTTCGACATTCCTTTGAACCAATAATGGTCATACACCTTATCGAGGGTCTTTTCCCAACCCAAGTGCAAAATGGACTCGTGAACCTGATTGATAATTGACCACCTAAATGCTCGAGGAATTGCTGGCAGACAACGTGTTTTACAATATCTTTGAATTTTTCTGTACAGCGCATTTGCTCTCATTTCATAGGTTGCATCTAAATTATTAGAAAATTCACCATCATTTAATTTTGCAATGATACACACAATGTCCTGATCGCGCTGCTGTTCTGCTTGAATCCAACTTTCTGAAATGTTCATCAGCTCTACACGCTTCTCAACAACTTTGTTTTGTAATTGTTAGCTGTTGCTGGACAAGGGGTTTCTTGACAGAAAATCGACATGAGCCATGCGCTTTCCTTCTCGATACTCTATATAAGTCAAATGACTGCAGAAACGCCCACCAACGATATACTCTAGGTGATAGCTCAATTTTTGTTCTAGACGCCTTCAATGAATTACAATCGGTATAAAGAACAAACTTTCTACCATATAGATAGTGTCTAAACTGTTTAACCGAATTGACAACCGCAAGTGTTTCCAATTCATACGATGTGTACTTTGACTCACAAGGACTGGTAGTCTTACTATAATACTCCACCACACATGGTTTGTTTTCAATCCTGTGTAAAAGTATAGCACCATAGCCAACGGCACTTGCATCTGTGTGCAACTCTATAGGGTATTGTGGATCGAATATTACTAAAACTGGCTTGCTTGTGAGAATATTGACAATTTTTGTACGAATTGCTTCATGTTCCTTATTCCAAACAGAACTATTTTTCTCAGATGTAAGAGAATACAAAGATTTCATTAATTGAGAAAATCCAGGCACAAATTGACGAAAATACGAAGCCAACCCTATGAACTGCCTCAACGAGGTAACGGATTTGGGCGGTGGCAATGCACTTAGTGCCTCTATTTTACGCAAGTTAGGACAAATTTCACCAGCCTGTACTTGGTACCCTAAATATTGTACGGTTTTTCTTAAGAAGGAACATTTTTCCACATTAAACGAAAAACCTGCCTCTGTCAAAACTTTCAATACGATTGCCAATCTCTCGAGTGCATCTTTCTTAGTGGATGCTACAATCATAATATCGTCCATGTAAACGATAACGTAAGAGTACGCTAGCTCGCCCAGCGCTTTCATTACGGCTCTTTGACAAACCGATGGAGCATTCTTTAAGCCAAATGGCATTGCAAGAAACTCATATTGATCGTCTGGGGTCACAACTGATAGTATCCACACGCCATGTCTAAGCAAGTAAAGAATTTAGCTCCTTGCAATCTAGCTATCTGGTCGGATATCAAAGGTAATGGAAACTTATCAGCAACTGTGTTTCTGTTCAATTCACGATAATCTACACAAAGCCTTACAGACCCATTCTTCTTTTTCACCAATAATGCGGGACTAGCATAAGGTGAACTGCTAGCTCGTACAACATTATACTCTACTAGTTCTTTGACTTTTGCTCTTAGTAACTCTCTTTCACTGGGACTGAATCGATACGGACGCCTTTGAACAGTCTTGGTCGGCTCTGCTAAGCGGATACTCATTTCACCTGTACTTACTCGAGTAAGAGGAGTTCCACGAATAAACGAATTTGAATACTTTTCCAATAACTGTATTAGTTGATTTTTTTCTTCACCATACAATTCAGCTTCTAAACTATCAAA
Organism: Scaptomyza flava; assembly: GCA_030179655.1. Classification (NCBI taxonomy): domain Eukaryota; kingdom Metazoa; phylum Arthropoda; class Insecta; order Diptera; family Drosophilidae; genus Scaptomyza; species Scaptomyza flava. The sequence goes on along the minus strand of JARNME010000404.1, from coordinate 68,734,258 downwards.
GTTACATTCACTGTCAGTTTCAGCACAAACGTAAATTGTTTTGTCCTTTACTAATTTAAAACCTTTGTTTGACACTACAGCTGAATATCCCTGAGCCAAGATTTCACGCCCAATTACAATTTTGTTAGTCCTTTTTCCGGTCAGTTTGTGCGATACGCTCTCTTTAATTAAAGAGCACTCTGCACCAGAATCAAAAGTAATCGGAAACTTCTCACCTCGGTGCATCATAGTAGTTTTTGGTTCCTCTACTGCACATAAATCAACTCGCTTGTGTGTGCGAGCTTCGGTTTCTCTTCCAGTAACACTCTTGGGGCATTGCGTCGCGATGTGACCGGGTTCATGACAACGATAGCATGTTACGTTGATCTTAGAACGCTGTGTCAACCCATGATCCACTCGACGATCCTCACCAGAAGATGAATGCTTCTTCGACCTGCATTCAGCCCTTTTGTGCCCGAGCTTGCCACAGGAGTGACACTTAATTGCCGAAGATTTAAAACGCTTAGCACTCGACTCTTCGTCCAAAAAGTGTGATCGCTTTTTGTCCAACGAAAAAACTTGTAACTCAGACTGCAAATCACGTCTGCTGTGAATGTTTGCAGTATAAGCTACTCGTGGCAAACGACTGTCAAAATTTGCCAAATGCCCAAGTACAACAGACGCGGCTATTTCTTCTTTGTCCATATTACGCCATTTTGTGAGAAGAGACGTTGTTTTTCGGCTTGCATAAACAGCAAGACACTCTCCAGTATTTGATCGGCTATTTAGTAGATTGAGAATTGTTGCCGCCAGTGTCTCAGTATTTTCGTACCGCTGCTCGAACAATTGTCTAAATTGTTGCCACGTTATGCCGGGATAGCAAACCTGGGATAGCCACTGTGAAGAGCTTCCTTCAAGAGATTTCGTCAACGCCAAAATTAACGCACTGCCTTGCAAAGGCCTTTCGCTCAAGATGATGTCTACAGTTGCACACCACTGCGTAGCATCAGCACCAGCTGCGTCTGAGTTGAATTTCGGCAACACGATGCCGCCATTTTGTAAGGGCTGTCCAGACGACGCTTGCAAAGTTTTTGCTAGTTCCAGAAAGTTCTGATTTTGCTGCTCAAAGATTGTTGGTCGGGAGTTAGATCCCACTTCTGATATCGAAGAACTATCGTTTTGTTTAGCCAGTGGTGGCTGATCAGGATTTGTTTCTGCCATTTTTATTATTATTGCAAATTAATTAAGTGGAGCGAGTCTCAGCGTGCGTGTTGAGTGTTTCACTATTGTAATTTTACTGAGACTGTACGTCAGTTCTCTTCTTCTTCAACGTCGACAAGACCGTTATAGTCATCTCTTTCCCTCAACCTAACACTGAGCCACACTGACGACAGCATTTGCTGTCGTCCCACCATATTAGGGCTGTCCAACACCAAAACATCCCACCTTTTATAGCACTGATCAATTCGCCTCAAAAGTTGAGCGCGCAATTCAAATAATTAATCTCCCTCCGACATATACTTACTTTAACATTTTGTTAATGTAATTCTGTTCTTAAAACATTGAACTTTTATGTTCTCAAAAGAAAATGTTAAGTTAGCAGACCTCTGTTATGTTATTTACACTTGAAGTCAGCTGTTTGCACCGAACAACACTGATGCTGTTTAATTGCAAATTTCACATTGAAAGTAAAATATACAAATATTAAAATTGACGATGGATATTAATAGTACAGGTATTTACTATATGTTTTGCATCATTTGTTTTATGTTTTTGTGCGTGTCTTTGTTGTTTTATGTGTTATTAGCAGGTGGTGTCCATCGGCAATTTTTAGAAAGTAAATCTAACTTTGCATAGACTTTAACAAAAATGTTTGCGAGTGTTTGTTGTAAGTTTGATGTCGTTTTAAAGATCTATTAATTCCTAATCCAATGCGTGTAGTGTCAATGTGCACTATTGCGCACTTTTCAAGATTTTTGATTTTATAGGAACCAACCTCGCGATTCCCCATGCGGACTTGTTTGCAGTGTGGCAACGCATGAAGTGCCGTTTGAATAAAAATAAGGCGGTATTTGACTATATAAGTGGATATGTTGATAAAAGCATTATCGAAAGTAATGAAAGCTTTTTGAATGAAAGAGTCCGAATGTTTTGCAGAAATTTATTAACAAACTGGGTTAACTGTAAAAGAAATACAAAATTGTTTGTTAGCAAGCATAAGAACTGGCTGGAAGGTAAACTGTGCTTAACCTTCAATGCAAAAAGTATAAAAAGCCCTTCAAAAGTGAAATCACCGGGTCACCCAAAGATCTTGTTTGTTTTAAAAGGCGCAAGAGGGCAAAGAAAGGAAGCAGGCCAAATCGCATGGAACAAACTTGCGTTTGCTTGTTCAAGCAGCCAGCATGGCTGCCCGTAAGCGTGGACTTGTGGATCTTGCTGCTGTGCTTAAAACCTTATCCCTTAATCCCAGAAAAGCCAAAGCCCTTAGAAACGTGTTAACAAATGCATACCAAAAGCCCATACGATGTCCCACAGAGGAGGCGCTTGCGTTAATTTTGGACTACGGGCTTACAAAGGAGCAGTATTGTGCTTTTAGAGAAGACGCGAAACGAAGAAAGGCTGACATTTATCCCATATATCGCGATATTACAGAAAAGAAAAAAGATTGCCGACCCTTAGATATGGTTTTTAATGACTCCGTAGCCAAGGTGCCCTTGCAAGAACTTTTAAACCACACAGCAGCACGCATAGTAACTTTGCAAGAGGAAAATATTTTAAAGGTAATTGAGAGTCAGCAGATAGATTTCGTATCTGCTGAATTGATATTGAGCTATGGGTTTGATGGAAGCACGGGTCAGGCAAATTATAACCAAATGTATACAGGGAATCAATTAATGAATGCCGACTGTTGTCTCTTTGCCGCAACAGTTATACCTCTTCGTCTGGTTGACGCATCTGGGAGTATTTTGTGGAACAATAGAACTCCACAGTCAATTAGGTTTTGTAGGCCATTAAAGTTGGAATTTTTGAAGGAGTCTAAAGAAGCCATCCTCAAAGAGAGTTTAACATTCAAAAAGAAATAGACAGCTTGGGATGCTGTAAGGTCAATATGAAAAATAGTAAATGCATTTATGTAAAGTTTAGTCTTTACCTGACTGTAATAGATGGTAAAGTACTCAATGCCCTAACAAAAACCAAATCCTACCAAGCCTGTCCAATATGCAATGCAACACACATGCATAAAATTTTAGTGCATTCGAGGGACATTATTGAAAACACAGTGCTACCAGTCGGGTATTTTGGTGAAGAGGCAGCTGAAGCCCGCAATAAAGTTTATAAGTCTGATAGACTACACCATGCTAGAAAGCACAGCCGACTTAGTAATTTCACCGACGTTTATCAGAGGGCTATGGATACATCAGATCCAATTATATCATCAATAAATCTGCACAGGCGCATACAAAAACATAAAAGTCTTTCGCTTCCATCGGAAGTAATACAGCAATTTTGCATGTACAGAAAATTCTTTAGAATCACCAGATTTCGAAGATGAAGCTTGCCTTGACCATTTATATGGTGAAGATTTTGAATTCTGTGAAAATGATTTCAACAATGTTATTTAGTATTTTAAGTCTTAAATAAATAAAATAAAATCATTATAAAGTTCAACATAATTGTGTACACGTTCCTTGTCACATTTGAAAAAAATAAAAAAATTAATAAAAAAGAGCGTTGATGTTGCTACGCCAACTTTTTCAAAAATCCAGCATGGCTGCCCGTAAGCGAGGACTTGTGGATCTTGCTTCTGTTCTCAAAACATTATCCATAAAGCCCAGAAAAGACAAGAACCAAAGAAAGAAAGGAAGTTTAGTTCAGATATGTTGGAAATCAAAAAAATTTTCATACGAGAAATCACATTTTTACCGATTTTTTCTATGGGAGCTATATTCTGTGATTGACCAATGGCGATAATTTTTTGCAACAATATTTGAATTATAAAAACAAGCTTAAATCCCAGATTTGGACCTGATATGCTATAAAACAAAAAAAATACGTAACCTATCATCTTTTTTTTTGAGTTAAACTGAGTCGTTTCATACCCTGGCCGCTTAGTGTGCCAGCCGTCGCGTTGATGCAGACGCCGGCGTTTCGCCCCCAACTTGTAAGCCGCACACGTTATAGTCCCACCAAATACAAATATTCTTGTAAGTTGGACCTGGCCAGACTGAGTTTATTCCCTGGCTAAATTACTCCTTTACAAGTGGCGCCCGAGCAGGGACTCTAAAGTGCAAAGGTGTGGTATAATCTGGTATTAAAGCCCCAGAAATATCACCAACAAGTGTGGAAGGAAAAGTGCGTAAAGTGAAGTGCGGGTATACCCGACGATACCCTGCTTTACAAGTGGCCAACGAGAACGGTTTTCGAGCGTGGTTTTGTGCAATCGTCGCGGCACAACGAAAGTGAGGGCGTAAGGCAAGTGCAGATAAGAATAACTGTTCGCGTTCGAGAAGCATTGCCTTAGAAACGTTTGCGGCGCAACAAAGTTGACGGTGGAAGAAGACACACCGATCAAACTAGCGGTTCGCGTTCGAGGCTGTGCATAAGTGAACACCTGCGGCGCAACGAAAGTGTCGGCAAAGTGTGTGAGCGGTCAATAAACGGCGTGACAGTAGCGGGTACAGGCCGCTGCAAAGGTCGTGGTGTTGTCGCACAGTGGGCTTCGACCGCGAAATAAAAAAAATTGACTATTATTTCGAGTGCGGAGTTGTCCCATCGGTTCGGGTTTAGTATCGGACTTACGTGAAGTCGCCGTACAGTGGGCCTCGACCGTGTAAACGTACAGTGGGGAATCAAAAAAAAAAAAAAAAAAAATTAAAAAAATACGAATAAAATAAATAAAATAAAATAAACAGTGACCAATTAACAGGAAAATTTGTATTACACTTCAAAAAAAAAAAAAAAATTAGTTTCGCAATAAAATAAAATAACCGCAACAAACAGTAGCCAGTTAACAGAAAAAAATTTTATTACACTGCAAAAAAAATAAAATAAAATTCGTTATACCGTGGACAATATTTTTTTTAAATTTCGTAATAAAAGGAATAACCGCGACAGACAGTGATAAGATAAAAGGTTTTTTTTACACCGAAAAAAAAAATTCGTAAAAAAAAAAAAAAATTTTTTTTTTTTTAATTTCGTAACAAAACGGTAACCGTGATAAACAGCACCAGATCAAGGGTGCAAATTTTAGCGAAGCGGAACATATACGGCTCGAGAAGGAATTTTTTTTTTTTGTTTTGCTTCCGTTCGTTTT